>CM064483.1:67953308-68110005 GCA_032716605.1 Paralithodes platypus | reverse complement strand
TTAATTATACACGATGAATAAGCTACAATGGAAGACTTATTATTTACTTAGTATCATTAATTTGAGAGAGAAAGAGATGGAGGAGTGAGAAGGAGAGAGAGAGACGAGAGAAGGTTGAGAGCTGAGAGTACCAAGGAAGTACAAAGGAAAATAAAGAAACAACGGGTCTAGTGACCCTTCTAGGCGGCTTGTCCTCCAAAACACTGAGGATCAATGTGTCCAAAACAGTGGTTTAGACTTAGGTAAGGGAAAACATTGGAAAGGGAACTACTGCCCTAGAACTAATGTCCGTGGCAGGATTAGGAAGTTAGTTGGGGACAGATGGGTTAGTAACTGAGGGGGGGATAAAATAAAGTTATTCATTTACAAACGCAGTCAGAACGTCGCGTGTTTGATGGGCGAGAGTTTGTCTAAGCGGAGTTTAAATGAATCAACGGTGCTGCAGTCTATAACGTCTCGGGGAAGCCCATTCCACAAGTTGACAACTCGATTGAAGAAGAAATTCTTAGATTCGTGTGAGTTAAAAGATTTACCAATAATTTTGCAACCGGTTTCCCCGTGTGTAATTAGATTGGTCGATAGTGAAGTACTTACTACAGTTCATATTGTCGATGCCTTTGATGATTTTGAACACTTGAATTAAGTCACCTCTTAATCTGCGCTGGGTTAAAGGAAATAGAATTAATTCTCTAAGACGCTCTTCGTATGGTTTGTTCTTTAGGCTAGGTCTCATCTTGGCATCTCTACGTTGAACTCGTTTTAGCTTGTTTATATCTTTTTGGGATAAGGACACCAGGATTGAACGCAGTATTCCAGAAGAGGGCGGACTAAGGAATTGTAAAGGGTTAGGATAACTTCTTTGGATTTATGCTCAAATGACCTGCCTATAAAGCCAATTATTTTGTTTGCCTTCTTAACAACTTCTGAACATTGTTGACTCTGTTTTAGGTTACTCGATATTGTTACTCCCAGATCGGTTTCACTGTTTACATTCTTAAGCTGAGTGCCATTCATCGAATAGTTTGCTTTCTCATTTAGGTATCCGATATGTAGTACTTTACATTTATCCGCATTGAAACTCATTTACCAAATTTGGGCCCAATGTGACAATTTATCTAGATTGTGTTGCATATCGTCAACATGTTCTTTTGAGAGTACGCTATTTGCAATTTTTGTATCGTCAGCAAATTTTGAGATTGTACAGGTGAGACCCTCATCTATGTCGTTGATGTAAATTAGAAAGAGAATTGGTCCTAGTACCGATCCCTGGGGTACCCCGCTACTTACATTGGTCCATTTAGATGCCTTACCGTTTATGACTACTCTTTGCTTTCTGTCGCTGAGCCAATTTCTATCCATTTCAACACACCGTCTTGTATTCCATGCGCTTTTAGTTTTAGCAGTAAACGTTTGTGGGGAACTTTGTCAAAGGCCTTTTGAAAATCAAGGTATATAATATCTACAGCTTTACTCTCATCGTAGAGGTTGAGGATATCGTGGAAGAAGTCTAAGAGGTTTGTTAAACAGGAACGTTTTTTACGAAAGCCGTGTTGAGTATCTTTAAGTAAGTTATTTGACTCTAAGTGATTTACGAGTCTGTCTCTTATGACCGTTTCTAGCATTATACATACAATTGAGGTTGAAGCTAATTGGACGATAGTTACGGGGTAGGGATTTGCTGCCTTTTTTGAATATCGGTGTTACGTTGGCTAGCTTCCACTGATCAGGCATAGTCCCAGACTGCAAGGATTCATTGAATAGCAATGTCAGTGGTTTGGAGAGCTCATCATTAGCTTCCTTTAGAACTCTAGGCGAGATTGTATCAGGTCCAGGCGTTTTATTTACCTTGAGTTTATCTAAACAATTCAATACTCTCTCTCTGTAACGGTGATATTGCTTAGAACATCTGAATTATCAATCTGAATCGGCGATGGTGTAGGGATATCACTGAGGTCTTCGGTTGTAAAAACTGATGCAAAGAAGGTATTGAGGGCATTACTCATTTGTACTTCGTCTTTGGTGTATTCTCCATTTTCATCGACTAACGGTCCAACAGTTGAAGTAACTACTTTTTTCTTTCTGATATAACTATAGAATTCTTTCGGGTTTGTTTTACTTTGATTCGTAACATGTAACTCCAGGGTCTTTTTACTTTGCTTAATTAACTTTTTGGCTTTGCGTCGTAGCTCTACAAGAGAGAGAGAGAGAGTGAGAGTGAGAGGAGAGTAAGTGAGAGTGAGTTACAAAGAGTTACAAGGATACACAGAGTGGATAAACCTTGCGGTCTCTACTTGGCAGTCCGGGCCTAATTTTAACCCCTTCTGTACCGGCGACGTCTTCTTCGTGTTATTCCCTAGCTATATTTAGACGATGTTGTGCAGTTTGAGAAGGATCTGTGGTAGTAAAAAGGATTAAATGAGATAGAACGAAGCCTGTTAATTGCTGGAGGCCCTTTATAAACTGAATAAAACCGTATGCCAGCAGCCAGAATAAAGTTGAAAAGACGTTGCCGGTACAGAAGGGGTTAATACAGATTATGGCTACAAAGTGGAAAGTAAAGACAGCAAAGCAGAAGGCAGGCTCTCTCCCCACCTTCCACTCCCTTCGACACTATATTAGCTGGTTATGAGGCGACTTATTAGGCACCCACCCGATGACTTTTCGTAAGCTACAATCCGCCCAGAAGGCCCCCCCCCCCCCCCCCCCCAAAAGCAAACAAAATCATATAAATAAATATATACATAAATTTATAATAACAAAAATATTAACCCCTTCTGTACCGGTGCCGTCTTTTGTATTTGATTTCAGCTACATTTAGACGATGTTATGAAGCTTAGGAAGGATATATGGTAGCTAAAAGGATTAATTGAGATAGTCTGTAGCCTTTCAATGGGTAGACGTCCTTCCTAAGGTGAACAAAATCGTCTAATAGTTGCCAGAATATAATGAAAAGTACATCACCGGTACAGAAGGGGTTAAGGGGGGATGGTTCACTTTTTGGGCGATTTGTGCATGTATTCATTATTTTTTCTAGTTTCCTCCCTAGACCTCCATCAAATTTAAAAAAAAAACATCCATCAGATCCCCCTTCTAGATAAATTTGTATATTTTTCGGTAGAAAAATTTCCCGGCCGAAGGCCGGTTCTTCCAACATTACAGGCTCACTATCGTTCGTCAGGGAAAAAATCGACACCTAAATAGCACGAAAGGTCTAAATATTGACGAAGAAATGGGGTGAAAGGTCTTAAAATCGAGTAACTAATGGGGCAATTAACATCTTAACATCTGAAAACTAATGGGGCTAAACATGAGGGAGAAAGTGGTCCAGAAAACCGGCCCATCCTCCCTTAACACATATAAGTAGTTACAATTAAGAGCCCGATAAAACACACATCAAAGTGGTTGCCTTTTGTGGGATAAAAATCGACTCCAACTTCGTACCTTCGCCATTTTGCTTCCGGAATTCTCAAGTAGCCATATATACCTCTACTTAGCGCAAATAGTTTTTCAGGTTTTTTCTGTCACGTAAAAATAAAAATAAAAAAAAATCTTTGAGTTTGCTAATGCACTCGGCTTTGTCTGGAGCTCTTAACGCTTAATCTTTTTTTGTCTTTTATTTTTCATTTATTTTTATTTTTCTCTAAGCAATCTTGAGAGTTTTGCCTGCATTATTTTCCCTGCAAATTGTGTGGTGTCGAGAAGGAGTGGCGCGTTTTCTCAGCTAAATTGATCTTTTTAACCCCTTTTTTTTGTTTAAGTACGATGTGGCTTTTATTCTGTGCGTTTTATTCTGGCTAATATTAGAAGATTTTATGCGAATTATGAAGGTAGTAATTGATTCAGAGGTTTTATTGAGGCCTAGAAGTATATGCAAGCTAAAAAACAACATCATGTTAATGGTAACCAAAATATGACAACAATAATGCCATCGTGCTGAAGCGGTTAACGGTTTCAGTGAACTGCATTCCATCAACTTTTTCCGACTATCATTAGACGAGATGGTTCACTTTTTGGGTGATTTTTGCATGTATTCATTATTTTTTAGTTTCCTCCCTAGACCTCCATCAAATAAAAAAAAAAAAAAAAACATCCATTAGATCCCCCTTCTAGATTAATTTGTACATTTTACGGTAGCAAAATGTCACGGCCGAAGGCTTCCAACATTACAGGCTCACTATCGTTCGCCAGGGAAAAAATCGACACACCTTATTGGTCTAAGGCCTGTGCTCTGACCGCCAGGTCGAGGATTCGAATCCTCAGCATCCTAAAAGTTTCTTTTGGCTATCCCGATGGAGAGAATTGTATCATGGTCCCTCCCTTGCCAAGCTGCTCAACTATCCGCTTGTGTTAGCCTAAACGTACTTCTCACCAGTGCATCTGCATATGTACTGTGGTGGGAACTCGGCACCTCACGGTCGCCAAAGGTGGCATGAAACCTCGTAGTTAATAAGGGTAGAATAATAATTGAGCTGTACTGTACCTAGGTTAAGAATAATAATTGAGCTGTACTGTACCTAGGTTAAGAATAATAATTGAGCTGTACTGTACCTAGGTTAAGAATAATAATTGAGCTGTATTGTACCTAGGTTAAGAATAATAATTGAGCTGTACTGTACCTAGGTTAAGAATAATAATTGAGCTGTACTGTACCTAGGTTAAGAATAATAATTGAGCTGTATTGTACCTAGGTTAAGAATAATAATTGAGCTGTATTGTACCTAGGTTAAGAATAATAATTGAGCTGTACTGTACCTAGGTTAAGAATAATAATTGAGCTGTACTGTACCTAGGTTAAGAATAATAATTGAGCTGTATTGTACCTAGGTTAAGAATAATAATTGAGCTGTACTGTACCTAGGTTAAGAATAATAATTGAGCTGTACTGTACCTAGGTTAAGAATAATAATTGAGCTGTATTGTACCTAGGTTAAGAAAAACAGTAGATTGTCATCTTCACGGCCAGCTGCAAGTAAACAATAAACCAAAAATTATTAATATTATGTTATTATTATTACAGAGAGAGAGAGAGAGAGAGAGAGCGAGAGTGAGAGAAAGGAGAGAGAAACAACTGTACTCAACTTTAGCAACCTAATCATGATGAAGACTAATGCTTCAAATTATAAAATACTTTTTACAATAGAACTCCATTGAATTTCACAGAATCCCAGCTCATATGAAGCTAATTAGAGAAGTAGCCTTAATAGCATTTTTCAGTTCAAAACAGAGCTCTCACGTTCATTATTACGGTTTGATAAAAAAAATAACAGTAATTACAGTTTAATCCTCTTTATCCTTCCAGAAAAAATAAAATAAAATCATTATTTATCTATTGGTTGGGATACCGTAATAATATAGCATTTCTGAAAAATATCCTTGGGGTGGAGTTAGGTGTATTATATGAATTATGCAAAAATAATTACTTTATGTGGGTTACCCCTACACATATTTATAAACACACTAACCATTACACCATCAAGGCAGTTAATGTGATATAATAGTGTATATTAACCCCTTGAAGCTCTGACGCGTTTTAGCAGTTTATTTTGGCTATCATTAAACGATGTTATGCAGCTTAGGAAGGCTCTGTGGGTATTAAAATGGTAAAGACTATCTCAATCAACCCTCTGACTTCCATATACCCTTCCTAATATGAATAAAATCGTCAAATAATTACCAGAAAACAAAACAGAAATGCGTATAGGAGCTTGAAAGGGTTAATTTGATTCCAACATGTCCTTCCAATATTGTACAACATCCTCCAATACGCCCACATCGAACACTAAAAGGGTTAGTTAAGGGGGGATGGGCCGCTTTTCTGGGCCTCCTTCTCCCTCATGTTTAGCCCCGTTAGTTTTCAGATGCTAAGATGCTTACCCCATTAGTTAGTCGATTTTAAGACCTTTCGCCCCATTTCTTCGTCAATATTTAGGCCTTTCGTGCTATTTAGGTGTCGATTTTTTCCCTGGCTAACAATAGTGAGCCTGTAATGTTGGAAGTACCGGCCTTCGGCCGGGAAAATTTTCCACCGAAAAATGTACAAATTAATCTAGAAGGGGGATCTAATGGATATTTTTTTTTTAAATTGATGGAGGTCTAGGGAGGAAACTAGAAAAATAATGAATACATGCAAAATACGCCCAAAAAGTTAACCATCCCCAGACGGTATTGTGCAGCATAATTTACTGGTTCGGCTCAATGGTTTAAGGAGGGGGTTTAGTTTGCTCTCTAAACTTCCATCAAACTTAAAAAAACACCCACAAGACCCCCCTTCGATATAAATTTGTAAATTTTTCGGTAGAAAAATGTCCCGGCCGAAGGCCGATTCCTCTCCAAATACAGGCTCGCTATCGCTCGCCAGGAAAAAAATCGACACCTAAATGGCACGAAAGGTCTTAATATTGGCAAAGAAATGGGGCAAAAGGTCTGAAAACGCCAAACTAATAGGGCGAATGTCTTAAAATCTCATAACTAAATAGGGCTAAATATGAGAGAGGAGGAGGACTCGAAAAACCAACTGCCTCCCCTTAATTAAATCTCACCTTCGGGAACCGCTCTCTTCCCCTGCCCTTCCCCACTTTTTTGTTTTTCTTTCTTTCTTCCACCCTTGTTTTTCGTGGGCCAAAGTTTCATTCTGGCCAGGAAGTCCCATTCGCGCCGCATCCATCTCTATTTCCGCCGCCAATTTTACGCTGCCTTCCGCTTTCTCTTGTTTAACCCTTTCCTGCCTTAATTTGTTTGTCTCTTGTAGCTTCTTCAAATATAGTGCTATAAATATTCCTCTGTTTTGTTTTACAGCTACAGGGCAGGCAGCACAAATGCCAGCATAATACCTTGATAGAAATATATATATATATATATTCCTCCAGACCCAACTTTAAGTTAGATGTGTATTTTTCAATAGAAAAGTGTCCTGACCGAAGGCCGTTGTCTCCTAAATTAACCCAAGAATGGCGAGCGTCCTCATGAGTCTGAACCCTACAAGGGCAAGCGTCCTCATATAAGCCAAGGCCTAAGAAAAGCCTTTCAAAACATCCCACTGGTGCTCAAAACAATGGAATTTGTGATTGAGATAATTCCCATCCAATCCTTCTATCACTCCTCCACATGTGTCAACCCCCCTCCCCCCCCCTTCAATTATCACCTATTTTTCTTATTATTACCTTGTTTATTGGTGTATTTTCTGCGGCAATATCTCCCACACGGTTTCAAGGTCATCTGGGACGCATATAGAGATCGTGACAATAGAGAGACTTCACTAGCGTAACATCAGTCTCTCTTCAGGCCTGGAGAGGGGAGGGTGTATGGCCCGTGCGCCTCTCACCTCATGACTGGACAGTTGACAATAATTCGTCTTTTTCACCCCCAAATACTATTCACACTTATTTTATTGTTGTTACATGTTAATATCTTCATATTAAATGTAAAATAGGCGCATATGAATAAGTAATAACGATATTTATCGTAAAATGACGAAATTCGTCGGGATTTACCCACAATACCTTCGCCCAGCGGGACGTTTTAAATACCATAGGCTATTCAGTTTAGGAAAAACATGTGGGAATAAAATATTAAATTAAGACAGCTTTACCCCTTTGATTCCTAGACCTCCTTCCTAAATTGCTAATAATTATCAAATGATAATCAGAATAAAGTTAAGTAACACCCTGTTCTAAACATTAATAAACAACTACAAACCCCAATGCACTTGAATAAACTAATGAAAGCAAAGTGTAAAAATGCAACGAAGTGAAAGAGTCCGTAAAAAGGTGTGTTCGTAAAGGCCAGATTCAAATGACTAGGCTCAACCTGCGAATCACATGAGAGATGTCTTTCAACTTTTCCCATTGTCGTAATTGCTTGCGAAATTGTGTTTTAGGACTGACAAAAGCTTTGTTATTGAATGTTGTTCCATTCTGTTCAATGCTGTCTATTTACTGCTTATTATTTATCTGAGCTACATTATTATTGGGCACATTTCCATTATATTCTGGCTACCATTGGATAGTTGTCATAGCTTAAGGGGAGGTATTTAGTTTGTTCCCTAGACCTCCATCAAGCTTAAAATTTCACCCCCTTGAGACCCTTTCAAGATTAATTTGTACATTTTTCGGTAGAAAAATGTCCCGGCCAAAGGCCGGTTCCTCTTAAATTACAGGCTCGCTATCGCTCGCCAGGATAAAATCGACACCTGAATTGCACAAAAGGTCTTAATATGGGGTGAAAGTTCTTAAAATCGCTAAACTAATGGGGCAAACGTTTTATAATATCAAAAGCAATGGGGCTTAACATGAGGGAGAAAGGGGTAAAAAAAAAAACCCTCAAGTGGAAATCTCCCCTTAAGAAAACCTTCTATGAAATATGAAAGTAGGAACTAAATTAATCCACCACCAACACCACCACCACCTTATTTATACACATTCTGCATTTAAATTTGCTTGTATATAATTATATACGTATTTTATTTTATTTTATTTTTTTATTTTTTATTTTTATTTTATTTTTTTATATTCCAACTACTCCCTCTCGGGCATAGGCTGAGAGCCTGTACATTCCACCGCTCAACACGGTGAAGCCCGTGAGGTCTTGTTCCAGTCTGGGGAGTGAGACATGCGAAGCATCCATCATGGCTCAAAGCAGCTCCATCTCTGAAGCGGCTGGTTGCTTCGCTCAATCATTATTGATCAAAACTGTGAATTATATTTGACAAACCATCTCTCTCTCTCTCTCTCTCTCTCTCTCTCTCTCTCTCTCTTTCTTTCTTCACCTACAGTGTGGCGTCAGAGTGGAATAAACTACCAGCGAGAGTGGTGGAGAGCGACACAATAAACGCTTTCAAGGGAAGGCTTGACCTCTATCTGCAGAGGGCTGGGGTGATATGAAAAAAAAAAAAAAAAAAAAATGTATGTATGTGTATGTGTGTGCACTGTACAGTATGTATATATATACTGTATATATATGAATGTATGTGTGTATGTATGTATGTGTATATGTGTGTGTGTGTGTGTATGTGTGTGTATGTATGTACCGGTGTGTGTGTATATATATATATATATATATATATATATATATATATATATATATATATATATATATATATATATATATACAGTATACATATATAGTTTGTAAGGCCAGACTGCCTAGTAAAGACCTTGAGGTCTGTGTGGTCTGTGTATCTATGTAGCTCTCTCTCTCTCTCTCTCTCTCTCTCTCTCTCTCTCTCTCTCTCTCTCTCTCTCTCTCTCTCTCTCTCTCTCTCTCTCTCTCTCATTCTCTCTCTCATTCTCTCTCTCTCATTCTCTCTCTCTCTCTCTCTCTCTCTCTCGGACCAATTCTCTTTCTAATTTACATCAACGACATAGATGAGGGTCTCACCTGTACAATCTCAAAATTTGCTGACGATACAAAAATTGCAAATAGCGTACTCTCAAAAGAACAAGTTGACGATATGCAACACAATCTAGATAAATTGTCATGTTGGGCCCAAACTTGGCAAATGAGTTTCAATGCGGATAAATGTAAAGTACTACATGTCGGATACCTAAATGAGAAAGCAAACTATTCGATGAATGGCACTCAGCTTAAGAATGAAAACAGAGAAACTGATCTGGGAGAAACAATATCGAGTAACCTAAAACGGAGTCAACAATGTTCAGAAGTTGTTAAGAAGGCAAACAAAATAATTGGCTTTATAGGCAGGTCATTTGAGCATAAATCCAAAGAAGTTATCCTAACCCTTTACAATTCCTTAGTCCGCCCTCTTCTGGAATACTGCGTTCAATCCTGGTGCCCTTATTACCAAAAAGATATAAACAAGCTAGAACGAGTTCAACGTAGAGTTACCAAAATGATACCTAGCCTAAAGAACAAACCATACGAAGAGCGTCTTAGAGAATTAAATCTATTCCTTTAACCCAGCGCAGATTAAGAGGCGACTTAATTCAAGTGTTCAAAATCATCAAAGGCATCGACAATATGAACTGTAGTAAGTACTTCACTATCGACCAATCTAATTACACGCGGGGAAACGGTTTGCAAAATTATTGGTAAATCTTTTAACTCGCACGAATCTAAGAATTTCTTCTTCAATCGAGTTGTCAACTTGTGGAATGGGCTTCCCCGAGACGTTATAGACTGCAGCACCGTTGATTCATTTAAATTCCACCTAGACAAATATCTCGCATCAAACCCGCGACTGACTGCGTTTGTAAATGAATAACTTTATCCTCCCCTCAGTTACTAACCCATATGTCCCCTACTAACTTCCTAGTCCTGTCACGTTAGTGGCAGGGCAGTAGTTCCCTTTCCAATGTTCCCTTACCCATTCTAAACCACTGTTTGGACACTTGATCCTCAGTGTTTTGGAGGACAAGCAGCCTAGAAGGGTCACTAGATCTGTTGTTGCTTGATTTCCTTTGTACTTTGTACTCTCTCTCTCTCTCTCTCAGTAATTAATTTTCTTCTACTTGTAAGATTCTGAGAAAGGTGAATGATACCTCTCTCTCTCTCTCTCTCTCTCTCTCTCTTTCTCTTTCTCTCTCTCTCTCTCTCTCTCTCTCTCTCAACCCTAATCATTTGTTTTCTACTTGTTAGATTTTGAGAAAAGCCAATGCTACCCCTCCCCCCCCCCCTCTCTCTCTCTCTCTCTCTCTCTCTCTCTCTCTCTCTCTCTCTCTCTCTCTCTCTCTCTCTCTCTCTCTCTCTCTCTCTCTCACTCTCTCTCTCTCACACACACACACGTGCATAGACAGAAACACACGTTTTGCTTTACTTTCCTCCTCCAATTCCTTTCTTTATTCTACCTCCATTTCATTTCCGTTGATGATACTACACCATGGCTATCATGCTGTAGTAGTAGTAGTAGTAGTAGTAGTAGTAGTAGTAGAAGTAAATACAAATAGCACAAGAAACGGGTGCTTCAAATTGACAACACTACCAATTAAGGCAAAAGGCTTCAACCTCAACAAACACGAATGTTTAGATGCCATTGCACTGAGGTATGGTTGGTCTATTGAAGGACTGCCCGGTCGATGCGTTTGTGGAGTCAACAACGATGCAGACCATTGATGATATGTAAGAAAAGAGGGTTAATCAGCATCAGGCACTAGGAAGTGAGAGACGTAACGGCGAACATGCTCATGGAGGTGTGTCGAGATGTGGTGCGCGAACCATCACTCATTCCCTTGGAGGGAGAGATCTTGCAGCACAGGACGGCCATCACACCCAATGAAGCACGAGTGACCGTTAGTGCAAGAGGTTTTTGGGCAAGAGGACAGTGAGCGTTCTTCGATATAAGAATATTCGACCCAATGGCCCATTGCTACAGGGAGCTGTCTCTGGATGCTGCACACAAGAGGAACGAACAAGAGAAGGTCATGGCATATGAGGTAAAGAATCCTAAATATCGAACAAGGCAGCTTTACCCCACTAGTCTTCACCACATCTGGAGGGATGGGACCCAGGGCCCAGTGCTTCTATTCAAGGCTTGCAGAGATCATCGCAGAGAAGAAGCAACAGCCCAGGAGCCACGTTGTAGCCTGGATGAGGTGCCGCCTATCTTTCTCATTGCTCAGATCAGCACTACTATGCCTGCGGGGAACAAGACTGTCTGCACCACAACCAGCGACGGTGGCAGACGTGGACTACGAGGCAGCGGTGGCAGAGGGTCGCATAGGGAGGCGACTGAATTGAAGTTGCATGGTGTAGAGTAGTGATATAGTAGAAGAGTAGGAATAGAGTAATACATGATATTTGTAAAATATAATAAATGTACAATATTAAAAATAATCAAAGAAAACAAAAGTAGTAGTAGTGGTAGCAGTAGTAGAAGTAGTAGTAGTGGTAGTGGTAGCAGTAGTAGAAGTAGTAGTAGTGGTAGCAGTAGTAGAAGTAGTAGAAGTAGTAGAAGAAGTAGGAAGGAGACTGGATTGAAGTTGCATGGTGTAGAATAGTAGTATCTGATGCTTGTGAAATTTAGTATGTGTACAATATTAAATATATGGTAGTGGTGGTGGTGATGGTGGAGGTGGTGATGGTAGTAGTAGTAACATGATATGTATGAAAAATATTAAATAAAAATCAATGTAGTAGTAGTAATCCACGATGATGAGTCTGAGTGCTTACCCCGGAATAGGAAGTAGCTGAATGACAACGAAGTCAGGCGCTTTGATGACTATTCTGACCTAGTCTAGGGTCCAAAGAGGGGATGCTCAGACTGAGTGGTAAAAAAAAAATAAAATAAAAAAAAGTAAAAAAAAAGTAGAAGTAGTAGTAGTAGTAGTGGTAGTGGTAGCAGTAGTAGAAGTAGTAGTAGTGGTAGCAGTAGTAGAAGTAGTAGTAGTGGTAGCAGAAGTAGTAGTAGCGGTAACGGAATACCAGAACTCGGTAAAGATAACAGGATCTCTCACTGACCGTATCATAGCACAAGATTCTGACGGTGAAGTAGACCAGGCAGACATCTACAACATCAGAAAGACCATCATGTCAGAGAGGCAAAACTCACAGAAAAATGACCTGGCACAATTGATGGGACAACTTCACCCGAGACAAACAAGAAAACTACAAATAGCACAAGAAACGGGCGCTTCAAATTGGCTGACAACACTACCAATCAAGGCAAAAAGCTTCAATCTCAACAAACAAGAATTTAATGATGCTATTGCACTGAGGTATGATTGGCCGATTGAAGGACTGCCCGATCGATGCGTTTGTGGAACCATCAACGATACAGACCACACCATGATATGTAAGAAAGGAGGATTCATCAGCATCAGGCACGATGAAGTAAGAGATATAACAGCGAACATGCTCAGGGAGGTGTGTAGAGATGTGGTGAGCGAACCATCACTCATTCCCTTGGGTGGAGAGACCATGCAGCACAGGACGGCCAACACATCCACTGAAGCAAGATTGGATGTTAGTGCAAGAGGCTTTTGGACAAATGCACAGCGAGCGTTCTTTGACATAAGAGTATTTGACCCAATGGCCCACAGCTACAGCGAGCTGTCTCTGGAGGCTGCACACAAGAGGAACGAACGAGAGAAGGTCAGGACATATGGAGAAAGGATCTTACAAGTCGAACATGGCAGCTTTACCCCACTAGTCTTCACCACATCAGGAGGGATGGGACTCAGGGCCCAGTGCTTCTATTCAAGGCTAGCAGAGATCATCGCAGAGAAGAAGCAGCAGCCTAGGAGCCACGTCGTAGCCTGGATGAGATACCGTCTATCTTTCTCATTGCTCAGATCAGCACTACTATGCCTGCGGGGAACAAGAAGGTCTGCACCACAACCAGTGACGGTGGTAGAAGTAGACTACGAGGCAGCAGTGGCAGAGGGTCGCATAGGAAGGAGACTGGATTGAAGTTGCATGGTGTAGAATAGTAGTATCTGATGCTTGTGAAATTTAGTATGTGTACAATATTAAATATAAGGTAGTGGTGGTGGTGATGGTGGAGGTGGTGATGGTAGTAGTAGTAACATGAAATGTATGAAAAATATTAAATAAAAATCAATGTAGTAGTAGTAATCCACGATGATTAGTCTGATTGCTTACCCCGGAATAGTACCTGAATGACAACGAAGTCAGGCGCTTTGATGACTATTGTCACGGGCCTTTAGGCTCTGACTGTACGGGTTCACTTCCACCATTCAAACGCATCAACCAGTCTGAGATCGGGGTCGGGGCTTCAAGCAACCAAACCAACAGAGGCCCGAAACTTCGCATCCCAATATCCTTCTTACTTCTATCCCTCTCATTTTGGTCGAGCAGAGTTTCGAAGTCTCACTCAATAAATATGTAATTCAAATTAAAGTTCAATGCTATCTCTGCTCATGAACACCAGGTGGTGGATGTTTCTTTTCTGGTCACATTAAAACTACCGTAGTCAATGACGGGGCGGGAATAATGAGTGGGGTCAGTGTTATCTTAGACTTTCTCGGTGCAATGTTCTCGGGAATATCGCTTCCAGAAAGCGTTGTTTTAAAACTCCAGGAACTACCCCCCTTCGGTTTGACCTACGGGAGATATCGTGACTATAACTTATATTTTAATTTTCTTTTTTGTTTTCATTTTGTATAAATTAAATATTTTGCATTAATATTAATTACCATTGTATTTGTTTTATTTTGTTTTATAACTTTAAATTATAATTATATAATACATAATGGTTTTGTTATATTACTTAAATTTGATTTTATTATATTAACAAAAATTGTGTATTATTTTCTTATCCATATATATTTATACCCTAATGATTAAATGAAGTGAGGAAGATTAACCCTATATAATATCCAGAAGACTACTTTGAAGTCTGATTAAAATACGAGAACAACTCTTAAATTAAAATATCATCTTCGTAATAAATATTAAAATACGAGAACTACTCTTAAAGAGACTTTACCTTAATACAAGTACTAAATTAATAAAAGTACTTATCCATACTGAACACCCTTAAACTAAAGTTCAGTCTTTGTGTTCAACCTAAAGGTCACCCTCTAGACTCCTTCGGGGCCAAATCTTTAACTAAGCTAGTTCCACTAGTCTCTCCAAACTTTGGGTTGTAACATATTGGGGGCCTGACCGGGATCTTTTCTGATTAATCTCTGCACTTCATTATATGAATTGGGTTTTCTAATGTTCATCGTAAATTCATAAATTTAATTATTTATCTTTACGCCACGATATCTTTAGCCTGAATTATTATATTACTCCTGATGCTTAAATACATTCCTTTCCCTTTAGTCGGTTTGTGCAAATTTAGAGGTAATAGCTCAGGTTGGTCATAAGTTGGGGAAGTTCTGTGGTTTACGAGATAGTCAGGATCACTCGTCATCTCAAATCCTCATATTCATCCATGTTCATTAACACTAGGCAGACGGTGGTGGACATTGTGTATCAATCTCTTAATCTTTCATGTGACGAAATTAGCGTTTTCGCACATCGGTCACCTATCTGAGTCACCCCTCTTTAAGTAGAATCTCTTCAGAATAGCAATGACCTGTTAAACTCGTCTTTTATAGCAAATCAAAACTATAGGAGACCATCCACGATCACCTAACATATATCTGTAACTAGAAGTAGGATCTCCTAACGCACATAAATCTCATGCCTTCTTCCTTTAGTTTCGATATCAAGGGATCGTGTCTCACGAGGTTCACTAATGGTCAGGTTCTTGCCTGTCGTCCTTACTTATCAACCCTCCTGTTGTTGTCGACCATAGTTCGCTCAACAGGTGGGAGTTACTCACACTAATCATATTGATTTGGGATATTAGTGTCAACCTGACTATTAGGTAACCCGTCTCTACTAGGAATATCCCTAGTCCATATAGTATGCACTTGTTAATAGTTATCCAGGGTTAGTAATCTACCATTACCGGTAACTATAAAGCGAGTCCATATTAGTCAATATTGCCGTTCATTCCAGTCTTTATATTATACAGTATGTGAAGCTATAGTAATCCCATCCTCTATACATTAGCTGTCAGTCTAGTATAAATTGAGCGGTAATCTTCTCTACCTCATCTAGTCCTAATTAAAATCAAAATGGCAAAGTTTAATGCTAAACAATTTTGTCGAGAGCCCTCTATAGACAAACTTAAAGGTCAGGTGATCTCCAAGGATGATTGGAAGTTTATAGCTTATTCCTTTGACATAAGCTATGAGAGTTCACACACTAAGGAAATCCTGAAAAACAGTCAAAGAAGAACTGACAAATAGAGAAATCTTACCTGCTGAAGCTGTAGATTCACTTACTCCCACGAGTAGTTCAATGATAATGGCTGATAATGATGAAGATTCCCAGAGTACCATACAGGAAAACTCCCAGGGGAAACACTCTCCATCTCCTGAGCCGTGGTCAGAAGACAGACTAGATTTTGAAAGGGAGAAGTTTCGGCAGCAGCTTCTGCACGAGGTTCAGGAGAAAGAGAAAGATCGGCAACTAGAGCTCTTGAAACTTGAGACACAACAACGGGAGAAAGAGAAAGACAGAGAGACACAACAACGGGAGAAAGAGAAAGACAGAGAACTAGAAATTGCTAAAATTCAAAACTTGGAAGAAACAAAACGCCTCAAAGAAGAGAAATTACAGTTGCAGAAGACTGAAATGGAAGCCCAGAAGCCAAGATTCCAACTATCTAAAAACATCTCCCTAGTACCACCCTTTGACGAGAGTGACCCAGAGAAATCTTTCTCCACGTTTGAGAAAACTGCTGAACACCTTAAATGGCCAAAAGAGGAATGGCCATGGCTTCTCCAACCCAAACTCGTAGGAAGAGCTCAGACAACTTTCAATCACCTGGAGGACGTTAATTACTATGACTTTGTAAAGAGCGCTATATTAGATGCTTATGCTATCACTGCTGATCATTACCGTAGAACTTTTCGGAACTACATCAAGCCAGAAAAACATACATTTTTGGAGTTTGCCATGGATAAACTACGGATGCTTAAAAAATGGTTAGCTGCTAAAAATGTCACCACCTTCACAGAGTTAGTTAACCTTGTTGTTCTAGAGGAGTGGAAGCGTAGGTTACCGCCCAGTATGCTAGTATATATAGAGGAGAAGGGAGTGAATGACCTTACCAAGGCTGCTCAATTAGCTGACAGCTATGCTTTAATCCATAGGGTTGTACCAAGCTATGATAGGACAAAAACCCCAAATGTGAGATTCTCCTCAAGCTATAACCCTGTGTCTAAAGTCATGTCGCAAACAAATGCTCCCAAAAGCCCATCTCAAAGTCAAGGAAAGTCTGAAGATTTCTGTTCATATTGTAAACAGACAGGGCATAACATCATGCAGTGTACACATCCTAAGTGTAAGACCTCTGCTGCATACAAACTCACACTTGCCACTTCTCAAAGACCTCAAAAACAAACAAAACCTTCTGGGGCACCTATAACATGTATACATACCCAGAATGCCTCTTCTGATCCTTTTTCTGCCTTTAAGGTACCTGGTACTGTCTCTCTTCCAGATGACCCACAGACTTACCCAGTTACCATCTTAAGAGACACTGGATCAGCCCAAAGCTTGTTGTGTAAGACTGCCTTGCCTTCAGTTGAGAACCACTACACTGGGGGAAAAGTTACACTTAAATCTTTAAGCTCTGGTCATACTGCAGACATGGCTGATATACAGATAGGCAGTGACCTGATCCAGGGGTCAGTTAGAGTAGCCGTCTTGGATACAGATCTTCCTATTCCGGGGGTAACTTTCCTTTTAGGAAATGACTTGGCTGGACATGGGATGATTCCTGACATGATAGTGAGAGACAAACCCATGTTATACAGTCCTACTGCAAAGTTAGATCAGGAGAAGCCACATATTTTCCCGGTTTGCGCTGTCACCCGTTCACAAACTGCTGCAGTGTCTAATGACTCTCTCTCACCCTCAGGTCAGGATACCTTGTTCACCCAGATCATGTCTAGGGAAAACCTCATACAAGCTCAAGAGGCAGACACTTCACTTGCTAAGCTCAGGCACATTGCTGATGACAAACCCATAAATGGGAAAAACCCTAACATCTACTATCACAAAGGGGTCCTTATGCGTAGTTTTCACCCGCCTGATAGGCCTGACTCAGATACTTGGTCTATAGTACATCAGGTAATCATCCCTACCTCCATCAGATCTGCTGTAATGGGATTAGCTCATGACGGAAACTCTGGTCATTTGGGACAGAGAAATACATACAGAAAGATCCTAGCTCATTTCTTTTGGCCTAACATGAAAAAAGATGTAACCAAATTTGTAAAGTCTTGTCACACTTTCCAGATAGTAGGGAAGCCAAATGAGACCATCCCTAAAGCTCCACTTGCTCCTATCCCTGTCACTACAGAGCCCTTTGAGAAAATAGTAATTGATTGCCTCTTCCCAAAACTAAGAAAGGGAACCAGTATCTACTTACCATAATGTGTGCTGCAACTAGGTATCCTGAGGCTTTCCCTTTAAAAGATATCAAGGCTAAGACTATTGTGTCCCATCTGTTGCATCTTTTCACAAAAGTAGGCATTCCTAAAGAAATTCAGAGTGATCAGGGGTCAAATTTTACAAGTAACCTAATGAAAGCAGTACTGAGGGAGTTAGAGGTAGATAAGAAGATAGCCACTGCGTACAGACCTCAGACCCAGGGTTGCCTGGAACGCCATCATCAATCTCTGAAATCCATGATAAAAAAGTTTTGTTTTGAGACTGAGAAAGAGTGGGATGCCAACATTGACTGGCTTCTTTTTGCCGTTAGAGAGTGCCCTCAAGAGTCCCTAGGATACTCCCCTTTTGAGTTGCTATATGGGCGTCAGATCAGAGGCCCTCTAAAGGTCTTGAAAGATTCTTGGTTTGTGGAAGTATCTGATCATCCTTCTCGCACAGTTGCAGAGTACATAAATGAGTTAAAACTTCAGATGTCAAATGTAAGAGCGCTAGCACTGGCCAACCTTGAGAAGAGTCAGTCAAGAATGAAAACCCACTACGATCGCAAGTCTGAAAGTAGAACATTTAGTCCTGGAGACAAAGTCCTTCTCTTCCTGCCCATTCCTGGTAGTCCATTAAAAAGCAAATTTTGTGGCCCATATGTAGTCTCTCAGAAACTTTCCAAGCTAAACTATGTTGTTCGCACTCCTGATCGAAGGAAGGATCAAAGGATTGTTCACTTAAACCAGATGAAGGCGTACATAGAAAGGCCGCTTGAGGAGAATACCCCAATACTAGCTGTATATACTGTACCAGACTTGTGGGAATTGCAAAAGGTAGGAGACTCTGATGTGATTGAGTTTGGTGATCTTCCTTCACCTTGTGGAAGCCCAAAGAACAGCGAACTATTATGTTCCTTAGATCAATATTTGTCGGACATGTCGCCATCACGTAGAGATGATCTTAGGAAATTGCTTGTAAGTTACCCTTCAGTCACATTGGATGTCCCTGGCTTTTGCAAGGACCATCATCACGATGTTATCTTGACCTCACCAGAAGTAAGACCTATCAAACAATCACCATACAGACTAAACCCTCAGAAGCAAGAGATCATGAGAAAGGAAATTGACTTTATGTTGGAGAAGTCCTTAGTGGAACCAAGTCATTCCCCTTGGGCGTCACCCTCTTTATTAGTCCCAAAACCAGACGGTAGTAGTAGGCTGTGTACTGATTACAGGAAAGTAAATGCGGTGACAGTCCCTGATGCATATCCACTACCTAGAATTGATGACCTAATAGATAAAGTAGGGGCTGCTAAGGTAGTATCAACCATAGACTTGCAGAAGGGGTATTACCAAATTGGGATGACCGATAGAGCTAAAATCATCTCGGCTTTCACCACTCCTTTTGGGCTCTTCCAATATAGAGTCATGCCTTTTGGCATGATGAATGCTCCTGCCACATTTCAAAGGGTCATGTCATATACTATTCAGGATTTAGAAGGTGTAGACACTTACTTAGATGACATCGTGATTATTTCAGATAATTGGGAGGATCATCTTTCCAGACTGGACGGGCTGATGGAGCGCTTGGCTGCTGCTGGATTCACCATCAACCTGGCCAAGTCCTGCTTTGGACGAGGATCAGTGACCTACCTTGGCCATGTGGTGGGTCAGGGTACTGCACGTCCCAAGGAAGCTAACGTGGAGACAATCACCGCCTTTCCCCAGCCAACTGACCGCAAATCCATCATGCGTTTTTTAGGGATGTGCGGATTCTACCGCAGATTCTGTCCGAACTTTGCAGCCATATCAGCGCCCCTCTCAGATCTTACAAGCCCTAAAATTAAGTTTGTCTGGACTCCCACCTGTACTGCTGCCTTTGACCAACTGAAGTGCCTCCTTTCATCCTACCCGGTACTTCATGCTCCTGATTCCGCATTGCCTTACCATCTTCAGGTTGATGCGAGTGATAGAGGAGTCGGGGCAGTACTTCTGCAACCAGATAAGACAACTGGCGTCCTACATCCTGTCTCGTACTTCTCCACCAAACTGAAGAGACACCAGAGGAGTTATTCCACAGTGGAGAAGGAGTGCTTGGCGATGGTGTCAGCGGTGAAGAAGTTCGAATGTTATCTCCCTCAGCACTATCCACCAATCATCATCTATACTGACCACAACCCTCTTACTTTTCTGCACAAGATGAAGAACAACAACCAACGACTTCTCCGTTGGGCTCTGCAGTTACAAGAGTACCATCTCATTGTTCGGCATATTCGTGGGGTAGACAATCGGATTGCAGACGCCTTGTCAAGAGATCTTCCACCTACAGCGGAGCCTATTCCTCCTCTCGCTACCTAGTCCTCTTCGCTCCCCTTCGAGGACTTTAAGGGGGGAGGTGTCACGGGCCTATAGGCTCTGACTGTACGGGTTCACTTCCACCATTCAAACGCATCAACCAGTCTGAGATCGGGGTCGGGGCTTCAAGCAACCAAACCAACAGAGGCCCGAAACTTCGCATCCCAATATCCTTCTTACTTCTATCCCTCTCATTTGGTCGAGCAGAGTTTCGAAGTCTCACTCAATAAATATGTAATTCAAATTAAAGTTCAATGCTATCTCTGCTCATGAACACCAGGTGGTGGATGTTTCTTTTCTGGTCACATTAAACTACCGTAGTCAATGACGGGGCGGGAATAATGAGTGGGGTCAGTGTTATCTTAGACTTTCTCGGTGCAATGTTCTCGGGAATATCGCTTCCAGAAAGCGTTGTTTTAAAACTCCAGGAACTACCCCCCTTCGGTTTGACCTACGGGAGATATCGTGACTATAACTTATATTTTAATTTTCTTTTTTGTTTTCATTTTGTATAAATTAAATATTTTGCATTAATATTAATTACCATTGTATTTGTTTTATTTTGTTTTATAACTTTAAATTATAATTATATAATACATAATGGTTTTGTTATATTACTTAAATTTGATTTTATTATATTAACAAAAATTGTGTATTCTTTTCTTATCCATATATATTTATACCCTAATGATTAAATGAAGTGAGGAAGATTAAACCTATATAATATCCAGAAGACTACTTTGAAGTCTGATTAAAATACGAGAACAACTCTTAAATTAAAATATCATCTTAGTAATAAATATTAAAATACGAGAACTACTCTTAAAGAGACTTTACCTTAATACAAGTACTAAATTAATAAAAGTACTTATCCATACTGAACACCCTTAAACTAAAGTTCAGTCTTTGTGTTCAACCTAAAGGTCACCCTCTAGACTCCTTCGGGGCCAAATCTTTAACTAAGCTAGTTCCACTAGTCTCTCCAAACTTTGGGTTGTAACACTATTCTGACCTAGTCTAGGGTCCAAAGAGGGGATGCACAGACTGAGTGGTTAAAAAAAAAAAAAAAAAAAAAAAGTAGAAGTAGTAGTAGTAGTAGTGGTAGCAGTAGTAGTAGTGGTAGCAGTAGTAGAAGTAGTAGTAGTGGTAGCAGTAGTAGAAGTAAAAATGTCTTCCTTTTCTCAACACTTGCACTTAAACTGACAGAGTTCCAGCAGAAGGCACCCACGTTTGATGGCCGGCCTCACTCCTGGTAATGGAAGAGAGAGAGAGAGAGGGGGGGGAGAGAGAGAGAGAGAGAGAGGGAGGGGGGGGGGGAGAGAGAGAGGGAGGGGGGGGGGGGAGAGAGAGAGAGAGAGAGAGCAAGGAGTAGCAGCAACGTGTTCAAAGAAAAGGAGCACTTTAGCTTTTACACGCGGCACATAGCAATAATATTGTACCACAGACAGTGTGAATCATTAGTGCAACATATTATAATCTAAATCTGCCATGGGTAGTTGGATTGTAATGAATGTATGGGAGGTCCAGCATACCCTCCCATTGATCGATCCCTTATTACCTGCATTCCCTACCCTACCTTATCTTCCATTACCTGCATTACCTGCATTCCCTACCCTACCTTATCTTCCATTACATGCATTACCTGCATTCCCTACCCTACCTTATCTTCCATTACCTGCATTCCCTACCCTACCTTATCTTCCATTACCTGCATTACCTGCATTCCCTACCCTACCTTATCTTCCATTACCTGCATTACCTGCATTCCCTACCCTACCTTATCTTCCATTACCTGCATTACCTGCATTCCCTACCCTACCTTATCTTCCATTACCTGCATTACCTGCATTCCCTACCCTACCTTATCTTCCATTACCTGCATTACCTGCATTCCCTACCCTACCTTATCTTCCATTACCTGTATTACCTGCATTCCCTACCCTACCTTATCTTCCATTACCTGCATTCCCTACCCTACCTTATCTTCCATTACCTGCATTACCTGCATTCCCTACCCTACCTTATCTTCCATTACCTGCATTACCTGCATTCCCTACCCTACCTTATCTTCCATTACCTGCATTACCTGCATTCCCTACCCTACCTTATCTTCCATTACCTGCATTCCCTACCCTACCTTATCTTCCATTACCTGCATTACCTGCATTCCCTACCCTATCTTCCATTACCTGCATTCCCTACCCTACCTTATCTTCCATTACCTGCATTCCCTACCCTACCTTATCTTCCATTACCTGCATTACCTGCATTCCCTACCCTACCTTATCTTCCATTACCTGCATTCCCTACCCTACCTTATCTTCCATTACCTGCATTCCCTACCCTACCTTATCTTCCATTACCTGCATTACCTGCATTCCCTACTCTACCTTATCTTCCATTACCTGCATTCCCTACCCTACCTTATCTTCCATTACCTGCATTCCCTACCCTACCTTATCTCCCATTACCTCTCCCTTCTCTTTCTTTCCAATGATTTTAATACCCTACCACCACCACCCTACCACTGTCACCATTGGTTACTGTGTTTATTTACTCTGCAAACTCGGAAAAATCGAGCCAACTTTCGAAATTAGGTTACGGTGTTTGTTTACTCTGCAAAAACGAAAACCCCGAGCTAAGTTTCTATTAAATTCCTCATTATCGTCTTTTTACACCTTTTACCCCGCAATTTCCCTGATCTTCATAGTCCTCCCTACTATCGGGGGGCGTGTTTTAAGATCGTTGATTAATGGGGAAAACGTATTATACGAGGATTGTAAATTATTTCAACCACTGTATATTGATGAAAACAACCTAAAACCGAAACAAAAATAACATTAACAAATTCGTGGTCGTCTCGGTTATTTTTTCCGATAATAAACATATATATATACTGCAAAAGACTATGTTAATATTATATAACCGCATAATAGGCCTTTTATAACGTAAGCTATATTCCATAACAAACGATAATCACGGTACAACAGTTATACTCCTTTACTCATAGAAATTACCATTATAGCCATAACTATAGTATTGCTCTGCTCGGGTTTAAAAAAACAAAAAAAAACACAGTAACCTAATTTCGAAAGTTGGCTCGGGTTTTTCGAGTTTGCAAAGTCCAAAAAATACAGTAACCTAATTTCGAAAGTTGGCTCGGGTTTTTCGATGTTGCAGAGTAAAAAAAACACAGTAACCTATTTTCGGAAGTTCAAAAGTTTAAGAACACTTGTCATTAATGTAAGCAAGAAATCTAACCTAGACCTAGTACACTGGATACAGGACTAACCTTTGCATGCCAGGTAGTATGTGTCCCTAGTACCAGAAAGAAGTCCCGAGCTCACGAAAAAATGGCCGAAAAAAAGGCGCGCCGTCTATAGGAGAATATGTACAACAGTTTTTAGAGTAGGGAGGCATGTTGTTACCGTTTTTTTTTTTTTTTTTTTTCCGAGGGTTGAAATTATTTTTAATATGAACTTTGCAACATACTTATTGTATAATAGCCTTCAAATATTGAGAACAAATTAGTGGTCGTCTCGGTTATAAATACTTTATTATTATATATATTGGTATATTAAATCATCGACACATCTATTTTGTTCGTAGTGTTATAATGCCTTCATACACATCAAATGGTCATACATCGTCGCCCATCATCTTAGACGTTATCATCCGACATTGGACTGACAGATAAGCCTTATGTTTTCATTTATATGATCACTTGACACAGACACACACACACGAGGCATGCATATATACATAGACACCCGCTGATCCCACACCCCCACACATATATACATAGACACCCGCTGATCCCACACCCCCACACATAGACACCCGCTGATCCCACACCCCCACACATATATACATAGACACCCGCTGATCCCACACCCCCACACATATATACATAGACACCCGCTGATCCCACACCCCCACACATAGACACCCGCTGATCCCACACCCCCACACATATATACATAGACACCCGCTGATCCCACACCCCCACACATAGACACCCGCTGATCCCACACCCCCACACATATATACATAGACACCCGCTGATCCCACACCCCCACACATATATACATAAACACCCGCTGATCCCACACCCCCACATAGACACCCGCTGATCCCACACCCCCACACATATACATAGACACCCGCTGATCCCACACCCCACACATATATACATAGACACCCGCTGATCCCACACCCCCACACATAGACACCCGCTGATCCCACACCCCCACACATAGACACCCGCTGATCCCACACCCCCACACATAGACACCCGCTGATCCCACACCCCCACACATATATACATAAACACCCGCTCATCCCACACACCCACACATAGACACCCGCTGATCCCACACCCCCACACATATATACATAGACACCCGCTGATCCCACACCCCCACACATAGACACCCGCTGATCCCACACCCCCACACATATACACAGACACACACACACACTCATGCACACAAACAAAAGGGCCGAGTCAAAAGCATTTCGTCTCATCAACTCACCTCCTCTTATTAATTCCTACACAATATCGCTACACGCCGCAATGTTGCATCTCTCACTCTTCGACCACTATTACAATAATCAGTCTTCTTCAGAGCTTTCTCGTTGCATTATCTCCTCCCCAACGGAAAGTGGAGGGCACCCGCCTTTCAACACACTCCCACCCGTATTCTGTCCAAGTTCCTAACCCAAGAATGAACATATTTTCCCAGACTTCTTTCTACTTAACAAGCAAGCTTTAAAACTCTCTCCCACAATCTGTCATTCCCTCATCCTATGACTTAAACTGCTTCAAGTGCCGTGTGTCCAGACATTTTGACTCTAATGTAACTTGAATTTGGCTCTGTCACTCTTTTAACTTTGGGCGAGATGACACTTGTTACAGGCAGCTTAGCCTTTTGTCTCTTTCATTTACATAAAAAAAACACACCCACACAGTCCCGGTCGTCATGATGAACTGGCCCTTACAGTAGCCTTTAGTTATGTCTATTGAACTCTGTCATGTTTGCAGAGCCTGGATGGTGTTGAATTGATTATTCATAGCGTTAGTATTAGGTAGGGATTATTTCGAACTAACAGGTATCCCCAATTATTACGAACTAACAGGTATCCCCAATTTTCTTTTGTGATCGTGCTGCCATCTCTCGTGTGTGCAGATCACTATTATCAGAACTGTTATCTCTCACTTTCCCATCCTTTCTTAACCCTCTCAGACATATGACGCGATTTTGAGCCTATTTGGAATACTTTAAAGCCTTTGTTACCATCAGGGGTATTTAAAAACCTTTAGTTTAGTTACTTCAACCTCTGCAGTTGTCTTTGAGTTAGCTGTGGGCAGAAAACTAATTTTGGAGAGGTAATTATAAGCGTGAGAGAACTCTATTTCTTATTGCTAATCTGGCAACCTCTGCGTCATACGTGCGTGAAAGGGTTAAAGATTCCTTGGGCAGGGCTCTTATGGTATGTGGTCCCACACCATTGTCGTCTGGCAGGCTCCCATAAATTTACATGACAATTCAATTTCGCTCGGCGGGAGCATCAGCTCAGCTGTGTTTTGAACACAATGACAATTTGTTTATATATTTTGTTCTGGTTACCATTAGACGATTTTCTTTGCTTATATTCTACCTCCAGAATCAAAGCTGTAAATACTATCTCAATGGTCCATCTAAATAACATAGCCGAATAAAATATAAAAAGGTGAAATGGTACTGAACGAGTTCATGCATAATTTGCACAATGGTCTACAGTGAACCAAGAACGACCAAAACTAATTGCCAAGAAAATAGATCCCCCCAGATAGGTACAGTCAAGAGCATAAATGGCGACGCATCCACTTGAATCAGTATCAACACAAACAAGACAATACAATGCTTTATTATGGCCCAGATGCTTCATAGCTTGGCTTTAAAGGTTTAATGATTTGAATTGATGTAACCTCATACATGCTGATAACTGTACTGTACATACCACCCTAGTTCCCCCGCCCTCTCAAACCACTCCCCCCCCCCCCCCCCCCCCCCCACCCCGTCCCAACCCCCAACCCCAACCCCTGAAGATTTGAATTGATGTAACCTCATATATACTGATAACTGTACTGTACATCCCCCCCCCCCCCCCCCGCCCTCTCAAACCACTCTCCTCCCCCCCCCCCCCACCCCCGTCCCAACCCCAACCCCTGAAGATTTGAATTGATGTAACCTCATATATACTGATAACTGTACTGTACATCCCCCCCTCCCCCCCCCCCCCCCCCCCCGCCCTCTCAAACCACTCTCCCCCCCCCCTCCAACCCCAACCCCTGAAGAGCCCTCATATGCACCATTTACCAGGGACATTCCACCAATGTTAAAATATGTAGCAAACAAGTTATCTTTCATAAACTTACAATATCGTCTACTGATAGCCAGATTAAAAGGAGAGCAAGTCTTCCTACGAATAGGTTAAATGTTTAACTGGCGTAGAAGTATACTACGATTTATGATATACACCAAGAGATAGCAATAAGATAACTACCTGCACTTATACCCCCCCTCCCCCCCACCTCTATCTCCATAACCTCTTTGTATCACACACACACACACATACTCCCTCTCTGTCTCTCTCACTCACACACACACACACACAGACACATACTCCCTCTCTGTCTCTCACACACACACACACAGACACATACTCCCTCTCTGTCTCTCCCAGCAGAACGTTCAGGCTGAGATTCGCCACCCAATCCTCCGGCCTGGAACGAGTGCCGGAAATTGGTGGTGAGTTCCTGAGTGCACGGTCTCGAGGAGCACCTCTTTCCCTTATGGTACGATGGACGGGCTACTTACGCTGTCCCATATCCACCACTCTCTCGCTATCTCTCTCTTTTCTCTCTCTCTCGCTATATTTCTCTTTTCTCTCTCTCTCGCTATCTTTCTCTTTTCTCTCTCTCGCTATCTTTCTCTTTTCTCTCTCTCTTCTGTTCTCTCTCTCTCTCTCTCTCTCTCTCTCTCTCTCTCTCTCTCTCTCTCCAAAAGGGGTTGAACAGCTCAGGATGGACCTCAACAGACTGGGTGAATGGTTGGAGACATGGCAGATGCCTCTAAACTTGGAAAAGTGCAAGGTGATGCATATCGGTCAAGCAAACCCCAATTCAGGCTATTCACTATTGGGAATGCCTCTGGAAGTGACTGACTTGGAAAAGGATTTGGGTGTTCTGATTAACAGTGACCAAGTTTTCCAAGCAGTGCATTGAAGTAGAGAAGAAAGCTCAGAAATTATTGGGCTATATTAAGAGGCAATTTAAGTATAGAAATAAGAAAATAGTCCTCACACTTTACAACGCTCTGATACGGCCTCTCCTGGAGTATGCTGTTCAATTCTGGTCTCCAGCACTCCGGAAAGATATAGAGCGACTTGGAAAGAGTACAAGCTAGGGCTGCAAAGCTTATTCCATCGCTTAGAAGAATGAGCTATGAGGACCGGTTGAGAGATTTTGATCTCTTCCCGTTGGAGACACGCAGACTACGAGGTCAACTCATTGAAGTTGTTAAAATACTGAATGGGTTTGACAATGTGGATTATAGCAAAATGCTTAGCCTCAATATGAATACAACACGCAACTGAACCTTTTGAAATTAGAATTGAAAAGGTTCAGCACTAGTATCTGTGGAAACTTTTTCACATATAAGATCTGTTCTACCTGCAACAAACTTCCCTCCGAAGTTGTAAATAGTTCTTCAGTAGAGCAGTTCAAGAAGAAAGTAGATAGTATTTTGCACTCTGTAAATAGTGTAGTGCACTAAACAGTCTCTCTCCTTCCACTTCGAATATCTCCTCGAAATGGACCTGAAGGTCTCCGAGATACGAACTATTCCTTGGAACTCCTTGTAACTCTCTCCGACCCCCCTGGATGTAAACATTGACAATTGTGAATATTTAATGGAAGCCGTAATAGACAACTTGCCCTCCTTGCCTCTCCCGACCCTCTCTCATCTGTTTTTTTTTTCTGGACCCCTTTCTCCCTCATGCTTAGCCCCATTAGTTTTGACATTTTAAGACGTGTTTCATTATTTTACTATCTTAAGACGTTTCGCCCCATTTATTTGTCAATTTTAAGACCTCTCATACCATTAGTTGTCAATTTGTATCTGCCTGCAAATTAGGAGGAACCAGTATTCGGCCAGGGAATTGTTCTACCGAAAAGTGCACAAATTTATTGGGATTATTTTATAAGATTCATGGAAGTCTAGGAAGGAAATTAAAGGAAAAATAAATACATAATAATAATAACCATAGAAATATTAATGATATTAAAACTAATTAATAAACTTTGCCCTTAACCCATACAGTACCGTTGATATCCTTTGCATTATATTCTGACAACTATTAGACGATTTTGTTCAGGTTAGGAAGGACGTCTCCCCATTGAGAGGCTACAGACGATCTCGCTTAATCCATTTCACTACCATATAGCCTACCTAAGCTTAATAAAATCGTGTAAATGTAACTAGAATAAAATTATGTAGCCATCGCCGGTACAGAAGGAGTTAACCCATATTCCGTTTATGCGAGGTACGGGTTAACCCATATTCCGGTTATGCGACGTACGGGTTAACCCACATTCCGGTTATGCGAGGTACGGGTTAACCCGTATTCCGGTTATGCGAGGTACGGGTTAACCCATATTCCGGTTATGCGACATACGGGTTAACCCATATTCCGGTTATTCGAGGTACGGGTTAACCCATATTCCGGTTATGCTAGGTACGGGTTAACCCATATTCCGGTTATGCGAGGTACGGGTTAACCCATATTCCGGTTATGCGAGGTACGGGTTAACCCATATTCCGATTATGCGAGGTACGGGTTAACCCTTATTCCGGTTATGCGACGTACGGGTTAACCCATATTCCGGTTATGCGAGGTACGGGTTAACCCATATTCCGGTTATGCGAGATACGGGTTAACCCATATTCCGGTTATGCGAGGTACGGGTTAACCCATATTCCGGTTATGCGAGGTACGGGTTAACCCATATTCCGGTTATGCGAGGTACGGGTTAACCCATATTCCGGTTATGCGAGGTACGGGTTAACCCATATTCCGGTTATGCGAGGTACGGGTTAACCCATATTCCGGTTATGCGAGGTACGGGTTAACCCTTATTCCGGTTATGCGAGGTACGGGTTAACCCATATTCCGGTTATGCGAGGTAAGGGTTAACCCCTATTCCGGTTATGCGAGGTACGGGTTAACCCATATTCCGGTTATGCGAGGTACGGGTTAACCCATATTCCGGTTATGCGAGGTACAGGTTAACCCATATTCCGGTTATGCGAGGTACGGGTTAACCCCTATTCCGGTTATGCGAGGTATGGGTTAACCCCTATTCCGGTTATGCGAGGTACGGGTTAACCCAAATTCCGGTTATGCGACGTACGGGTTAACCCATATTCCGGTTATGCGAGGTACGGGTTAACCCCTATTCCGGTTATGCGAGGTACGGGTTAACCCCTATTCCGGTTATGCGAGGTACGGGTTAACCCCTATTCCGGTTATGCGAGGTACGGGTTAACCCATATTCCGGTTATGCGAGGTACGGGTTAACCCATATTCCGGTTATGCGAGGTACGGGTTAACCCATATTCCGGTTATGCGAGGTACGGGTTAACCCCTATTCCGGTTATGCGAGGTACGGGTTAACCCCTATTCCGGTTATGCAAGGTACAGGTTAACCCATATTCCGGTTATGCGAGGTACGGGTTAACCCATATTCCGGTTATGCGAGGTACGGGTTAACCCATATTCCGGTTATGCGAGGTACGGGTTAACCCTTATTCCGGTTATGCGAGGTACGGGTTAACCCATGTTCCGGTTATGCGAGGTACGGGTTAACCCATGTTCCGGTTATGCGAGGTACGGGTTAACCCATGTTCCGGTTATGCGAGGTACGGGTTAACCCATGTTCCGGTTATGCGAGGTACGGGTTAACCCCTATTCCGGTTATGCGAGGTACGGGTTAACCCTTATTCCGGTTATGCGAGGTACGGGTTAACCCATATTCCGGTTATGCGAGGTACGGGTTAATCCATATTCTGGTTATGTGAGGTACGGGTTAACCCATATTCCGGTTATGCGAGGTACGGGTTAACCCCTATTCCGGTTATGCGAGGTACGGGTTAACCCATATTCCGGTTATGCGAGGTACGGGTTAACCCATATTCCGGTTATGCGAGGTACGGGTTAACCCATATTCCGGTTATGCGAGGTACGGGTTAACCCATATTCCGGTTATGCGAGGTACGGGTTAACCCATATTCCGGTTATGCGAGGTACGGGTTAACCCATATTCCGGTTATGCGACGTACGGGTTAACCCATATTCCGGTTATGCGAGGTACGGGTTAACCCTTGTTCCGGTTATGCGAGGTACGGGTTAACCCCTATTCCGGTTATGCGAGGTACGGGTTAACCCATATTCCGGTTATGCGAGGTACGGGTTAACCCATATTCCGGTTATGCGAGGTACGGGTAAACCCATATTCCGGTTATGCGAGGTACGGGTTAACCCATATTCCGGTTATGCGAGGTACGGGTTAACCCATATTCCGGTTATGCGAGGTACGGGTTAACCCATATTCCGGTTATGCGAGGTACGGGTTAACCCATATTCCGGTTATGCGAGGTACGGGTTAACCCATATTCCGGTTATGCGAGGTACGGGTTAACCCATATTCCGGTTATGCGAGGTACGGGTTAACCCATATTCCGGTTATGCGAGGTACGGGTTAACCCATATTCCGGTTATGCGAGATACGGGTTGACCCATATTCCGGTTATGCGAGGTACGGGTTAACCCATATTCCGGTTATGCGAGGTACGGTTTAACCCATATTCCGGTTATGTGAGGTACGGTTTAACCCATATTCCGGTTATGCGAGGTACGGGTTAACCCATATTCCGGTTATGCGAGGTACGGGTTAACCCATATTCCGGTTATGCGAGGTACGGGTTAACCCCTATTCCGGTTATGCGACTTACGGGTTAACCCATATTCCGGTTATGCGAGGTACGGGTTAACCCATATTCCGGTTATGCGAGGTACGGGTTAACCCATATTCCGGTTATGCGAGATACGGGTTAACCCTTATTCCGGTTATGCGAGGTACGGGTTAACCCATATTCCGGTTATGCGAGGTACGGGTTAACCCATATTCCGGTTATGCGAGATACGGGTTAACCCATATTCCGGTTATGCGAGATACGGGTTAACCCATATTCCGGTTATGCGAGGTACGGGTTAACCCCTATTCCGGTTATGCGAGGTACGGGTTAACCCATATTCCGGTTGTGCGAGGTACGGGTTAACCCATATTCCGGTTGTGCGAGGTACGGGTTAACCCATATTCCGGTTGTGCGAGGTACGGGTTATCCCATATTCCGGTTGTGCGAGGTACGGGTTAACCCATATTCCGGTTTTGCGAGGTACGGGTTAACCCATATTCCGGTTATGCGAGGTACGGGTTAACCCATATTCCGGTTATGCGAGGTACGGGTTAACCCATATTCCGGTTATGCGACGTACGGGTTAACCCATATTCCGGTTATGCGAGGTACGGGTTAACCCATATTCCGGTTATGCGAGGTACGGGTTAACCCATATTCCGGTTATGCGAGGTACGGGTTAACACATATTTCGGTTATGCGAGGTACGCGTTAACCCCTATTCAGGTTATGCGAGGTGTGAGGTACGGGTTAACCCATATTCCGGTTATGCGAGGTACGGGTTAACCCGTATTCCGGTTATGCGAGGTACGGGTTAACCCATATTCCGGTTATGCGAGGTACGGGTTAACCCCTATTCCGGTTATGCGAGGTACGGGTTAACCCATATTCCGGTTATGTGAGGTACGGGTTAACCCATATTCCGGTTATGCGAGGTACGGGTTAACCCATATTCCGGTTATGCGAGGTACGGGTTAACCCATATTCCGGTTATGCGAGGTACGGATTAACGCATATTCCGGTTGTGCGAGGTACGGGTTAACCCATATTCCGGTTATGCGAGGTACGGGTTAACCCATATTCCGGTTATGCGAGGTACGGATTAACGCATATTCCGGTTGTGCGAGGTACGGGTTAACCCATATTCCGGTTATGCGAGGTACGGGTTAACCCATATTCCGGTTATGCGAGGTACGGGTTAACCCATATTCCGGTTATGCGAGGTACGGGTTAACCCATATTCCGGTTATGCGACGTATGGGTTAACCCATATTCCGGTTATGCGAGGTACGGGTTAACCCATATTCCGGTTATGCGAGGTACGGGTTAACCCATATTCCGGTTATGCGAGGTACGGGTTAACACATATTTCGGTTATGCGAGGTACGCGTTAACCCATATTCAGGTTATGCGAGGTGTGAGGTACGGGTTAACCCATATTCCGGTTATGCGAGGTACGGGTTAACCCGTATTCCGGTTATGCGAGGTACCCGTATTCCGGTTATGCGAGGTACGGGTTAACCCCTATTCCGGTTATGCGAGGTACGGGTTAACCCATATTCCGGTTATGTGAGGTACGGGTTAACCCATATTCCGGTTATGCGAGGTACGGGTTAACCCATATTCCGGTTATGCGAGGTACGGGTTAACCCATATTCCGGTTATGCGAGGTACGGGTTAACCCATATTCCGGTTATGCGAGGTACGGATTAACGCATATTCCGGTTGTGCGAGGTACGGGTTAACCCATATTCCGGTTATGCGAGGTACGGGTTAACCCATATTCCGGTTATGCGAGGTACGGGTTAACCCATATTCCGGTTATGCGAGGTACGGGTTAACCCATATTCCGGTTATGCGAGGTCCGTGTTCTGTGTTGCATCAGTACCTGTCTGTCTGTCTTATTGTGTGAGTAGTTATTAACCCCTTCAGTACCGGTGACATGCTTTTAGTTATATGCTGGCAATGATTGGACGATTTAGTTATATTCTGACAATGATTGGACGATTTAGTTATATTCTGACAATGATTGGACGATTTTATACAGCTTAGGAAGGACCTCTAGCATTGAGTAGCTAGACTAAACACTAACACACGTCGCTGGTACTCAAAGGGTTATCAGTGTCTCTCTCTCTCTCTCTCTCTCTGCATATAGATGGACAGTTTGGGAGATACATTGAGATATAGAAAGATGTGCTATTGATGCAACAACTGTCATTTTTTCCTATCCTAGTAAAACAGTATTATTAAATGATATACTAAAATAATAATTATATTTATGATTTATTATTATTATTATTATTAGTAGTAGTAGTAGTAGTAATAGTAGTATAAGTTAGTTAGTTAGTTAAAATAGGACTTCAGAGGCTATCAACCCTATTGGATCATAAAGCCAGCACACTGTAAGTCAAGAATAACGACAGGACTGGAGCCTCTCTGCGAGAACTCCAGTCCCTTGTGTAGTATACGTGATAACACAGCTTATTTTGTAAAAACTAGCCTGAAATAAATGTGATTAACTTAATATGATTAATGTACAAACAAGTACATAAATATATCAATATCTGTAGAAATATTTAAGGGGGGGGGTCACCGGGTTTTTTTTTTTTTTTTTTTTTATCTTTCTCTCCTTTTTCTCTTTCCCTGGCTTGTATCCATTCGGCCCCATTCAGCCAACTGTTTCAAGACGTGTATCCCCATCAAGGTGTCGATTTCTTCCTGGCGAGCGATAGCGAGCCAGCATTGTATGGAGAAATCCGGCTTCGCCGGAGACATTTTTCTATCGAAAAATGTACAAATTTAGCTCGCTGTCAAAACAAAAATATATATATGCTGGCTCGCTACCGCTCGCCAGGAAAATATTGACGCCTGGATGAGGGTAAACGTCTTAAAACAGTAGGCTGAATGGGGCCGAATGGATACAAACCAAAGAGAGGAAGAAAAAGAGAAAAAAAAAAAAAAAAAAAAAATATATATATATATATACAGTATAAGCAAAATAAATCCACAGAATTGTACAGCATGATTGTATCCTGCTGCTCCATCTACTCTGCCTAAAATAAACTGGGGGCCTGGTTTGGGAGGGAGGGGGGGGGGGGAGAGAGACAGTTAATTATTTACTTAATTAGGGAAGCTATTAATTACTTCTGCTTTCAACTGTTTTCAAAAGCATGGTGGGGGAGGAAGTACTGTATATATATATATATATATATAAAGCGGCTTCATAATGTGTGTCAGTAGGAATTGTTTTATAGTTGTTGTTTCCTATGTGGCTCTTTACTGTTCTTGACCTGTTTTTGTTCTGTCCTTTTCTATCTTTCCCTGGTTTGTATCCATTTGGCCCCATTCAGCCTACTGTTTTAAGACGTTTATCCCCATCCAGGTGTCAATATTTTCCTGGCGAGCGGTAGCGAGCCAGCATACAGAATATATATTTTTGTTTTGACAGCAAGCTAAATTTGTACATTTTTCGATAGAAAAATGTCTCCGGCGAAGCCGGATTTCTCCATACAATGCTGGCTCGCTATCGCTCGCCAGGAAGATATCGACACCTTGATGGGGATACACGTCTTGAAACAGTTGGCTGAATGGGGCCGAATGGATACAAGCCAAGGAAAGAGAGAAAAGGAAAGCGAGAGATAAAAAAAAAAACGGTGACCCCCTTATTTAATTAGGGAAGCTATTAATTACTTCTGCTTTCAACTATTTTCAAAAGCATGGTGGGGAAGCCGGGGGGGGGGGGGGGGGAGGAAGTATATATATAGAGCTCCTGCATAATGTGTGTTTCTTCTTTTCTCTCTTTCCCTGGTTTGTATCCATTCTGCCCCGTGGCTCTCGATATATTTGTATAGCTAAGCGGTAGTCTGCTGGAACACTTAATGGATATTGTAGTATTAAGTAACACCCGTTCTTAACATTAATCATCAATTACATACCCCAACGCACTTGAATAAACTAATGAAAGTATATGGTCCTCCCGGGATTCGAACTCGGGACACCACACCCAGAACTACCAAACAATATCTTCACAACCGTTGCATACATTGTCTTTTATATTCCCTCATTAAATTCAGAATATATAGTAGAAGCTACTTATATTTACAAAACTGTAATACAAATACACTTAATGAACAATGATGTGTACACTTAATGAATAATGATGTGTACACTTAATGAACAATGATGTGTACACTTAATGAATAATGATGTGTACACTTAATGAACAATGATGTGTACACTTAATGAACAATGATGTGTACACTTAATGAACAATGATGTGTACACTTAATGAACAATGATGTGTACACTTAATGAATAATGATGTGTACACTTAATGAACAATGATGTGTACACTTAATGAACAATGATGTGTACACTTAATGAATAATGATGTGTACACTTAATGAACAATGATGTGTACACTTAATGAACAATGATGTGTACACTTAATGAACAATGATGTACACTTAATGAACAATGATGTGTACACTTAATGAACAATGATGTGTACACTTAATGAACAATGATGTGTACACTTAATGAACAATGATGTGTACACTTAATGAACAATGATGTGTACAAGAAAAATTCTGCACAGTAACGTCACCGAGGTTGCTTAAGGGGAGGTTTTTAGTTGATTCCCTAGACTTCCATCAAACTTAAAATTACTCCTACTAGATACTCACCTTTCAAGATAAATTTGTACATTTTTCGGTAGAAAAATGTCCCGGCCGAAGGCCGATTCCCCTTAAATTACAGGCTCGCTATCGCTCGCCAGGAAAAAATCGACACCTAAATGGCACGAATGGTCTTAAAATTGACAGAAATGGGGCGAGGGTTCTTAAAATCACCAAACTAATGGGGCGAACGTCTTAAAATCTCAAAAGCAATGGGGCTAAACATGAGGGAGAAAGGGGTCCAGAAAAAAATCCTCCAGGTGGAAATCTCCCCTTAATGTATATATGGATGGTGTGGTGAGGGAGGTAACCATGAGATCTATGGGTAGAAAATTGGGTTTACTAGGAAAGAATGGTGGTGATTGGGAATTGAATCAGTTGCTGTTTGCTGATGACACAATACTGGTGGAGGATTCTGAGAAGCTGCATCGAATAGTAAAAGAGTTTGGTGTGGTATGTGGGAGAAAGAAGCTGAGGGTGAATGTCAATACAAGTAGTGATGGTGTGTAATAAAGATGCTCGTAGGGCGAATCTAAATGTACAACTGGATGGGGAAATGCTGGAACAAGTGGAGTGTTTTAAATATGTAGGAGTGATAAGCAAGGACGCAGGTGTGGGAATGGAAGTAAGACGGAGAGTGTAAGGGAAGGACAGTTTCTGGAGCACTGGGAAGTATGTGAAATGTGAGAAATCTCTGAATTAAAACTAAAAGTGCAATGTATTCGGCGATGCACACAAGAATGTGCTGGTGGAGGTGGTGGTTGTGGTAGAGGTGGTGGGGATGGTGTATGGTGGTGGTGGTGTATAGCCGTGGTGGTAGTTGTGGTAGTCATGGTTGTTTGTTGTGTAGGTGATTGTGGTTGGTAGTTGGTGGGGAGAATGTGTGGTTGTGGTGGCTGGGTAGTGGTGGTAGTAGCTTTATGGTAATTGTGGTAGTTCGGTGGTGGTTATGTTGGTTGTGATAGTTTGTTCTTGTTGGTGGTGGTTGATTGTTGCGGTTCTTGGAGGAAATTGAAGGGAGATTATGTGTATGTGCTCTGTATCGGGGCACAGTGTATGTGTATGTGCACTGTATCGGGGCACAGTGTATGTGTATGTGCACTGTATCGGGGCACAGTGTATGTGTATGTGCACTGTATCGGGGCACAGTGTATGTGTATGTGCACTGTATCGGGGCACAGTGTATGTGTATGTGCACTGTATCGGGGCACAGTGTATGTGTATGTGCACTGTATCGGGGCACAGTGTATGTGTATGTGCTCTGTATCGGTGCACAGTGTATGTGTATGTGCACTGTATCGGGGCACAGTGTATGTGTATGTGCACTGTATCGGGGCACAGTGTATGTGTATGTGCACTGTATCGGGGCACAGTGTATGTGTATGTGCACTGTATCGGGGCACAGTGTATGTGTATGTGCACTGTATCGGGGCACAGTGTATGTGTATGTGCACTGTATCGGGGTACAGTGTATGTGTATGTGCACTGTATCGGGGCACAGTGTATGTGTATGTGCACTGTATCGGGGCACAGTGTATGTGTATGTGCACTGTATCGGGGCACAGTGTATGTGTATGTGCACTGTATCGGGGCACAGTGCGCCCCTGTATTGAGTACCGTAAACTCTCGCAAGTTCGAACATTAACGGACAAAATGGATAATTTGTTATTATAGCAAATTTGATGACCAATGGCTTCATATTCGGAAAATATATAATTGTAGAAAGAAAGGCATTCTCTAAATTGTATCATATGCTAAAAACATGATATTAAAACTAGTAAAAATACATAAAACAAAACAAGATTAGGAAAAAAACAGCCAATTTTTTTAACCATGACAAACGTCCGTTATGCAGACATAACTATCCTAAAAACGTATTGTAGACTCTTATAGCTGTCCCCAGTTGCAAGGTATTGATTGCATCATGATCTAGGCCTGTGTGGTCTGATTATCTATGCAACTCTGTGTAACTTTCTCTCTCTCTCTCTCTCTCCAAATACAAGTCTAATTCCCCTTATCTGTTAACCTCCACCTACCACCACCACCACACACCACACACAACACACATACACACACACACGCACACACACACACACACACACCCACACGCCCCTACCAATGACCCATCATCAAGAACCAATGACCTGATTAACTCCATATAACCCGAACTAGAGTTCATTTACCAGACACGGTACGATCAAATTACCATCATGACTCATGTGGGGGTAACTCGAAAAAAAATAGTATATGTGGATATAAATTACCTCTAAATATTATGCACTGTAGCAAATCAAAGCTATAGAAAAGGTGTGAGGAAGGTATATAAAATCATTGGGTATATCAATGTTTTTTTTGTTTTGTTTTTTACCGTATTATCCTGATATTATATGAGTTTATTGCTACTAATATAACCTTAGAGGGCTATATTATTGTGGACACTATAGTTACCCTCTCAATACCCATACGTCTATACGTTGGCCATCAAAAATTATAGCACCAAGTTGTTAATAGAAATACACCTTCATTTTAGAGTTAATTTGGGAGACAGAGAGTGGACGAATTGACCACTTGCGAGTTTCGGGCTATAAGGAAGTTGGAGCTATGGTCAACGGTATTTAGCAGAATTATTAGCCAAAATGCGGTTGTAGTGCATATATAAATACAAATGCAAACAAACCAAACTTTCTGTCCATCAGAAGCTTACATACTATATTATTTATTTCTGCTAAATATTGATTGGTGAGGGCTGGTCCTATCCAGAGTGAGGTTTGGCATCCTCTACCCAACCTTAGCCTTTTCTGTCTGTCTCTTTTACTGTCCTACTTTTCCTTTTGGGGGCAGGAGGCTAGAAATCCTCCTCCCATTGTAAACATTTCCTACTCAACGAGGCAGAGAAATAGGCGAGTGAACGCGGAAGTGGTCCCGGAACTTTACAAGTTCCTGTTTGGGCTCTGTCTCGAGTTGGCCACCCCCCAGCAATGGGGATGTGCCTGATTATATACATAATACGGCTCCAAGTACCTTGTAGCCTGAACAAAAAATAATGCCTCAAGTTGTCCCTGTCCATCCGTATTGAGTGACCTCTAAATTATGCCATTTAGTACACACTGACCTCCCTACTGCCAATTACCCTCGTCAAGCCAAGCCCTCTAATCATCTCATATGCTGGCCATCGCTTCCATTAATCACTGCTAATTGAGAGTGTGCTAATCTCTCGCTACCCACTGCACAGCGCGTGCACTTAGAATAGCACAATTCATATATTATTAAAATGGTGTGCTTATTTATTAGGTTTCTTAGTTAACGGAATATAAACCTATAATATGCATTCCTAATGGCGTCCTCAATTTATGAAACAAAATAATATATAATTATATCAATTTGTATTTGCTATGTTGTGGTTTGGAGGAGGATGGAAATATTCTTTCAGATAGTGATTCCTGAAATTGGGGTAACATTTTATTTCTGAAAAAGCCTGCTTCTGCATTGTGGAGTAGTCGTTAATTGGTGGACGTTAACAGAGGCCTTTGTTTCCAGCCTCTTCCCCTATGCCCTCACCACATTGGCATAGTCATATCTCATCTCCCTCATTCTCACACTCACCCACTCTCTCACACACACACAAATTGGATAGAAAGTTGGCAAACAGGTAGACCGCTATGAGTGGTAATCAATGGTGTTTCTTCTGACTGTACTCCAGTCACTTCTGGAATTCTACAGGGCTGTCCTTGGCCCACTCCTGTTCATCATAAATGTCAATGACATCGATATTGGTCTGTTGAGGATGGTCTCCAAGTTTGCAGATGACATAAAGCTTGGAGTGAATGTGAAGAACCCCAAAGGGGTCCTTCAAATATTACAGGCTCGCTGTCGCTCGCCTGGAAAAAATTGACACCTAAATGGCACGAAAGGTCTTAATATTGACAAAGAAATGGGGTGAAGGGTCTTAAAATCTCCAAACTAATGGAACGCACGTCTTAAAATCTCCAAACTTATATGTTAAACCTGAGAGGAGGAGGTCTAGATAAAAGCGAATACCTCCCCCTTAACATCACCATCATCCATACACCCCAATATTCTTAACAGACACTAGTAGCTTATTCCCCTCACAATCACACTATCTATCTATCTATCTATCTATCTATCTATCTATCTATCTATCTATCTATATATCTATATCTATGTATCTATCTATCTATACAGCTCTGCCTTTCTTAATGGGTTTGACAATTTGAATGACTGCAGTGCTCAACACCCACATCAATTATCCCCCTGTAATGGACCGTAAAGTACAGTATCTTGAGGTACTTACTAATCCTTGTAACTCCTTATAACTTCCATACTCTCACCCTATCGCCCACAACAACAACACTACGACCACCACCACCCCTCTCTTTCACACACCTCCACGACCATTGCTACCACTTACACAGATTGGCTCCTGGGTTCTTGTTTCACACACACACACACACACACACACACACACACACACACACACACACACACACACATGTACGCTATAAGGACGTCTCGCCTGGAACACACTTCACCAAACAATCCTCTTCCTACTCTACTGATTTCAACCCGACTGTAACATACTCCACTAACTCCCACTCTCTCTTTCCCTCTTGCCCTACTTATTTTGATTGGCATTTGTTTTTGTTACTAAAATAAACACGGCTTACCTCCTTGTTTTGCAATGGAGTAATTTACTGTTTTAAGACGTTTCTCCCCATTCAGGTATCGAGTTTTCCTGGCGAGCGATAGCGAGCCTTCATTGTATGGAAAAATCCGGCTTTGCCGGAGACCTCATTCTACCGAAAAATGTACAAATTATGTCAGCTGGTTAAAACATAATCCAAAATATGATGGTTCGCTATTGCTCGCCAGGTGGAAGTCGACACCTGGTTGAGGATAAACGTCCTACAACAGTAGGCTGAATGGGGTCGAATGGCTATTACCGGGGGGGGGGGGGGATGGGGGGGGAGAAGAAAAACAAAAAGCGGGTCGTTCTCCTTAATGATAACCAACTACAAGAAAGAAAGGCGTGGAACTGAAAGAGGTCGGAATAAAATAACACTGGTTTAACAATAGCCGAAATACAAGAAGGAAAAGAATGGAACTGAATGAGAGGGTTGAGGGGACAAGGGTCATTTTTCTGGTTCCCCTTCTCCCTCATGTTTAGCCCCATTAGTTTTCAGAGTTTAAGATGTCTGCCCCGTTAGTTTTTCGATGTTAACATCTTTCGCCTCATTTCGTTGTCAATCATGTTAGGACTTATCGTGCCATTTAGGTGTCGGTTTATCCTGGCTAGCGATAGCGAGCCTGAAATTTTAAGAGGAAATACCGAAAAATGTACAAATTTATATGGAAGGGTGGTCTAAGGGGTGTTTCTCTAAGCTTGATGGAGGTCTAGCGAGGAAACTAAGAACAATAATGAATACATGAAAAAAATCGACCAAAAGGTGAACCATCCCCCCCCCCCCCCCTTAAGAGGAAAATTAGTATGGCCAGCAGCGCGTGTAATTGTTCATGACACTTGCTAGAGCCGCGACTTCTGCCCCCTGGCCCCCCCCCCCCCCTCTCCATCCCCGCCTCCCCCACCCCTCCCCCTCTCCATCCCCCCCCCCCCCCCCCTATCGTCAAGACAAGAGGGGGTTACATCGCCTCATGACCACTTTGCCTCACCATCACATTGTCTGCTCACCACTTAGCCTCACCATCACATTGTCTGCTCACCACTTAGCCTCACCATCACATTGTCTGCTCACCACTTTGCCTCACCATCACATTGTCTGCTCACCACTTAGCCTCACCATCACATTGTCTGCTCACCACTTTTCCTCACCATCACATTGTCTGCTCACCACTTTGCCTCACCATCACATTGTCTGCTCACCACTTTGCCTGAAGTGGTTGTGTGGTGTAGTGTCGTGTGGTGAAGTGGTTGTGTGGTGTAGTGGTTGTGTGGTGTAGTGGTTGTGTGGTGTAGTGGTTGTGTGGTGTAGTGGTCGTGTGGTGTAGTGGTTGAGTGGTGTAGTGGTTGAGTGGTGTAGTGGTTGTGTGGTGTAGTGGTTGTGTGATGTAGTGGTTGTGTGGTGTAGTGGTTGTGTGGTGAAGTGGTTGTGTGGTGAAGTGGTTGTGTGGTGTAGTGGTTGTGTGGTGTAGTGGTTGTGTGGTGAAGTGGTTGTGTGGTGTAGTGGTTGTGTGGTGTAGTGGTTGTGTGGTGAAGTGGTTGTGTGGTGTAGTGGTTGTGTGGTGTAGTGCTTGTGTGGTGTAGTGCTTGTGTGGTGTAGTGGTTGTGTGGTGTAGTGGTCGTGTGGTGTAGTGGTCGTGTGGTGTAGTGGTTGTGTGGTGTAGTGGTTGTGTGGTGAAGTGGTTGTGTGGTGTAGTGGTTGTGTGGTGTAGTGGTTGTGTGGTGTAGTGGTTGTGTGGTACAGTGGTTGTGTGGTGAAGTGGTTGTGTGGTGAAGTGGTTGTGTGGTGTAGTGGTTGTGTGGTGTAGTGGTTGTGTGGTGTAGTGGTTGTGTGGTGTAGTGGTTGTGTGGTGTAGTGGTTGTGTGGTGTAGTGGTTGTGTGGTGTAGTGGTTGTGTGTTGTAGTGGTTGTGTGGTGTAGTGGTTGTGTGGTGTAGTGGTTGTGTGGTGCAGTGGTTGTGTGGTGTAGTGGTTGTGTGGTGCAGTGGTTGTGTGGTGTAGTGGTTGTGTGGTGAAGTGGTTGTGTGGTGAAGTGGTTGTGTGGTGTAGTGGTTGTGTGGTGTAGTGGTTGTGTGGTGTAGTGGTTGTGTGGTGTAGTGGTTGTGTGGTGTAGTGGTTGTGTGGTGTAGTGGTTGTGTGGTGTAGTGGTTGTGTGGTGCAGTGGTTGTGTGGTGCAGTGGTTGTGTGGTGCAGTGGTTGTGTGGTGTAGTGGTTCTGTGGTGAAGTGGTTGTGTGGTGCAGTGGTTGTGTGGTGCAGTGGTTTTGTGGTGTAGTGGTTGTGTGGTGCAGTGGTTGTGTGGTGTAGTGGTTCTGTGGTGAAGTGGTCGCAAAGTAAAGTACAAGTAAAAGGAGTGGTTATGTGAAGTGGTTATGATGCAAAGTGTGGACATGAAGTGATTATAAAGTGGTTATGAGAAGAAATATAATGATTAGGAGGGAGAATGGTTATGAGTTGAATATATATGTACTGTGGACAAATTGTGGGTACGGAAATGGTTACTAAAGTGTCCATAATAATTGACCATTAGAGTGGCATACTGGTACTAATAAACCCAATCAATAAAATGATAGATAGATGGATTATTATCTATATTACCAATGTGTTTATAGCTTTATTATAGCTTTATTATAGCTTTATTATCTATATTACCAATGAGTTTATAGCTTTATTATAGCTTTATTATAGCTTTATTATAGCTTTATTATCTATGTTACCAATGAGTTTATAGCTTTATTATAGCTTTATTATAGCTTTATTATCTATATTACCAATGAGTTTATAGCTTTATTAAACTTTTACATTGTTACAGTCACGTTATAGTAAAGTTTACACGAGCACTTTTTATCGCAACTTGTATGGGGCTAGTGTTTGTTTGTGTTTTTGTGTTTTTGGGCCGATGGCCGGTTCCATGAAAAAATTACAGGCTCGCTTTCGCTCGCCAGGAAAATATCGACACCTAAACGGCACGTAAGATCTTAATATTGACAAAGTAATGGGGCGAAAGTTATCAAAATCGCAAAACTAGTGAACGAACGTCTTAAAATCTCAAAACTAATGGGTCTAAACAGGAGGGAGAAGGGGGTCCAGAAAAAGCGAGTACTTTCCCCTTAACCCGCAACTTTTTTCTGCCCACTTTTTTTTTTTTTTTTTTTAGGCGGTTTAGCACGTCGCCTTTATTGACACCTGGTATGGAGGTAGACTAACCCTTTCATGATAAGATGACTCGTTTCTCTGCTGTTTTCTGGCTATTATTAGTCGATTTTATTCAGATTAGGAAGGGTACATGGGAGTCAGAGGGTAAATTAAGATAGTGTTTACCCTATTATGTCCCACAGATCCTTCCTAAGCTGTATTAAATTGTCTAATAATAAGCATAATAGAACAAATAAACGATCAAATCTATTTAGACGATGTTTTGCAGCTTAAGAAAGATCTGTAGTAGTTAAAATGGTTGGTTGAAATAGTTTGAAGCCTTATTATTGCTAGAGGTCCTTCCTAAGCTGAATTAAATCGTGTAATAGTTGCCAGAATAGGATGAAAAGGACGCCCCTGGTACTGTACGGGTTAAGATATTAGAACACTATTTATGCGTATCATTAACTTTTAATATTAACCCCTTCTTTACCGGTACCGTCCTTTTAGCTTTATTCTGGCTACTATTAGACGATGTTATTCAGCTGTAGAGGGCCTCCAGCAATTCACAGGCTTCTAACTACCTCACTTAACCCTTTTTACTACCACAGATCCTTCTTAATCTGCACAAAATAGCTTAAATATAGCTAGAAGAAAATTAAAAAGACGATCCGGTACAGAAGGAGTTAATTGTGTACGTAAGCCGTTGTCACACGAGCGCTTTTTCCGTCAGTTTTCCATGAGCAAGTATTTACTCGTATTATATCGGGACAATTTCGCACTGGTATCGGTAACTAGACTGAAGGTACATTATGTTAGACAGCTGAATTTTGATAAAGTGTAATATTTTAAGCTTCCAGACCTTAATTGCCCGTAAAAATTGCTCGAAAACGGGCTCGTGTGACTCCGGCTATACTGAAGCACGTCCAAAAGACCACTTGCCCGCTGACATCCGGAATATTTATTAAATAGAATATTTCGTTCACGCCATAACTTACGGCGACACAAATTCCACGGTGCGTGCGTTAAATTATGCAACGCAAATCCCACCCCGCCCTCTCCCACCCTTCTGGTTTAATAAAGGCGGAAGTTAAGGTTTTTAATTTCACCCGCAGGACAAACTTGTAAATAGAAGTTTGTTTTTAGTGTTCTTCTTCTTGGGGTAGTTTCCATGTGACACCAGCGAATATAGCAGTGCATTATGCCTGAGTCACACGAGCCGTTTTTCGAGCAATTTATACGGGCAATTATGGTCTGACAGCTTCAAATATTACACTTGATCAGAATTCAAACCGCCTAACATAATCCACCTTCAGTCTACTGTAGTTACCGATACCAGTGCAAAAAAGTTCCTAAATATAACGAGAAAAAACTTGCTCATGGAAAATTGACAGAAAAATCGCTCGTGTGACAGCAGCATTATAGGGAGTATGGATGAGGAAGTGCGGGAGAGGGTGCAACAGAAGAGGGTTGTAGGAATACTGAAAGCAGTAACAAGAAATAGGGTGGTCAGCATGGAAGTAAAGAAGTCCTTGCATAACAGTGTGGTTATCCCGTCATTGACTTACGGGACTGAAGCATGGACGTTGGTGAAGAGACTCAAACCAAGAGTGAGAGGGATGGAAATAATTTACTTGAACAGTGCTTGCAGAGTTACGTGGAGGGATAGGCAGACGAATGAGGAAGTATGAGAGAGGTGTGGTGTGGATGTAGATGTGCTGGAAAGTGTGAAAAGGAACACCTTGAGATAGTTCGGCCATGTGGAATGTATGAGAAGCGAGAGAATGACTATGAGAGTGTACGAGAGTGAGGTGGAAGGAAAGAGAGGGAGAGGTAGACCGAGTGAGAGGTGGAAGGATGGAGTTAAGAAATATATGAGTGAAGGCGGTGTTGGATGGGAGGAGGGTTGTCGACTGACTGGGGACAGGTGCATGGGGGCGTTTCGCTCGTGGCCACCCCTTCGTGGATCACGGCGTCAGGCAATAGGCAACACAATCCCGCCTTGCAACACAATCCCACCCCTACTCTGTGCAACTCTCCAACCCAAGAGTGAAACGCTATTCTTAGACTTTCTTCTATTCAACTGATGAGCTCTGGAACTCTCTCCCAGAATCAGTCTTTCCCTCTTCCTATGACTTAAATTGCTTCAAACACCGTGTGTCCAGGCATTTTAGCTCGAACGTCCCTTGATTTTGGCCCTGTCACTCTTTCAAAACTGGGGAGGCACTCGCTGCAGGCAGGTATGCCTTTTGTCTCCCTCATTCACATAGAAAAAAATATATATAGATAGATTTAAGTAAATATCTGGGTCTGAGACTTAGACTTCGATACATCAGCCCTAAATACCGGCGTCACACGAGGCCATGTATCCGATACTAAGCTTGGAGTCTCTGTATCAGATTAACAAATACTACAAAGAAAGGTTGTTATTCGACCGATGCTATTTCCATTGTTACGTTATTATAAAGTTTGAAGCTTAGAATATGGCAAAGACAATCTGAGATACGAAAAAAAAAAATCTCTACTAAAAGCATAGACTATTATATGATAACAGATAAAAGACTCCGATACAGATTATCGTATACAGATACTCGTGTGACACCGGCTTTAACCCCTTCATTACCGGTGACGTACTTTTCATTATATTCTGGCAACTATTAGACGATTTTATTCAGGTTAGGAAGGACGCCTACCCATTGAAAGGCTACAGACTATCTCAATTTAGCTTTTTAGCTACCATATATCCATCCTAAGCTTCATAAAATCGTCTAATCGTCTAATCGTCGCCGGTAGAGAAGGGGTTAAGCGTTCGTGTCACACCGGCTCTAAGTACCCATTTGCAATATATAAAAATGGAAGAAAAGAAATGAAAAAAAGCGGCCACGCGCGGTCATGGTCAGTGGTATGAAGCAAGTTTGGTCGTAAAAGACGGTTAATATCTTGCCGCTTGAGCTCCTCCGTCTTCCAGTACACGTCTTGTCAGTTCGCTCCACTACCACTTCGCCCTACATCCTTAATCCGCCTTCCAAACATTTCACAAAGTGGTCTTAAGCCTGAGTCACACGAGCCGTTTTTCGAGCAATTTTTACGGGAAATTATGGTCTGGCAGCTTCAAATATTACACTTTATCAGAATTCAGCCGCCTAACATACTCTACCTTAAGTCTAGTTACCGATACCAGCGCAAAAAAGTCCCTAAATATAACGAGAACAAATTTGCTCATGAAAAATTGACGGAAAAATCGCTCGTGTGACAGCAGCTTTACACGAGGGTTTTCCTAGGCAACTTTTATCTGCAACTCTGAATTGGCAACTTGTGTGGTAGTGTAATTAGATTTGTTTCAACTAAATTAACCCCTTGGGGATTATGCCGAGTGCTGACAGTTTATTATGGTTATCATTAGACAATGTTAGACAGCTTAGGAAGGATCTGTGGGACCCAATAGGGTAAACACTATCTCAATTTACCCTCTGACTTCCATGTACCCTTCCTAATCTGAATAAAATCGACTAATAATAGCCAGAAAACAGCTAAGAAATGCGTCATCTTATCATGAAAGGGTTAGTCTACCTCCATACCAGGTGTCAATATAGGCGACGTGCTAAACCGCCTAAAAATATAGTCGGCAGAAAAAAAAGTTACGGCTTAAGGGGGTGGTATTCGCTTTTTCTGGACTCCCTTCTTCCTCATGTTTAGACCCATTAGTTTTGCGATTTTAAGACGTTCGTTCACTAGTTTGGCGATTTTGAGACCTTTCGACCCATTACTTTGTCAATATTAAGACCTTACGTGCCGTTTAGGTGTCGATTTTTCTCCTGGCCAGCGAAAGCGAGCCTGTAATTTTTAAGGAACCGGCATTCGACAGAGACATTTTTCTAGCGAAAAATGTACACATTTATATCTAAGGGGTGTTTGTTTAAGCTTGATGGAGGTCTAGCGAGGAAACTCAAAATTAAATGAATAAATGAATAAGTAAGAATCTATTTCTTCTTTTCCTTCAGAACAACTTCACAAAACTTCTCAAACATTGCAAAATTACCTGAGTTAACTTTCCTACCCGAGTTCTGGATCCTAGCAATAAAAGCATGCAATGGGTCATTATAATAAATCACAGTTGTGTCTTTACCCTGAAATTTCTGATCAAGTTTATTTAGCTGGTCAAATATATCATTTAAGTATGCTAAATATAGTTCCCACATAGGGTCACTGACCATATAGAATCCTTGTCATGCATGTCCAAAACATCTTTATCGCTTCTCTAAGTTCAAAGACTCGGCTGAGACTTTGACGTTTGACAGTCATCGAATGTTAGTGTATAATTAAGTAACACCCAGTTCTTAACATTAATCATCAACTACAAACCCCAGTGTACTTGAATAAACTAATGAAAGCATATGGTCCTCCCGGGATTCGAACTCGGGACACCACACCCAGAACATAAGCATCTAAACCATTACACCACCAACACCGTAGCAGGAATTGATGTTGTGAATCGATGTCTTTATAGAGCTCTTTGAAAAGATGTGAGTTATCAGGCTTAGCCTTTACATAATTGACAATCTTTATGGCACTGTCCAAGATGGCTTGGAGTTCCCTAGGAAGGGTTCTGGATGCAAGTACCTGACAGTGAATCATGGCATGATTCACTGTAACCCCAGGAGCAGCCTCTCTAACTCTGGATGCAAACCCTGACTTTGAGCCTAACATTACAGGTGCCCCATCAGTACACACCCCACACACATTACAGGTGCCCCATCAGTACACACCCCACACACATTACAGGTGCCCCATCAGTACACACCCCACACACATTACAGGTGCCCCATCAGTACACACCCCACACACATTACAGGTGCCCCATCAGTACACACCCCACACACATTAGAGGTGCCCCATCAGTACACACCCCACACACATTACAGGTGCCCCATCAGTACACACCCCACACACATTACAGGTGCCCCATCAGTACACACCCCACACACATTACAGGTGCCCCATCAGTACAAACCCCACAAACATTACAGGTGCCCCATCAGTACACACCCCACACACATTACAGGTGCCCCATCAGTACACACCCCACACACATTACAGGTGCCCCATCAGTACACACCCCACACACACATTACAGGTGCCCCATCAGTACACACCCCACACACATTACAGGTGCCCCATCAGTACACACCCCACACACATTACAGGTGCCCCATCAGTACACACTCCACACACATTACAGGTGCCCCATCAGTACAAACTCCACACACATTACAGGTGCCCCATCAGTACACACCCCACACACATTACAGGTGCCCCATCAGTACACACCCCACACACATTACAGGTGCCCCATCAGTACACACCCCACACACATTACAGGTGCCCCATCAGTACACACCCCACACACATTACAGGTGCCCCATCAGTACACACCCCACACACATTACAGGTGCCCCATCAGTACACACCCCACACACATTACAGGTGTCCCATCAGTACACACCCCACACACATTACAGGTGCCCCATCAGTACACACCCCACACACATTACAGGTGCCCCATCAGTACACACCCCACACACATTACAGGTGCCCCATCAGTACACACCCCACACACATTACAGGTGTCCCATCAGTACACACCCCACACACATTACAGGTGTCCCATCAGTACACACCCCACACACATTACAGGTGCCCCATCAGTACACACCCCACACACATTACAGGTGCCCCATCAGTACACACCCCACACACATTACAGGTGCCCCATCAGTACACACCCCACACACATTACAGGTGTCCCATCAGTACACACCCCACACACATTACAGGTGTCTCATCAGTACACACCCCACACACACACACACATTCCCCCACGACAGTCCTTCATAATTTAATAATTAGTTATCTTCTTTTTCATTATACCTTCACCTTTGTTTATTTTCTTTCTTTCTGTTTTGTCTAGCCTACCTAGTTGATGACCGTGGCCTACCTGACAACCAGCCCATGGACCACCAATGGGCCACAGGTTGAAGACTACTGTAACTTATATTATTTATGACTAACCTTTGTTCTTGAGAGTGTTAGGTGATAGATAGATTTGTAAATATGTGTGTACCTTGTTTTAACAATATAAAAAAATCACGCAAAATATGACAAACAAATACCAATGATTCAGCGATAGTACACACACATCACATTACCAGTACACACACATCATATTACCAGTACACACACATCACATTACCAGTACACACACATCACATTACCAGTACACACACATGACATTACCAGTACACACACATCACATTACCAGTACACACACATCACATTACCAGTACACACACATCACATTACCAGTATACACACATCACATTACCAGTACACACACATCACATTACCAGTACACACACATCACATTATCACATTACCAGTACACACACATCACATTACCAGTACACACACATCACATTACCAGTACACACACATCACATTACCAGTACACACACGTCACATTACCAGTACACACACGTCACATTACCAGTACACACACGTCACATTACCAGTACACACACGTCACATTACCAGTACACACACGTCACATTACCAGTACACACACATCACATTACCAGTACACACACACACATTACCATACACACACATCACATTACCAGTACACACACATCACATTACCAGTACACACACATCACATTACCAGTACACACACATCACATTACCAGTACACACACATCACATTACCAGTACACACACATCACATTACCAGTACACACACATCACATTACCAGTACACACACATCACATTACCATGGTGTACAATGTTCCAAAGGAGAGAGAGGAGGTGTGCTCGACACGGCGTGACGCACCCCAAATTAATATTACATGTTTAAGGGGAGGCAGACCGTTTTTCTGGACCCCTTTCTCCCTAATGTTTAACCTCACTAGTTGTGAGATTATAAGACGTTCGGCCCATTAGTTTGGCGATTTTAACACCTTTTGCCCCATTTTGTTGTCAATTTTAAGACCTTTCGTGCCATTTTGGTGTCGATTATTTCCTGGCGAGCGATAGCGAGCCTGCAATTCTAAGAGGAACCGGCCTTCATCCAGGAAATTTTTCTACCGAAAAATGTACAAATTTATCTTGAAAGGGGGTCTAGGGGTTATTTTTCTAAGCTTGATGGACGTCTAGGGAGGAAGCTAAAAAATATATATATGAATAAATTAATTGATAGACCAAACAAACGGCCAGCCTCCCCTTAACGTAGCTATTTGGCTAATTATCACATCCAGCCCGGGGCATAAATAGGATTGGACAGTAATTACTATGTTGTTATCATAGTTAATTAGGGCAACAGGAACATAATGTGAGGAGAGTAAGGCTTGTTTGAGGGCAATGTGATGGGGCTTCAGTTTACTCATGATTTGACTCGCATTTTTAACTCATTATGCCTAGTATTGTTTGCCATTTTGGCTCGAACGCCCCTTGATTTTGGCCCTGTCACTCTTTCAACTATGGGGGAGGCACTCGCTATAGGCAGTTCTGCCTTTTGTCTCCCTCAATCACATAGGAAAAAAAAAAATACTCCTAAATTACTATAACATATCCAACCCACACACAATAATCATACAACTTATTTATAAATCTGACTCATAAACCTAACTCAAACATCTGACACAAACATCTTTCCTATACTTGTCTGAGACCTCACACACGTATTTCTGACTCACATTAATTACGAAGTTGTTATCATACTTAATTAGGGCAATATGAACATACTGTGAGGAGAGTAAAGGATGTTTGAGGGAAAGGTGATGGTGGTTCAGTTTACTCATATTCTGATGCATGTATCTGACTTTAACCCCCGTATTTTAAAACATGTATTTGTTTCATTTACTTGAAGCAATGCGCTGAAAATATTTTAAGTATACCCTACAGTTATAGTATTATTTTTAGTTGTCTTTTATCATTTACTTTCACTTTGTTATATTTCGTTTTTCTGTATTCATTTGGAAGGCCTCATTCTAGAGATAGAGGTCAACATATTTAGAGAATATTGCTGGATTTAATTTTTATTTTCAGGCGAGAACACGGAGGTAGTAGTGGTTTTCATGACCGTGTTTGCCATTTTCGAACAATTCGTTTTTAGTTTGTTCCTAGAAAAACAAATATAAAATATTCAGACACCTTTCAAGCTAAAAACAATAAATGCATACAAATAATATAAAAGCCAGACTGATCCTCCTTCAAGCTAAATTTATAAAAAAAAATCATTAGAAGAATGGCTGGGTTTCTTCAAATGTGGGCTCGCTATCGATCACCCAGCATAAAATCGAAACTTGCATGAAGTGAGCCATTTATAATCGCCAAACTTATGATGTGAAGCGTCTTAGAATTAACAAGGTAATGGTGTGTAACGTCTTAGAATCGTCAAACTAATTAGGAGAAACAGGGGTGCTTAAACAAAAAAATAAAATATAAACTCCCCCTCGGGTTATGTTGGGTTAGTGTTATTTTTCGAGGCGGGCACATTGGTAGTAGGGTTTTCCCCGATTGGTGACAGTGCTGCATTGGGGCTTGGGATGGCTGCTATGGCTTGGGACGATGGCTGAGAGAGAGAGAGAGAGAGAAGGGAGGGGGGGGGGGGGTCAGCGGAGAGAGAGGGAAGGGGTGAGACGGATAGGGAGAGATAGATAAAGACAGAGAGAGAGAGAGAGAGAGAGAGAGGGGGAGGTGGAGAGTGAGAAAAGAGGGTCAGCGGAGAGACGGATAAGGAGAGATATATAAAGACAGAGAGAGAGAGAGAGAGAGAGAGAGAGATAAAGGGGTCAGCGGAGAGAGAGGGAATGGGTAAGACGGATAGGGAGAGATACATAAGACAAACAGAGAGAGAGAGAGAGGGGGGGGGGGATGAGCGGAGAGAGAGGGAAGGGGTAAGACGGATAGGGAGAGATGCATAAAGACAAACAGAGAGAGAGAGAGAGAGAGAGAGAGAGAGAGGGGGGGGGGGGGTCAGCAGAGAGAGGGAAGGGGTGAGACTGATAGGGAGAGATACATAAAGACAAACAGAGAGAGAGAGAGAGAGGGGGGGGATCAGCGGAGAGAGAGGGAAGGGGTAAGACGGATAGGGTGAGATACATAAAGACAAACAGATAGGAGAGAGAGAGAGAGAGAGAGTGAGAGAGAGAGAGGGGGGATCAGCGGAGAGAGAGGGAAGGGGTAAGACGGATAGGGAGAGATACATAAGACAAACAGAGAGAGAGAGAGAGAGAGAGAGATCATCGGAGAGAGAGGGAAGGTAAGAGGATAGGGAAGATACATAAAACAAACAGCGAGAGAGAGAGAGAGAGAGATTAGAGATACATAGAGAAGGGGGAGATGGATTGAGGTGTAGAGATACATAGAGAACAGAGAGATAGCAGAGAGAGGGAAGGGGTGAGACGGATAGGTAGAGATACATAGAGACAAACAGAGACAGAGAGAGAGAGTGGGGGGGGTCAGGGGAGAGAGGGAAGGGGGGAGATGGATAGGTAGAGATACATAAAGACAGAGAGAAAGAGAGAGAGAGTGTAGTATTTCCATTAATTGAAAAACAAAAATCTTCTTGCAGTCATTTGTTTCAGATGTTTCCACTAAAGTTAAAACTGGCGCAATGAACAGTATTTTACATTTTAGTTCCTGTGCGCACAGATACTATAATGTTAGGGTTTCATTTGTTTTGTTTTTCGAATTTGTTTAAAAAATTGCCTTCACTCACTACCTCTTACCCACTCACTCTCACTCTCCCTCTCTCAATCCTAAGCACGTTACGAGTTTCTTTCCCGGTCTTCATTTCCGAGTTTATTTCCCCTCCATCACCAGCCCTGCAGCAGTTCTCGTGATAATCCCTTTCCTCTCCTCGGCCATTAATTCCCCATCATAATCCTCCTCTCACGTTTTCCCTCACCCTCGGAATCGCTCCCTTTTCCCTGTGGTTTGTTGGAGAATTGTTACGGTTCAAGCGAGAGATAAGCCAGGCAATGTGTTTACCTGGTACACCCAAGGGCCAAAATCTTGGAAAATCTTAAAGTCGGTCAAGAACAGCTAAGGACGTGTTGACATACTGTAGTCTTGTGTGTGGACGAGGCTTAAGGGGAGGTTTTTAGTGTGTTTCCTAGACTTCCATCAAGCTTGAAATTACACCCCCTTGATCCCCTTTCAAGATAAATTTGTAAATTTTTCGGTAGAAAATTTCCCGGCCGAAGGCCGGTTCCTCTTAAATTACAGGCTCGCTATCGTTCGCCAGGAAAAAATCGACACCTAAATGGGACGACAGGTCTTAAAAGTTATATAAATGGGGTGAAATGTCTTAAAATCGCCAAACTAATGGGGCGAACTTCTTAAAATCTCAAAAGCAATGGGGCTAAACATGAGGGAGAAAGGAGTCAAGAAAAAAATCCCTCAAGTGGAAATCTCCCCTTAAACCTCAAGAAGAAAAACAAATCAAGAAAATCTAAAAATCGTTCTCCTCCTCTCCTTCTTCCTCCTCCTATGCCTCCCCCTCGCACATCCTCCTTCTCCTCTCTCCTTTCTCTCCACCTTCTCCCACACCTCCTTCTGTTACTTCCCTTTCGTTCCCTTCCCCAACTCCCCCTCCTTTCCCCTTCCTCTTCCTCCTCCTCCCCTTTACCCTCCTCCCTCTCCTCCTCCCCTCACCCCTCCTCCTTTCCCCTTCCTCTTCCTCCTCCATTTCCTTCTCCTCCTCTTTACCCTCCTCCCTCTCCTCCTCATCCTCCTCACCGTGGGATAATAAGTCCCTGGAATTACCCGAAGCAGTAATGAAGACAGATAGTGATGGCCTGCAAGGATCTGTGTATATGTGTGTGTATGTGTGTGTATGTGTGTGTAATAATAAATACATAATAATAATCGGTTTATATCAAGCCGGCAGCAAATGGGGCTGAAAATACACAGACTTAACCTAGATCTTATCTTAAGGGGAGGTTTTTAGTTGGTTCCCTAGACTTCCATCAAGCTTAAAATTACTCCCCCTAGACCCCCTTTCAAGATAAATTTGTACATTTTTCGGTAGAAAAATTTCCCGGCCGAAGGCCGGTTCCTCTTAAATTACAGGCTCGCTATCGCTCGCCAGGATTTTTTTTACACCTAAATGGCACGAAAGGTCTTAAAATTGACAGAAATGGGGCGAGAGTTCTTAAAATCTCCAAACTATTGGGTCGAACGTCTTAAAATCTCAAAAGCAATGGGGCTAAACATGAGGGAGAAAGGGGTCCAGAAAAAATCCTTCAGGTGGAAATCTCCCCTTAACCCTTTCACGCATATGACGCGACTTTGAGCCTATTAGGGATACTTTAAAACCTTTGGTACCATCAGGGGTATTTAGAAACCTTTAGTTTAGTTACTTCAACCTCTGCAGTTGTCTTTGAGTTAGCTGTGGGCAGAAAACTAATATTGGAGAGGTAATTATTAGAGTGAGAGAACTCTATTTCTTATTGCTAATCTGGCAACCTCTGCGTCATAAATGCGTGAAAGGGTTAAGGGATCAACAGACTGATCATGGCTGCTAACGAGTGTGCCTACATACCTCCTAGGGAGTAGAACGTGGGCAGAAGATTGTGTGGGTTCCCGAGACGGTCCGTTCAGACCTAACCTTCACGGTCAGGGAAAGCTTTTGAGAGAACTTCCCCTGCCGGCACATGGGATCGAACTCCTGATACCAGAGCTAGCACTCCCATTACAGTGTCTATGAGCGCTTGGGCACTCTGAAACACGTGTGTGTCTATCCTTCAGTCGATTTAGTTATGTATTTATGTATTTATATATCCATTTAACAAGCAGATGCAGAGCCAAACCCAGTAGTTTAGTTGGTTTGCTTACAGCCGACGGTAAATTGGTTCCCTTGGCAGCTGATTTATCGATAATTAATGGCAAAATATGAATCTGTCAGGTCTCTGTATCATAATGATTAATGCCAGGTTTTGAAAATGAACAACACATTTGGCAACAACATATCCGAATAATTCAGATGGGGTATGGTAATATGGTAATAATGGAGGGTGGGTGGCTAGGAATCCTCCTCCCCTTGTAAAATTCACCTACTAGACGCGACAGAGAAAGGGGTGATGGAATGCCCTAAGCGTTGGAACCTTAAATGTTGTTTCTGTTCGGGCTCTGTCTCGAGTCGGCCACCCCCAGCTATGGGGTATGTGCCTAAGTATATATATACATACATGGTAATATACCGTCAGCTGATAACAACACGATGGGCTGTATAAATGGAATTTAATATACTGTGGGTGTAGATACATCTAAATACGTCTGGATACGTGTGGCAGGCATCAAACATGGTTAATGGAACACTCCAAAACACCACGGAACAAGTCATTTGATAAATTGACCATATGCTGGAAGAGGGGTTATTTTACTCTATTCATCATAATTAGAGATGTGTTTGCTTCATTTTGCGTATTTATTGGACCACTGCGTACCCATTGACAAGGCCACATCCCTAATCCTTTGTAGCCCAGGTTGCGCCGTAAAACTGCTTGTGGTCGAAATTCTTGAGAGAAGCTGTCCGACCCCACCGAGTCAAAATTGCATTCCTACTGGCGCTGAACCGGAACCAAGTTTGGCCAGTAGTCAGAGAGAGAGAGAAAGAGAGTATACGTGTATGAGAGAGAGTGAAAGTGAGAGCGAGAGAGTGATAAGGAGAACTGGGAGAGGGGAGGGGAGGGGGTTGGGGGCGAGAAACACGTAAAGTTGTAGTCTTGCGGCAATTTGCCATCGTTGGTTGAAAAGTGTGTGTGTGCATTAAATGTTGTTGGTTTAAAGTTCATATGTATCCCTGGGTTTTTCTGAACCTAGGTACAGTACAATGCTAGCGTATTCTACCTTAACTACTAGGCCAAGGCCACTTGCAGCTATTGGCAACCGTTCGGTGCCTGAGTTCTAACCTTATTACATACGCAGAAGCACTGGTCGAACGACGTGTGGGCTAACACAAGCTGATAGTTGATCATCTTGTCTAGGGAGGGACCACCCTACAATCCTTCTCTAGTGGGATGGCCGAAAAAAAAATCGGATTCTTGAGGGCTCAAATCTTGTATGTGTGTGTGTGTTAGTAGTCTAAGAGTTGAGGAGAAGGAGGCGTGTGTAAATGTGTGTGTGTATATGTATGCCTAATGGTAGTTGAAGAGTTGAGGAAAAACAGGTTTGAGAAAGTGTGTGTGTGTGTGTCAGCTGTGATAGTGGGCAAGTCGCGTTCAAAGAACGAGAGTCCGAACTTAAAAGGAAGGTGTGAGAGAGGAGAGATTGTGCGAGAGGAGAGATTATGTAAGAGGAGAGAGTGTGTGAGAGGAGAGAGTGTGTGAGAGGAGAGAGTGTATAAGAGGAGAGAGTGTGTGAGAGGAGAGATTATGTGAGAGGAGAGAGTGTGTGAGAGGAGAGAGTGTGTGAGAGGAGAGAGTGTGTGAGAGGAGAGAGTGTGTGAGAGGAGAGGGTGTGTGAGAGGAGAGGGTGTGTGAGAGGAGAGATTGTGTGAGAGGAGAGAGTGTGTGAGAAGAGAGATTGTGCGAGAGGAGAGAGTGTGTGAGAGGAGAGAGTGTGTGAGAGGAGAGAGTGTGCGAGAGGAGAGAGTGTGTGAGAGGAGAGAGTGTGTGAGAGGAGAGAGTGTGTGAGAGGAGAGAGTGTGTGAGAGGAGAGAGTGTGTGAGAGGAGAGAAAGTATGAGAGGAGAGAGTGTGTGAGAGGAGAGAGTGTGTGAGAGGAGAGAGTGTGTGAGAGGAGAGAGTGTGTGAGAGGAGAGAGTGTGTGAGAGGAGAGAGTGTGTGAGAGGAGAGAGTGTGTGAGAGGAGAGAGTGTGTGAGAGGAGAGAGTGTGTGAGAGGAGAGAGAGAGGAGAGAGTGTGTGAGAGCAGAGAGTGTGTGAGAGGAGAGAGTGTGTGAGAGGAGAGAGTGTGTGAGAGGAGAGAGTGTGGGAGAGGAGAGAGTGTGGGAGAGGAGAGAGTGTGTGAGAGGAGAGAGTGTGTGCGAGGAGAGAGTGTGTGCGAGGAGAGAGTGTGTGCGAGGAGAGAGTGTGTGCGAGGAGAGAGTGTGTGCGAGGAGAGAGTGTGTGAGAGGAGAGAGTGTGTGTGAGGAGAGAGTGTGTGTGAGGAAGAGTGTGTGTGAGGAGAGAGTGTGTGTGAGGAGAGAGTATGTGAAAGGATAGTGTGTGAGAGAAGCCCCGTATGAGTGAGAAGGAATGAGAGTGAGAGTGTTTTTGTTGAGTTTTCTTTCTAATAATTTCTTGTTATTTATGGTGATAATAGTTTATAATTAGTTTGTATTAAGTTGTTCTCTGGGTCTTCTGCTGGATGACCTAGATGTGTGTAAACTTGTATTTTGTTTCTGTGTGTTCATTGTTTTCTGTTGGGATGTCCCTATTCGGGCTCTGTCTTGAGTCGCCCACCCCCCCCAAAAAAAAAAAAAATAAAAAAAAAAACTAAAATAAAAAATAAAGTAAAAACAAAAATAAACAAAATAAAGAGGAAAAGTGGGGATTGGGCCTGAATATAATTATACAGGGTGTCCATAAAGTCTCTTTACAATTTAAAATATTTATTACAAAAGCAAATGAACAGACAAATATGTGGAAATTATTACAAGATGAGGAGTAGATATTGAATTTTAGTTTGCCTCATTTAGTACACCTCTACATGGGCACCATTAGTTGCACGAAGCACATCAAGACGGTACTCGATTTCTTGCCATGTTCGCTGTAGCATAGCCTCATCAATGGTCGCAATGGCATCAGTGATCTTTTGCTTTAGGTCAGTGATGTCCCGTATCTCTGTTCGATACACGATATCTTTAACATAACCCCATAGAAAGAAGTCCAGGGGAGTGATATCTGGTGAACGAGGTGGCCAGGGAATCGGGCCATCCCTTCCAATCCACCGATCTGTGAATGTTTGATTTAGGAACTCACGAACACGCAGTCCCCAATGTGGTGGTGCACCATCTTGCTGATAAATGATGGTTGGTTGAAGGTCATCTAGTTGTGGTGCCACATATTCAGTCAAAAGGTCAAGGTAAACATTTGCAGTAATGGTTTTCTCCTGGAAGAAAAATGGACCAATGGACAAATGCAATGTTATTAAAAACTTTGATAACCACCGAGTACATACAACAAATCTGATTAAAATATCTCATCAATTGCCTTGGTAATACAAATTTTAAATTGTAAAGAGACTTTATGGACACCCTGTACATACATACATACATACATACAAGTTCTAGTTTTCGTTTCGTTACTTTAGTTATATTTATAGTTCTATTTATAGTTATATTTATAGTTATATTTATAGTTATATTTATAGTTATATTTATAGTTATATTTATAGTTATATTTATAGTTATATTTATAGTTATATTTATAGTTATATTTATAGTTATATTTATAGTTATATTTATAGTTATATTTATAGTTATATTTATAGTTATATTTATAGTTATATTTATATTTATAGTTATATTTATAGTTATATTTATAGTTATATTTATAGTTATATTTATAGTTATATTTATAGTTATAGTTATAGTTATATTTTTAGTTATAGTTATAGTTATAGTTATAGTTATAGTTATATTTTTAGTTATAGTTTTAGTTATAGTTATATTTTTAGTTATAGTTATAGTTTTAGTTATAGTTATATTTTTAGTTATAGTTATAGTTATAGTTATATTTTTAGTTATAGTTATAGTTATATGTATAGTTATAGTTATAGTTATATTTATAGTTATATTTATAGTTATATTTATAGTTATAGTTATAGTTATAGTTATAGTTATATTTATAGTTATATTTATAGCTATATTTATAGTTATATTTATAAGAACATAAGAACATAAGAAAATGGGAGTCTGCAGAAAGCCGATTGGCCTAAGCAAGGCAGATCCCTGTCCCACACAACCCCAATTCAATTACAAAGCCCAATTATAGGCTTCACACTCTAATACCCTGAGGATCATCTTACCAAAACGGTTAGAGATTAACGCAGGATTATGGGGTCTGCAGAGCGCTGATTGGCCCAACCCGGCTGATCCCCCTTCACACCCAACCCTTCTCGTCCATATGCTTATCCAATTTTTTCTTAAAGCTCCCTACAGTTTTAGATCCCACTATAGCACTTGGTAGTCCATTCCACCCATCTACAACTCTGTTACCAAACCAATACTTGCCTATATCTTTTCTGAAACGAAATTTATCTAATTTGAAACCATTGGTACGAGTTCTTTCGCTATCACTGAGCTTTAGTACATTTGCCATGTCCCCTTTGTTAATCCCACTAACCCACTTGAACACCTCTATCATATCCCCTCTAACTCTGCGTCTCTCTAACGAATGTAAACTAATTTCTTCAACCTTTCTTCATACGAAAGATTTCTAATATTATGGATCATTTTTGTCATTCTACGCTGTACTCTCTCCAATGAATCTATGTCCATTCTGTAATAAGGACACCAAAATTGGACAGCATAATCCATGTGGGGTCTCACTAATGACAAGTAAAGTTTTAAGATAACATCAGCAGTTCTGTTACTCACACTCCTAGAGATGAACCCGAGAATCCTGTTTGCCTTATTACGAACGCTTATACACTGTTTTCTAGGCTTCAAATCATTGCTAACAAACACACCTAGATCTTTCTCGCAGTCTGAATTTTCTAATTCTAAATTAGCTAGTTTATATTTAACATTTGTTTGCATCTTCCCTATCTTTAATACCTTGCATTTGTCAATGTTAAACTTCATCTGCCAATTTACTGACCATTCATGTAAGGTATCTAGATCCCTTTGGAGGCACTCTATATCGCTATCTGAATCAATTGATCTCCCTATTTTAGTATCGTCTGCGAATTTACTTATCCTACTAGTTATACCTAAATCTAGGTCATTTATGTATATAAGAAACAACAGGGACCTAATACCGATCCCTGGGGGACACCCCTTTTGACTGCTCCCCATTCTGACTTGGTACCATTTATGCTGACTCTCTGCTTCCTACCAATTAGCCATGACCTAATCCATCCTAACAACGCCCCACCTATTCCATGTGCCTCAACCTTTCTCATCAATCTCTCATGAGGGACTCTGTCGAAAGCTTTACTGAAATCTAAATATATAATATCATATGACTTGTCATTATCTACTGCTTCATATACCTCTGAGAAAAAACTAAGCAAATTAGTAAGGTAAGACCGTCCCTGAGTGAATCCATGCTGAGAAGAATTGATTAAGTTAAATGTTTCTAAGTGAGATTAAGTTAAATGTTTCTAAGTGAATATAGTTATATTTATAGTTATATTTATAGTTATATGTTCAATGTTCTATTTAATTTGTGATTCCTCTCTTCCCTCGCCCGCACCCAACCCAAAAATATTCTGAAAATGGCTCCAGCTGTTATTCTGCACTTTGGACTTCTGGCATCGTTGTTCGTACGTCATTTATGTTTGGGTTTATGTGCTTCCGTGTGCGCTGTTGTATTTGTAGCAGTTTTCGTCTTTAAGGGAGCCCACCTCCCTTTGTTTTCTCTTGCTCTCCCTCTCTCTTTGGCTTTTATCCATTCGGCCCCATTCAGCCTACTGTTTTAAGACGTTTACCCCATCCAGGAGTCAATATCCCCATTCAGGTGTCGATTTCTTCCTGGCGAGCGGTAGCGAGCCAGCATATATATATTTTTGTTTTGACAGCAAGCTAAATTTGTACATTTTTCGATAGAAAAATTTCTCCGGCGAAGCCGGATTTCTCCATACAATGCTGTCTCGCTGTCGCTCGCCAGGAAGAAATCGACACCTGAATGGGGATAAACGCCTTAAAACAGTTGGCTGCATGGGGCCGAATGGATACAAGCCAGGGAAAGAGAGAAAAGGAGAGAGAGATAAAAAAGCCGGTGACCCCCCTTAATAACAATGCTGATAAAAGCGCAGATGAAGGGGAATATAGTAATCACACTCCCTAATATAACATGGGTATGACAAGGGTATATAAAGTGTCCATCATAATATACCCTATAGTATTTGTTCACACTGTATTGGGTGTAATGTATACCAACTCTCTCCAATCTCTTTGAGTATCTCCCAGGAATGGACCCCAAGGTTTTTTAGATACTAACTATTCCGTGTAACTCTCTCTCTCTTTACTCTCTCTCTCTCTCTCTCTCTCTCTCTCTCTCTCTCTCTCTCTCTCTCTCTCTCTCTCTCTCTCTCTCTCTCTCTCTCTCTCTCTCTCTCTGGAATGTAATGAAATTAAAATCCAAAAAGGCAAACTTAGATGTCACAAAGAGTTTCTTCACCTACAGTGTGGCAACAGAGTGGAATAAACTACCAGCGAGAGTGGTGGAGAGCGACACAATAAACGCTTTCAAGGGAAGGCTTGACCTCTATCTGCAGAGGGCTGGGGTGATATGAAAAAAAAAAAAAAATTATGTATGTGTATGTGTGTGCACTGTACAGTATGTATATATATACTGTATATATATGTATGTATGTGTGTATGTATGTATGTGTATATATGTGTGTATATATGTGTATATGTATGTACCGGTGTATATATATATATATATATATATATATATATATATATATATATATATATATATATATATATATATATATATGCATATATACGTATATAGTTTGTAAGGCCAGACTGCCTAGTAAGGACCTTGAGGTCTGTGTAGCTATGTAGCTCTCTCTCTCTCTCTCTCTCTCTCTCTCTCTCTCTCTCTCTCTCTCTCTCTCTCTCTCTCTCTCTCTCTCTCTCTCTCTCTCTTTGTCTTCATTGATATATCCTAAGTCTTTGTGTCATCCGATCCGATCTGATTTAATTTGGTGACAATAAAAGTTTAAAGTGAGAGCAGTTCTTAATTAACAGTGAAAACAAAATAACGCATGCAACACCTCTCCAGCAAAACAAAATATATGGCCAAATAAAAACAAAAATAAAATAGAATAAAAAGTATCAGAAGCGTCAATGTAATTTCCTGGTCTTTGGAGTCAAGTCTTCTTATCTAATTAAACTAACATAAAACATTGAAGTGTGTGTGTGTGTGTGTGTGTGTGTGTGTGTGTGTGTGTGTGTGTGTGTGTGTGTGTGTGTACTTAACTGTATTAAATGTGTGTATCGATGTGTGTGTGTGTGTGTGTTTACTTAACTATTAAATGTGTGTATCGATGTGTGTGTGTGTGTGTGTGTATGTGTTTACTTAACTGTATTATTGTGTGTATGTGTGTGTCAGTGCTGTGTATGTGTTGTATATTGTGAATGTGTTTCTATGTATACTGTATGTGTATGAATGTTTGTTAGTCTGTTTATTTGTGTGTGTGAATTAGTGCATTTATGTGTTTAGGTGCTAGTGTATGTGCGTATGTGTATGTGCGAGAAGCGGCAGATAAGACACCTGCACCCATCTGCACAATAAATCACTCCTCAGATGCCTATAATCTATTTGCTGTAAGTAGGCGAGAAATCACAATCTCTATCCTCTGTAACTCAAAAAGGGCTAGGACAAATTGGCTGTAAATTCCCACATCTATTCCTTGACGGACTCTTCCCAAATGGTAGAAATATTAGCTCGATTACTCTAGTCATTTTTTTAGTTACAGAGGTTAGAGGTTATGATTTATCGCCTACTTACAGCGAATAGACTATAGTATGCAAGCGTGTTTGTGTGTGAGAGCAGTCCTTAATTACCTGTGCTTCCAAACACCAACAGATCACTTCAAAGTTAGGTGAAGTTCCAGGACTTGTAGTGACACGTGTAGACATTTAACCCTGTTGTTAGTGTGTTTGTGTGTGTGTGTGTATGTGACTGAATGTGTGTGCGCGCGTGTGTGTGTGACTGGATGTGGGTGTGTCGGTGTGTATGTTATTCTGTAAAAGCTTCAAAACACTGCGAGATCACTTCAAGGTTAAGTGCAGTTTCAGGACTTTTAGTGCGACGTGCGTGTATAAAACTTTCCCTGTTTTTAGTGTGTGTGTGTGTGTGTGTGTGTGTGTGTGTGTGTGTGTGTGTGTGTGTACAAGTGAATGAATGTGCGTGCGTGTCAATGCGTGTGCTTGTGTATAATCTGTGTGTTAATTTGAATGTGGGTGCGTTTTTATGTATGTGTAGGCGTATGTGTCTGTGTGTGTTCGTATATGTTAGTATGTAGGAGCAGTCTCAAAACACTCATCACTTCAAGACTACTGTAAGTGCAGCTTAACAACTTTTAGCGCAACCTGTAAAAAATTGTCCATGTTGTTAGTGGGCATGTGTGAGTGTTAATGTGCGAGTGTATGTGAATGTGTGGTGTGTGTGTGTTAATATGTGAGTGTATGTGAATGTGTGGTGTGTGTGTTAATGTGAGAGTGTATGTGAATGTGTGGTGTGTGTGTTAATATGCGAGTGTATGTGTGGTGTGTGTGTTAATATGTGAGTGTGTGTGAATGTGTGGTGTGTGTGTTAATGTGTGGTGTGTGTGTTAATATGTGAGTGTATGTGAATGTGTGGTGTGTGTGTGTGTTAATGTGTGAGTGTATGTGAATGTGTGGTGTGTGTGTTAATGTGTGAGTGTGTGTGAATGTGTGGTGTGTGTGTTAATGTGTGGTGTGTGTGTTAATGTGTGAGTGTGTGTGAATTTGTGGTGTGTGTGTTAATGTGTGGTGTGTGTGTTAATGTGTGAGTGTATGTGAATGTGTGGTGTGTGTGAATGTGTGGTGTGTGTGTTAATGTGTGGTGTGTGAGTGTATGTGAATGTGTGGTGTGTGTGTTAATGTGTGAGTGTATGTGAATGTGTGGTGTGTGTGTTAATGTGTGAGTGTATGTAAATGTGTGGTGTGTGTGTTAATATGTGAGTGTACGTACGAATGCGTGTGTGTGTGTGTGTTTTGTTTTTTTTCCTATCTGGATGAGGGATACAAAAGGCAAAACTGCCTGTGACGAGTGCTTCCCCCAGAGTTGAAAGAATGACAGGGCCAAAATCAAGGAATGTTAGAGCCAAAATGTCTGGACACACGGAGGTTGAAGCAAGTTAAGTCATAGGATGAGGGAAAGATGGATTCAGGGAGAGAGTTCCAGAGTTCAACTGTTGAATAGAAGAAATATTGGGAGTATCTTTTCACTCTTGGGTTGGAGAGTTGCACAGAGTAGGGGTGGGATTGTGTTGCAAGACGGGTAACGTACCCTACGTAGAGGAGGTGGTATACACTAAGAGAGCTCTGAGTAACACTGAGTATTGTAATAGCGATAGAATGTTGAGAGAGATGCAACATTGCGGCGAAGAGAGAGAGAGAGATTGCAGAGAATCAGTGAGTGGACATGAGTTAATGAGACGAAAGGCTTTCTTTTCTACTTTGTCTAGAAGTGCTGTGTGAGAGGATCCTCCCCACATGAGAACAATACTCAATACATGGACGCACTATGCCCCTGTACAGAGCAAGAAGCTGTGCAAGGGTTAAAGAACCCCTTGAGGCAGTTGAACACATGCACCCCGCTTTTGGGAAGCCGTTTTAGCAAGAGTAGTAATATGATCTTTATAAGAGAGATCAGAAGAAACCGAGAATACTGACAGAAGATGAAAGGTTGATTTTTGTATTGTTGAAGTATAAGGGATAGTCGTCTGGGAGTTCTTGACGGGTAGATAAATGGAGAAATTTGGTTTTAGAATCATTGAAGTGTGTGCGTGTATGTGTGTGTGTGTATGTGTGTGTGTATGCTTGTGCTTTTGCATATAAATCAATGTGTTGATATGTATGTGTGTTTCGTGCATGTGTGTGCATATGGGCATGCATCTGTGTGTGTTAGTGTATGTTAGTATGTAAGATCGGTCCTTCATTTCTTCTTCTCCTTCTTCAAAACACTGCAAGGTTAAGTGCAGGTCTAGGATTTTTCGCACTACTTGTATAAAACTGTCCTTGTTGTTCTGGCCTATATTATAAACTCATTTGAATTTGTAATGCCTTTCTAGTTTTAGCGGGAACTATATCAATCAATCAATTAATCCAGCTTTATTTCATATTACACAATGCATATATTGTTGAATACAGAGAAAGATAACCATATTAATATATATATATAATCAAATTGCCATCGTGAGTGGTCAAACAGTGTTTAACCCTTTGAGTGCCAGCGAAGTGTTATATTTTATTCTCGCTATATATATATAAGATATTATGCAGCTTTGGAAGGATCTGGGGTAGTTAAAAGGGTAGATTGAGATAGTTTGAATCCTTACCAATGATAGAGGCTCTTCCTAAGCTGAATAGAATCGTCTAATACTTGACAGAATATGATGAAAATTACGTCCTTGGCACTGCATGGGTTAATAAAAACTCTTAAATAGAAAAGTACGCTTATTAAAAAAGTGCAACTTATTTATACAGTTACGAGAGAAAAGGGTAATACATTTCCTTGTTTAATTAGGAACCACACCTGTACCTGGTTCGTGGTTCTGTACCCACCCGGGAACTTAAATATTTAATTATATCTAAATCATTTTAATTCTTGTCGATCTATTTCGTATATAGTTTTAAAGAAATCTGCATATTTCCAGCATCGCCATTATTGAATACAAGACTCTCATCATCATTAGTATTTAGCACAGCGCTCAGCATTTAACACAGCTTCACCATTATTTAATGCAACACTCATCATCATTATTATTTAGCACAACAATCAGCATTGAACACAGCACCACCATTATCTAACACAGCAGCATTATTTAACAGAACACTCAGCATTTAAAACAGCTTCACCATTATCCAACACAGCACTCTCAGCATCATCATTATTATCTAACACAACACTCAGCATTTAACACAGCAACACCATTATTTAATACAACACTTAGCATTTAACACAGCAACACCATTATCTAACAACAGTCTCAGCAGCATCGTTATTTAACACAACACTCAGCATTTAACACAGCATCACCATTTTTTATTACCACACTCTCATCATCATCATTATTTAACACAACACTCAGCATTTAACACAGCACCACCATTATCTAACACAGCACGCAGCATTTAACACAACTTCACCAGTATTTAACACAACACTCATCATTTAACACAGCACCACCATTATCTAACACAGCAGTGCCCACAGCTGCGGGGCCACAAACTCTCACCGACAGCTACAACTACCTCGCACACCCTGCCAAACTTTTACAAATTCGTGCTCGAAAAAAAAGGTGTAAAAATAAAGGACACACACACATCCATGGACGGGGGCAGGCAGGTACACACGGACTTCCATGCATACACACACAGCACACACACACACACACATTACACACACACGTTCACTTTTAATGTATATCTACTGGTTGACACCGGTTTATGATAACATTAATTGGCTCTTTCCACAAACACACATGCACATATAATCATAAACGCACGTACGCATACACCCCCCGCACACACACATATGATGACGGAAAGATGACTGGGGAATTGAGTTCCAATTATACGCGTAAGTGGAAGCAAGTCTGAGAAAATCGGTTCACTCTTGGGTTTGAGAGTTGGACAGAATAGGGGTGGGAATGTGTTGAAAGGCAGGACCCACCTAATCTTAGTAAGGGAGGAGGTTACACGAGAAAGTTCTGAAAACAAATATTGTAATAGCCATAGAAGGGAGAGAGAGAGAGAGAGATGCAATGTTGTGGCAAACAAATATTGTAATAGCCATAGAAGGGAGAGAGAGAGAGATGCAATGTTGTGGCAAACAAATATTGTAATAGCCATAGAAGGGAGAGTGAGAGAGAGAGATGCAATGTTGTGGCAAACAAATATTGTAATAGCCATAGAAGGGAAAGAGAGAGAGATGCAATGTTGTGGCAAACAAATATTGTAATAGCCATAGAAGGGAGAGAGAGAGATGCAATGTTGTGGCAAACAAATATTGTAATAGCCATAGAAGGGATAGAGAGAGAGAGAGAGAGATGCAATGTTGTGGCAAACAGAGCGAGAGATTGGAAAGAATTAGTAATAGGATGCAAGTTTGTGAGACTTTATTATGACTATTATGACTATTATGACTTTATTATGACTTTATTATGACTATTATGACTTTATTATGACTATTATGACTTTATTATGACTTTATTATGACTATTATGACTTTATTATGACTATTATGACTTTATTATGACTTTATTATGACTATTATGACTTTATTATGACTATTATGACTTTATTATGACTATTATGACTTTATTATGACTTTATTATGACTATTATGACTTTATTATGACTATTATGACTTTATTATGACTATTATGACTTTATTATGACTTTATTATGACTATTATGACTATTATGACTTTATTATGACTATTATGACTTCATTATGACTTTATTATGACTTTATTATGACTTTATTATGACTATTATGACTTTATTATGACTATGACTTTATTATGACTATTATGACTTTATTATGACTATTATGACTTTATTATGACTATTATGACTTTATTATGACTTTATTATGACTATTATGACTTTATTATGACTATTATGACTATTATGACTTTATTATGACTATTATGACTTTATTATGACTATTATGACTTTATTATAACTTTATTATGACTTATGACTTTATTATGACTATTATGACTTTATTATAACTTTATTATGACTATTATGTCTTTATTATGACTGACTTTATTATGACTATTGTGACTTTATTATGACTTTAACATTTCGAGAAGTACAGTATGGGCGGAACCTCACCACACATGTGAACAGTACTCGATACATACACGTTCTGCACTCCTGTATACAGATTAAGGGGAGGTAGACCGTTTTTCTGGACCCCCTTCTCCCTAATGTTTAGCCCCACTAGTTTTGAGATTATAAGACGTTCGGCCCATTAGTTTGGCGATTTTAACACCTTTCTTCCCATTTTGTTGTCAAATTTAAGACTTTTCGTGCCATTTAGGTGTCTATTATTTCCTGGCGAGCGATAGCAAGCCTGCCATTTTAAGAGGAAACGGCCTTCGGCCGGGACATTTTTCTACCGAAAAATGTACAAATTTATCTTGAAGGGGGGTCTAGGGGGTGTTTTTCTAAGCTTGATGGAGGTCTAGGGAGGAAACTAAAAAAACATATGAATAAATGAATTATTAGACCAAACAAACGGCCAGTCTCCCCTTAAGAAGCTGTGAGTCTTGGTCGTTGTTGTTTTTCTTTACACTGAAAAATACCTGGGGCCCTGAGCAGTTCTCTCCACTTCCATCTCTCCCTTGCACCCCTCTCTTTTTCCCTCACTCCCTCTCTCTCCCCTTCTTCCCTCTCTCCCTCTCTCTCCCCTTTTTCCCTCTCTCCTTGTCCTTTGCCTCCACCTCTTTCTCTCTCTCCCTCCTTCCTCTCTCTCCCTCCTTCCTCTCTCTCCCTCCTTCCTCTCTTCCCTCCTTCCTCTCTCTCCCTCCTTCCTCTCTCTCCCTCCTTCCTCTCTCTCCCTCCTTCCTCTCTCTCCCTCCTTCCTCTCTCTCCCTCCTTCCTCCCTCTCTCTTCCTTCCTCTCTCTCCCTCCTTCCTCTCTCTCCCTCCTTCCTCTCTCTCCCTCCTTCCTCTCTCTCCCTCCTTCCTCTCTCTCCCTCGTTTCTCTCACCTACCCTCTTCCCTTTCTTCACCTCTATATCCACCCATCCTATTATCTCTTCTTCTCCTCCCCCCTCCCATAATATCCTCCACTCCCTTCCTCCTCTACGCTCTTTCCCCTCCCCCTCCTTCCCCTTCTCCCCTCTCCCTCCCTCTCGCCCTCTTTAAATTTCTCCCCTTCTCCTCCCCCGCCTTCCCCTTCTCTCCCTCCCTCTTTAACTTTCTCCCCTTCTCCTCCCCCTCCTTCCCTCCCTTCCTCTTCCCCCACTCTGTACTCACCCCCCTACCTCCCTCTCCCCTCCTTTAGGTTCGCTGGGGATGACAGGTAGAGGGTGAAACAGGACGTGAGAGAAACTTTTTACAACACAAAAACACCACAATGTTTCACTATTTAATTTCAGTTTCAGAAGGAGCTGTGAGAGTCAAAGGGTATAATATTCCTTCCCTCCTCACTCCCTTCCTCCCTCCCTCTCTAGCTCTCTTTCCTTCGTATCCCTCCCCTTCTCTCTCACCCCTACTATCATCTTTACTTCCTTCCCTCCTTCTCACTTTCCTTTCCCTCAACGCCTTCTATCCCTCCCTCTGCTCTCTCAGGTAGTAAACAGCGAGTTGAAATTAATGGAAAAGAATCAAATTGGTGAAACGTTAACAGTGGCGTTCCCCAGGGTTCTGTGTATGTATGTATGTACTGTATGTATGCATGTATATGCTCAGGCACATACCCCATAGCGGGGGGAGGCCGACTCGAGACAGATCCCAAACAAAAACAACATTTAAAGTTCAAATTCTTAGGGTCCGGGACGTCCCCACTTTTGTGTTCCCTCGCCCCTTTTTTTGTCTTTCTAGTAGGGGAATTTTACAAGGGGAGAAGGATTCCTAGCCCCCTGCGTCTAGAAGGAAAAGTAGGACAGTAAAAGAGACAGACAGAAATGGCTAAGGTTAGGTAAAAGATGCCAAACCTCACTCTGGATAGGACCCTGTAGGACACTTGGTACAGGCAGTTTTACCTTTTGTCTCCTTCATTCACATAGACAAAATAAACAAAAAATAACAGCATGAGTTCTATTTTTGGGAGCTTGAGAGTTAACAGATACGTTGAACCATCTGATTCCTAGAGATCTTTCCCAAAATGTGTAAGATTGTCTAATGATAGCCAAAATATTGTGTAAAAAGGCGTCCTAATCCTTGTCTTTTCGTCTACCCTTCTCCATATTATTCCCCCCTCCCCCCTTTCACCCCTCCCTTCCTTCAGGTATGCTGTTGGTGACATGGGAGGGGGTGAAAGTTGACGAGAGAGAAGCCTTCTATAATCCAGAGACAGGGGAATGGTTTACACATTAGACCCTATAGTAACAAAGATCGATCAACCTCCGCCATCTTGGTGGCATTGGTTTCATTTTCCTCACTGGGTGTGGTGTCCCGAGTTTGAATCCCGGGAGGCCCATATGCTTTCATTAGTTCATTCAATTACATTGGGGTTTGTAATTGATGATTAATGTTAAGAACCATAGAACCATAGGACGTTAATGTTAAGAACCATAGAACCATAGGACATTAATGTTAAGAACCATAGAACCATAGGACATTAATGTTAAGAACCATAGAACCATAGGACATTAATGTTAAGAACCATAGAACCATAGGACATTAATGTTAAGAACCATAGAACCATAGGACATTAATGTTAAGAACCATAGAACCATAGGACATTAATGTTAAGAACCATAGAACCATAGGACATTAATGTTAAGAACCATAGAACCATAGAACATTAATGTTAAGAACCATAGAACCATAGGACATTAATGTTAAGAACCATAGAACCATAGAACATTAATGTTAAGAACCATAGAACCATAGAACATTAATGTTAAGAACTATAGAACCATAGAACCATAGGACATTAATGTTAAGAACCATAGAACCATAGGACATTAATGTTAAGAACCATAGAACCATAGGACATTAATGTTAAGAACCATAGAACCATAGGACATTAATGTTAAGAACCATAGAACCATAGGACATTAATGTTAAGAACCATAGAACCATAGGACATTAATGTTAAGAACCATAGAACCATAGGACATTAATGTTAAGAACCATAGAACCATAGGACATTAATGTTAAGAACCATAGAACCATAGAACATTAATGTTAAGAGCCATAGAACCATAGGACATTAATGTTAAGAACCATAGAACCATAGAACATTAATGTTAAGAACCATAGAACCATAGAACATTAATGTTAAGAACCATAGAACCATAGGACATTAATGTTAAGAACCATAGGACATTAATGTTAAGAACCATAGAACCATAGGACATTAATGTTAACCCTCTCACATCCTGACACGATTTTTGAGCCTATTAGGGATACTTTAAAGCCTTTGTTACCATCAGGGGTATCTATAAACCTTTAGTTTGTTTACTCCAACCTCTGCAGTTGTCTTTGAGTTAGCTGTGGGCAGAAAACTAATTTTGGAGAGGTAATTATAACAGTGAGAGTAATCTATTTCTTATTGCTAATCTGGCAACCTCTGCGTCCTATGGTCGTGAGAGGGTTAAGAACCATAGAACCATAGGACATTAATGTTACAAAGGAGTACAAAGGAAATCAAGCAACAACATGTCTAGTGACCCTTCTAGGCTGCTTGTCCTCCAAAACACTGAGGATCAAGTGTCCAAACAGTGGTTTAGAGTGGGTAAGGGAACATTGGAAAGGGAACTACTGCCCTGCCACTAACGTGGCAGGACTAGGAAGTTAGTAGGGGACATATGGGTTAGTAACTGAGGGGAGGATAAAATAAAGTTATTCATTTACAAACGCAGTCGGACTCGGGTTTGATGCGAGATATTTGTCTAGGCGGAATTTAAATGAATCAACGGTGCTGCAGTCTATAACGTCTCGGGGAAGCCCATTCCACAAGTTGACAACTCGATTGAAGAAGAAATTCTTAGATTCGTGTGAGTTAAAAGATTTACCAATAATTTTGCAACCGTTTCCCCGCGTGTAATTAGATTGGTCGATAGTGAAGTACTTACTACAGTTCATATTGTCGATGCCTTTGATGATTTTGAACACTTGAATTAAGTCACCTCTTAATCTGCGCTGGGTTAAAGGAAATAGATTTAATTCTCTAAGACGCTCTTCGTATGGTTTGTTCTTTAGGCTAGGTATCATTTTGGTAACTCTACGTTGAACTCGTTCTAGCTTGTTTATGTCTTTTTGGTAATAAGGGCACCAGCATTGAACGCAGTATTCCAGAAGAGGGCGGACTAAGGAATTGTAAAGGGTTAGGATTACGTCTTTGGATTTATGCTCAAATGATCTGCCTATAAAGCCAATTATTTTGTTTGACTTCTTAACAACTTCTGAACATTGTTGACTCGGTTTTAGGTTACTCGATATTGTTACTCCCAGATCGGTTTCTCTGTTTACATTCTTAAGCTGAGTGCCATTCATCGAATAGTTTGCTTTCTCATTTAGGTATCCGATATGTAGTACTTTACATTTATCCGCATTGAAACTCATTTGCCAAATTTGGGCCCAATGTGACAATTTATCTAGATTGTGTTGCATATCGTCAACTTGATCTTTTGAGAGTACGCTATTTGCAATTTTTGTATCGTCAGCAAATTTTGAGATTGTACAGGTGAGACCCTCATCTATGTCGTTGATGTAAATTAGAAAGAGAATTGGTCCTAGTACCGATCCCTGGGGTACCCCGCTACTTACATTGGTCCATTTAGATGCCTTACCGTTTATGACTACTCTTTGCTTTCTGTCGCTGAGCCAATTTTCTATCCATTTCAACACACCGTCTTGTATTCCATGCGCTTTTAGTTTTAGCAGTAAACGTTTGTGGGGAACTTTGTCAAAGGCCTTTTGAAAATCAAGGTATATAATATCTACAGCTTTACTCTCATCGTAGAGGTTGAGGATATCGTGGAAGAAGTCTAAGAGGTTTGTTAAACAGGAACGTTTTTTACGAAAGCTGTGTTGAGTATCTTTAAGTATGTTATTTTCCTCTAAGTGATTTACGAGTCTGTCTCTTATGACCGTTTCTAGCATTTTACATACAACTGAGGTTAAGCTAATTGGACGATAGTTACTGGGTAGGGATGTTAAGAACCATAGAACCATAGGACATTAGATATACAAAACCAACTCAGCCGGTACTACTAAAACGTAAGGGTACATCGCCCCGCAGTATAGGCCTTTTTTACATATGACATACCACTACGTCGGCCGCAGTGAGTGACTTAAACATTATATTGCTTATCTCATAAGCTACATATATCCGTATGTGGAGTGAGAAAGGAATCTAACAGGACTGTAGCAACTACTGTGAAGTTATGCTGCTCAGTTTATGATATTAATTCACAGTCACCTGCTAAAATGCCAGAGACCTGAGCAATCTGGTTTCACACCCAAGAAGTCAACAATTGACTGAGTTCTGGTGCTTCAAGTACTTGTGGACCTTGGTTAGAGTTCCCGGAGAGGCTGCTTACAGTTTATGTCGATCTCTAAATGGTATTTGACTCTTTGCATTGGGAGAAATTGTGGAAGTACCTCAGACTCCGTGGCATACTTTCAGCGATTATTGGTCTGGTGTCTGGATTTTATAAAGGAACAGAGAGTGCTGTCAAATGTGGTGGGTAGGCCTCCCCCTTCTCTGTGACCTCAGGAGTGAGACAGGGATGTGTGCTGGCACCCACACTTTTCAAAACTTGTATGGACTTGTTACTGGACTGGACAGTCAGTCATAGTCAATGAAGAGCATAAATCAACAATATCAAGATTACTGACCATGTGTTTGCAGATGATGTAGTTATCCTAGCAGTGACACTAAAAATGATCACACTAGCTCTTGTTACACTACATGAGGAGTTGTAGCCCCTGCATGGTCTAATGGTCTCTTGGACTAAGACTAAAACTCAAGCTTTTGATGTCTTGTTGGGTGGCGCAGCCAGTCTGTATAGTGGTCTTGGATGAATTAACTTATCTTAGTAGCGAGATCCATAATAATAGTGGAACACGTCACAATGTTGTTCATCATCTCGGCCTCATATATGGGGCTATAGACTCTTTCAGCAACAGTATATAGTGATGTCAGTTCCTGTACAAAGTTTCAGATCTTCAAAACACTGGTTCTCGCTGTCTTCTTATATGGTAGAGAGACATGGACTCTTTGGTGATTTGGAGAGACACATCAACTCCTTTGGTACCATTTATCTCTGCCGGATCATTTGGTATGACCACATACCAAATCAACACCTACTCTTTGAAACTGATTTAAGACATTATTGAGTACATAGTGTGCGAGTGCCAGCTTAATTTTTCTGGGCACGTAGCCCGCCTCTCTGCCTCTCTGAATTTGACCGTACTCATGCGGTGATTTTAGTGAATGGACCAAGTTGTGGCCTGGGAGCTTATGCAAAGAGACCCTCTGGGATGGAGTCGGAGGGTGAGTACAGCTACGCGCCGCCACGGCGTAGGCCCAAAAAAGAATGATTGATTGATAAGCTAAAGAGAGGTCCGTCAAAATCCAAAATAATTAATAAAAGTCCCAACACAGAAAAAACACTATTTTAAACATTATTTTTAACGTATAAAATGTGTAGTATGAGGACCGTATAATATATTATAGCCCAACACGGCCGCCCCGTCAATGTGTAGTATGAGGACCGTATAATATATTATAGCCCAACACGGCCGCCCCGTCAATGTGTAGTATGAGGACCGTATAATATATTATAGCCCAACACGGCCGCCCCGTCAATGTGTAGTATGAGGACCGTATAAATATATTATAGCCCAACACGGCCGCCCCGTCAATGTGTAGTATGAGGACCGTATAATATATTATAGCCCAACACGGCAGCCCCGTCAATGGAATAATGAGTTACACACAGGAACACGGAATCTTGTTAATAACCGCGACAGCCGATCTATAATGGCATGATGGAACGCTTTAATTTACACACACAACAACCCGCGCATAAACATCCTGACGCGCTTGTGTTGGGGAGAAGGAGAAAGGGAGAATGGAGAGAAGGAGGGAAAGAGAGAGAGAGAACGGAGATAAAAACAAAAAAAGATGATACGAAACGAAAAATAAGTGAGCAAAAAAATAGTGGAAAACGGGAGAGAAGAAAAAAAAAGAGGGAGGAGGAGAACAAATAGTGGAGATAGAGAGAAGGAGAAAAGAGAGAAAGATAGGGAGAACAGATATAGAGTCGAGATAGGGAGAGGGGGAGGAGGATAATAAAGTGGACACAGAGAGGAGAAAGATAGGGAGGAGGAGAACAAACCGAATGTAGAAAGGGAGAGACGGAAAGAGGAGAGACTGAGATGACAAGACACGAAACAAGAGGTGAGAGAAGAGGGAGAGGGAGAGACGAGACCAAACTAAGAGACCAAGAGGGAGTGAAGAGAAATGAGAAGAAGACACAAGAATAGAGAAACAGTGAAAGGGAGGGGAGTAAACAACAAATACTCAAATGTGGTGGTGTAGCCTATTGTGCGGGGGAAAAGAGAGAGAGGAGAAATAGAGAAAGGCGGGGAAGGGAGAGAGGGAGAAAAAAAGAGAAGAAAAAAAGGTAACAAAAATACGAATAGATGAAAAGATACGATGATACGAGAGAGAAAGAGAGATTACTCTCTCTCTCTCTCTCTCTCTCCCTCTCCCTCTCCCTCTCCCTCTCTCTCTCTCTCTCTCTCTCTCTCTCTCTCTCTCTCTCTCTCTCTCTCTCTCTCTCTCTCTCTCTCTCTCTCTCTCTCTCTCTCTCTCTCTCTCTCTCTCTCTCTCTCTCTCTTTTTCTCTCTTTCTCTCTTTCTCTCTCCCCAAGCTAGAAGGACATAAATAAGCTATATATAAGCAAGGGAATCGCTAGGTATTTATGCTGATCGGGCTAGTTTGCATGCCTCTCCGGCAGAGCTTGGTGATGCACTAGCTCAAAAAAGTTCGGCGCGCGGAGGCAAATCACTGTTTTTTTTAGTGATTTGAAAGGGTTTTGCAAGATGGAAGTGTTGAGGTATGGAAGAGGTACACAGAAAAGGAGGAAGGCGAAACAAAAGGTTAGAAAAGTGAAGAAAAGTGCAAATGAAAGATGGAGTGAGAATATGGAGGAACGTGAGATGTTCTGGAAGGAGGTAAATAGTGTAAGGAAAGAAGAACAAAAGAGGGAAGAGTCGGTGAAAGATGCAAAATGGAGAGTTATTAGTGGAAGGTGTGCAAGTGAGAAAAATAAATGTTGAGTATTTTTAATCTTTGCTGAATGTAAGAGACGGAAGAGAGGCAGTACAAAGGAAATCAAGCAACAACAGATCGAGTGACCCCTCTAGGCTGCTTGTCCTCCAAAACACTGAGGATCAAGTGTCCAAACAGTGGTTTAGAGTGGATAAGGGAACATTGGAAAGGGAACTAATGTCCGTGGCAGGATTAGGAAGTCAGCAAGGGACAGATGGGTTAGTAACTGAGGGGGGGGGGGGATAAAATAAAGTTATTCATTTACAAACGCAGTCAGTCGCGGGTTTGATGCGAGATATTTGTCTAGGCGGAGTTTAAATGAATCAACGGTGCTGCAGTCTATAACGTCTCGGGGAAGCAGTGACTGATGGAGGTAGGTTACCCAGGTGGGAAGGAATGAATGAAAGGATTGTGAAGAATGAGGTGAAAGAAGTAATGAGACAAATGAAAGCGGGGGTAAAGCAGAAGGTATGGATGGTATTGATGTGGAGTGTTATGTTATGTTATTCGGGCTCTGTCTCGAGTCGGACACCCTCAGTTGTGGGGTATGTGCCTGAGAATATACATACATACATACATACATACATACATACATACGTACATACATTATTGGTCTAGTATTACGTGTATTAGTTAAGGGAGCCCACCTCGCTTTTTTTGTCTCTCCCTCTCTCTTTGGCTTGTATCCATTCTGCCCCATTCAGCCTACTGTTTTAAGACGTTTATCCCCATCCAGGTGTCAATATTTTCCTGGCGAGCGGTAGCAAGCCAGCATATACTGTATATATTTTTGTTTTGACAGCAAGCTAAATTTGTAAATTTTTCGATAGAAAAATTTCTCCGGCGAAGCCGGATTTGTCCAAAAAATGCTGGTTCGCTTGCGCTCGCCAGGAAGAAATCGACGCTTAGATGGGTATAAACGTCTTAAAACAGTTGGCTGAATGGGGCCGAATGGATACAAGCCAGGGAAAGAGAGAAAAGGGGAGAAATATAAAAAAAAGCCCGTGAGCCCCCTTAAATGCAATATATAAGTTGAACAGTATTCTAACTTTTGTGGTGGCAGGGTTGCATGACTGACAGTTGCTGTGTATTCCTGTTTAGTTCTAGGTTACGTTTTCTTTGATTTGCCATGATCCAGAAAAATAATAATCGAAGGTAAATGATATAAGGTAAATAATCAAAGGTAAATAATCAAAGGCAAATAATCAAAGGTAAATAATCAAAGGTAAATAATCAAAGGCAAATAATCAAAAGTAAATAATCAAAGGTAAATAATCAAAGGTAAATAATCAAAGGCAAATAATCAAAAGTAAATAATCAAAGGTAAATAATCAAAGGTAAATAATCAAAGGCAAATAATCAAAGGCAAATAATCAAAGGTAAATAATCAAAGGTAAATAATCAAAGGCAAATAATCAAAGGCAAATAATCAAAGGTAAATAATCAAAGGTAAATAATCAAAGGTAAATAATCAAAGGTAAATAATCAAAGGCAAATAATCAAAGGTAAATAATAAAAGGTAAATAATCAAAGGCAAATAATCAAAGGTAAATCACTATCAACATACCTAATTGATTATACTTACCTGCATTATAACTTTTATCTTATACTGTGCACCACATACTGAAGTTACTTGGACGAAGTTACTTATCAGCGAAACAACCTTTAATCTTAACCTCCTGCTGGCATTACATATAGTGTTATTCGCTCGAAAAGACTACTTAGGTAACAGTTTAGCCTTTGGTCATCTTTATATGTCTTCCTCTCTCTCACAACAAGCTACCATTACTTTCATTCACTCACTCACATACTCAAACACACACACATATTATACTTTTCATGCACACACACACACATACAGACAAACACACACAAACACACTCTCTCTCTCTCACACATCTCCACGCCTCATCAACCACTCAAGGCAGGTCGATCACAGTCCTCTCACACACTCTCCTCACTTTGACCAATTAAGACCTCCTCCTCCTCTTACTCTTCCTCTTTCTTTTTCTATTCCTCCTCATAAGCATCCTACTCATCCTTCTCTTTTTCTTCCTCTTACTCATCCTCTTCCTCATATAATTATCTGCCTACTCCTCCTTCTCCTCTTACTCTTCCTCTTCCTTTTTCTATTCCTCCTCATAAGCATCCTATTCCTCCTCCTCCTTCTGTTCTTCTTCCTCCTCCTCTTCCTCCTCATAAGCATCCTCCTCTTACTCTTCCTCCACCTCTTCCTCCACCTCTTCCTCTTCCTTTTTCTTTTCCTCCTCATAAGCATCCTACTACTCCTCCTTCTCTTCTTCTTCCTCTTCCTTTTTCTATTCCTCCTCATAAGCATCCTCCTCCTCCTCCTCTTCTTCTTCCTCCTCTCACTCATCCTCTTCCTCCTCATAATTATCTTCCTCCTTCATCTCCTTGTCGTCCCCCTCCATCTTTCTTCACACTCTTCTTCTTTCACCCAATTATCCCCTTCCTCTTTTTCTTCCTTCCCCTCTATTTCATTCTCCTGTTCCTCTTTTTCTTGCTCCTCATCCTCGTGCTAATCCTGCTGTTCCTCTTCCATTTAATATAGCAAGCACGGTAGTGTCTGCAACTCAAATACACTACATTTAAAAATATTTAGAATTATTATGCAAATGACCTTCAATATCGATAAATGTATAGTATTCCACGTAGGTTATAAAAACAATAAAGCTAATTGTTCAATGGGCAGAGATCTATTCAAAAGTGTCGACAAGGAAACTGATTTAAGATATATTTTCTTGCTATATCTCAAGGCAGAACCCAACTATTGGAAAGGAATTTATGAATATAATTATCTATAAATCAACTACAAAACTATATATTCAATTTATTGAGAAGAAAGTTCTATCAAAAATCAATCCAGATAGTTATAATTGCATAAAGAAAAAAATATAGGGTCCACGCATTATTATGAGTGGGCAAGAAACTATGGCATCCGACTGCACAATCGCGCTAATAAGTGATGTCTCGGCACCAAGTATGTTTTTGATCGATAATTGGTATCAGCAATATCTAAGCTTCATTTCTTCATATTGAGTGGAATATACAAACATGTTCCTACATTTACCCACTCTATTCAACATCTGACATACATTAATATAGCACAGAACAAGCCAAACGTAATGACAGCTGGGGAATGACTTACTAGCACGACTGTACATACCACCAGCTTCCCGTTACCCAGGCTGCCTTGACCTGCAGCTTATCAAATTTGCCTACATTTGCATCCCGTGACATTTGATCGTTCCACTTGTCTTCGGCGCCTTTTCAAAATAGTTCAATTCATTTCGTTTGTTTTCGTGCTTTACCCCTTCAGTACAATAACGTTCTATTTATTGTATTATACACTTCCAGTACAATAACAGGCTATTTATTGTATTATACACTTCCAGTACAATAACGTTCTATTTATTGTATTATACACTTCCAGTACAATAACAGGCTATTTATTGTATTATACACTTCCAGTACAATAACAGGCTATTTATTGTATTATACACTTCCAGTACAATAACAGGCTATTTATTGTATTATACACTTCCAGTACAATAACAGGCTATTTATTGTATTATACACTTCCAGTACCATAACGTGCATTTACGAGTGGGGCCGTTTGGAAGTCTGATCGTTTGGGAGTGTGGCAATTTAGAAGTGTGGCCGTTTAGGAGTGACACCCTTAAGGAGTTGGGTCGTTTAAGAGTGTGGCCGTGTAGGAGTAACACCATTAACCCCTTCTGTACTGGCGACGGCTTTCTTATTTGATTTCAGCTACATTTAGAAGATTTTATGAAGCTTATTAAGGATATATGGTAGATAAAAGGGTTAATTGAGATAGTCTGTAGCCTTTTAATGGGTAGACATACTTCCGAACCTTAATCAAATCGTCTAATAGTTGCTAGAATATAATGAAAAGGATGTCTCCGGTACTGAACGGGTTAAGGAGTGTGGTCGTTTAAGAGTGTGGTCGTTTAAGAGTGTGGCCGTTTTGGAGTGTGGCCGTTTTGGAGTGTGGCCGTTTTGGAGTGTGGCCGTTTTGGAGTGTGCCCGTTTTGGAGTGTGGCCGTTTTGGAGTGTGCCCGTTTTGGAGTGTGGCCGTTTAAGAGTGTGGCCGTTATTTATTGCGACCGCTATGACCTACTTCCAGAACATAAATTCATAATGCATATTTGTGAAGGTATTAATGTTAAATTCTAAGTAAAAAGGACTTAACCAGTTCTTTTGTTGTATATACCGGGTATATATATTCCTGTATATATATATATATATATATATATATATATATATATATATATATATAAACAAAATCCAGGCGCAGCGGTTTTAAGCTTTTCACCGTAAGCTTTTACATCATCCGATTCGTTTTTTGTTTGTTTTTTGTTTTTTTCGCCTACGCAGTTTTGGGAAGCCCGACACCATTTACTGATATATGTGTCTGCTGTGTGTGTGTGTGTGTGTGTGTGTGTGTGTGTGTGTGAAGGAGACAAAAGGCAATACTGCCTGTAACAATTAATGTAATCCCCCCCCCCCCCCGCCCCCAAGCTGAAAGAGTGATAGAGAACCAAATTTAATGTAATTTCGAGTCAAAATTTCTGGACACGCGGAGCTTGATGCAGTTTAAGTCATAAGATGAAGAAAAGAAAGATTGAGGGAGAGAGTTCTAGAGTTTTCTTATAAAGTGGAAGAAAGACTTGGAAGGTCGGTTCTGTCTGAGGTGGCGAGTCAGCATATATATATCTTTGTTTTGACAGCAAGCTAAATTTGTACATTTTTCGATAGAAAAATGTCTCCGGCGAAGCCGGATTTCTTCATACAGTGCTGGCTCGCTATCGCTCGCCAGGAAGAAATTGACACCTGGATGGGGATAAACGTCTTAAAACAGTTGCCTGAATGGGGCCGAATGGATACAACCCAGAGAAAGCGAGAAAAGGAGACAGAGTGAAAAAAAGCCGGTGACCCCCCTTAAGTATTATATGTTATACTCACTTCTACCTTACCCGCATAAACCTTGTAGCAATTACTGCCAAGATGTGTACTCAGAGTATAAGGTTAATTAGCAGTAAACCCAGGGCTAGATGGGCTGTATAATCTTAATGTATTACCTTATAAGATAATCTTAATGTATTACCTTATAAGATAATCTTAATGTATTACCTTATAAGATAATCATAATGTATTACCTTATAAGATAATCATAATGTATTACCTTATAAGATAATCTTAATGTATTACCTTATAAGATAATCATAATGTATTACCTTATAAGATAATCATAATGTATTACCTTATAAGATAATCTTAATGTATTACCTTATAAGATAATCTTAATGTATTACCTTATAAGATAATCTTAATGTATTACCTTATAAGATAATCTTAATGTATTACCTTATAAGATAATCATATGGGCCTAGAATGTTAATAAATAATTCCACGTATCATGACTGGGATTCTTAGCTATAACTGCCTTAATTTGAACTGACTAGTTAAAAGAGAGAGAGAGAGAGAGAGAGAGAGAGAGTGAGAGTGAGAGAGAATGAGAATTAAGCCACCCATTACATAATTTTACGAGCACCATCATCATCATAACTTGACCCATCACCCTTAATCACCTATATTAGATCTACCTTGCTACTACCTACTTGTACCTTTATAACCTTCATCATGACTGCCCAAGATCATCATACCATCTACACAGTCTTATAATATTATGTCTTGAGTTCCACCCACCCATTGTCAATCGATCAGCGAGCGATTTTTCCGTAATTTTTTCGATAAATATTTGCAGTCTGGCAACTTCAGAATAAATATGTCATACAAATTAAGCTATCTAACATAATCTACTTTCGATCTAGTTTCCTATACCAATGCAAAGGAGCCACATATTAGTACGAGAAAAACTTACTCATCGAAAATTGACGGAAAATGCGCTCGTGTAACCCCAACATCAAAGTATCGAAGCCCATCACACTGGTATGATTCTTATTACCAAGCATTACATTACTCACTAGAGAAATAAAGTCACTATCACCACCACCATGGTCATCACCACACATTCATCACCAAAACACTACCACCTATTACAATCATCACCCACAACTACCAACACCACCACATTTACCACTACAACAAACACTATTCACTACCACCACCACTACCACCACCACCACCACCACCACCACTAACACAATCAACGTAAATTAAGTAGTCTGTTTCTTTTCAACTGACGATAAATTGCAAAGTTCCCATCACAATGTATCAGTGATTTTAAAGATTTTGTAGTGAAATATGGTGCTAATTACATAAACTTGGTCTTAATATATTGCAGAGAACAGAGTAGTTTCATGTTTGTTCATCAAGTATCGATACATTAGCTGCTAAGGGTTTCAATTTATCGTCAGTTGAAAATAAACGGAGTATAGTATTACCACCACCACCACACTACCATATAAACATCAACAACCAAACGTCGCCACCATCATCACAACACCATCACCACAGCACCATCACCACAACACCGTCACCTCCACAACAGCATCACCACAACACCACCACCACAACACCACCACCACAACACCACCACCACAACACCATCACCACAACACCACCACCATCACCACAACACCACCACCATCACCACAACACCATCACCACAACACCATCACCACAACACCATCACCACAACACCACCACCACAGCACCATCACCACAACACCATCACGACCGCACCACCATCACCACACCACCACCACCACACCACCACCACCACCACCATCACCACAACACCATCACCACCACACCACCATCACCACAACACCATCATCACCACCACACCACCATCACCACAACACCATCATCACCACAACACCACCTTCAGCCCGTCACCCCAAGAGACTGTTTGTATTTTTCACCCCTTTGCCTTCCGCTGGCTCGCTATTTTGAGCATAGGGATGTGGGACGTAGGCTGGAAAAGTGTGAGAGATAGAGTTACAAGGAGTTACAGGGAATAGTTATTATCTCAAAAACCTTGCAGTCCATTCCAGGAAGATACTCGAAGTGGAAAGACATAGATTGTGTAGTGCACTGTATTCATTGCAAAGTGTGCTAATGTCTATAGTCTATTCGCTGTAAGTAGGCGAGAAATCATGATCTCTAACCTCTGTAACTCATAAACGACTAGAGTAATCGAGCTAATATTTCTACCATTTGGAAAAAGTCAGTCAAGGAATAAATGTGGAAATTTACAGCCAATTTGCTCTAGCCCTTTTCGAGTTACAAAGGATAAAGGTCATAATTTATCGCCTACTTACAGCGAATAGACTACTGTATATCTACTCTCTTCTGTATCTGATCTACTGAAGAACTATTTACAGCTACTGAGGAAAGTTTGTTCAAGGTAAAACTGATCTTATATGCAAAAAAAAAAAATCCATAAATACTAGTGCTGATCCTTTTTAATTCTATCAACCAACATTTTGCTGTAATCTGCATTGTCATCCATTAAGATTTTTGAAAACTTCAATGAATTGACCTTGTAGTCTGCATGTTTCCAATGGAGAAAGATCAACAGCTCTCAACCAGGCATCATAGCTCAGTCTTCTAATCGATCAAATAAGTTTTGTAGCCCAAGCTTGAACTCTTTCCAGTCACTCTGTATCTTTCCTGATTACTGGAAACCTGAATTGAATAGTATAATCCAGGAGAGGCCGTATCAGACCGTTGTAGAGTGTGAGGAGTATATCCTCATTTCTATATTTAGATTGCCTCTTAATGTAGCTCAATAATTTCTGAGCTTTCTTCTCTACTTCAACGCACTGCTTGGAAAGCTTTAAGTCACTGCTGATCAGAACACCCAAAGTCACTTCCAGAGGCACTCCCAATAGAGAATAGCTTGACTTGGGGTTTGCTTAGCCGATATGCATCATCTTGCACTTTTCTAAGTTTAGTAGCATCTGTTATGTTTCAGAACATTCAACCAGACTTAAAATCCATCCTGAGTTGGTCAACCCTTTTAGGGTCCTTCACATTCACTCCAAGCTTAATGGCATCTGCAAGCATGAAGATCACACTCAACAGATCATTATCCATATCATTGGCGTTTATCATAACTAGCAGTGGGCCACGGGCAGATCCCTGTAGAAATCCAAAAGTGACTCTAATCCACTCAGAAGAAACCCCATTGATTACCACTCGTTTGCTATCTACCTGTCAGCCAACATTCTAACTAATTTGTGACCTCTGTACTTTGTGCACTCACCTTTGACATTAGCCTACAATGAGGCACTTTGTTAAAAGCTTTTTGGTAATCAAAGTAAATGATGACTATGGTTCTACTTAGATCATACTTGGCATTTCATGGAACAATTCCAGTAAATTGGTAAGACATGATCGGTGTCGCCTGAAACCAAGTTAGGAACCTGTAATTAAGTTGTGAATTTCAAAGTAGTTAACTATGATGTGTACTAGCATCCCTTCTAAAAAAAAAATTGATAGAAGGCAAGGTAATTGGCCGATAATTCCTAGGACACTAATTATCCCATTGGCCACTTTCCATTCTTCAAGGATCTCTCCAGTTTCTAGTGATTTATTGAAGATTTCTGCCAAGAAGGGTGCGATTTTATTTCACACTTCTTGTACAACTTGGTGAAGAAGCCATCTGAGCCAGATGACTTGAATCTATATAACTTAGCTAGCCTATTTTTTTTTTTTTTTTCCTCTAGGGTACATTCTAATTCCTAGCAGAATTAGATGTACCAGATAATGGAGGTAGTCTGTCTTCATCCTCATATATATATAATATAAGTATTTTGTTTTGCTGTGTCTCAACCTCGGAACTGTAGGCTCTTCAGTAGCCTGTAACTCTTGCGAGGCCCTGAGATTATCGATTGAAGCCTCGAGAGGTTGGGTGCTTCATACAGTATGTATCGCACTAAATGGTCACAGTGGAGCTTCAAGGTGTTTGTTGCTTCCTTTCTGCCACACTAGATGACGACAACTTATTAATACACGTCAGTTGATTGGAGAGAGCAGCTATAGTCTATTCACTGTAAGTAGGCGAGAAATCCTGACCTCTATCCTCTGTAACTAAAAAAGGACTAGAGTAATCGAGCTAATATGTCTACCATTTGGGAAGAGTCAGTCAAGGAATAGATGTGGAAATTTACCACCTATTTGCTCTAGCCCTTTTTTTGTTACAGAGGATAGAGGACATGATTTCTCGCCTACTTACAGCGAACAGACTATATATATCTTCGATTATGGTAGGTTTATCTTCTATGCTATGAATTGGTGACGATATACGGGGGTATTTTCTTGACGTGTCGGTGTAGCCAGGATAATTGTAGAACCGCAGGAACGATCAGATCACCCCAGTAAAATCGCTGCTGAAGTTTGGCGTGGACTTGATCTGTTCATTGGATGGTGTAACTATTTAGTACGTTTAGTGTGGGCTGAATTGTGAACGCTATGTATGTGTGTGTGTGTGTGTGTGGAATATGTGTGTCTCCCTGTGTGTCTGTGGGTGGGTATGTGTGTCTTTCTGTGTATATATCTAACTGTTTGTCTGTGTATGTGTGTGTCTGTGTTATGTGAGTGCATATGTTCGTCCATGTGTGTCTGTGGGTGTTTATGTGTGTCTGTCTGTGTATATATCTTACTGTCTGTCTGTGTATGTGTGTGCCTGTGTCCTGTGTGTCTGTCTGTGTATATATCTCACTGTCTGTCTGTGTATGTGTGTGTCTGTGTCATGTTTGTGCGTATGTCCGTCCATGTGTGTTTGTTTGCCCGAGTGTATTTGTCCGCGGTTGTTTGTGTTCTCGACCAGGAAATTTATGGATTGTTGACAGCAGCATCGTGCGTGTGTGTATGTGTTTGTGTGTGTGTTTGTGTTTGTGTTTGCGTGTGTGTGTGTGTGTGCGTGTGTGTGTGCGTATGCGTGTGTGGATAAGCATTGATGGGCTAATAAGAAAAAAATTCATAATATTTTTCGGTTTAGGTGTACAAGTAAATTGAGACGACAATTTAAGTGTACACACATTATTTAAATATCTAGCAAATAGTTTTGTATATTAGGTTAGGATTAAGATAAGTAGGCTAGGATATGCTAGGTTATGGTTAAGTTATGTTTGGTTACGTAGGTTTGGTTTGATTATGTAGATTAGGCAAGGTTAAGCTAGGTTAGGTTAGATTAGGTTAAGTAAGCTAAGTTAGATTAATTTGGTTTGGTTCGATAGGTTTAGTTAGGTTAGGTATAGGTTAAGTCATCCAGAAAATTGTGTTAATAATCTTACGCAAAAACAATTACAAAAAACAATTACAAAACACTTATTACGCCTACCTGTTTTGTTGCATTTATGTGTTCTATTTTGTACACACGATTTAAATAGCGCATGTTGTTGAAGCGAGATAAAGACTCTCTGTTTGGGACGCTAGATAAACTAAATGTATATATATTACTTTGGCGCGAGACTATATAAGTAATGAGTAATACGCATTTATATCACATTACAAAGGATATATAGGGTACGCGTGTTTGGATGTGAAGCCTGTATCTGTTAACCCCTTGAAGCTCTGATGCGTTTTAGCAGTTTATTTTGGCTATCATTAAACGGTTTTATGCAGCTTAGGAAGGATCTGTGGGTATTAAAAGGGTAAATACTATCTCAATCATCCCGTTGACTTCCATATACCGTTACTAATCTGAATAAAATCGTCTAATAGTAGCCAGAAAACAGAAAAGTAAGGCGTATTGGAGCTTGAAAGGGTTAAGGGGGTAGTACTTGGTTTTTGGGCTATATATTCATGTATTTATTTATTTTTGAGTTTCCTCGCTAAACCTCTATCAAGCTTAGAAAAACACCCCCTAGACTCCCTTTCAAGATAAATTTGTACATTTTTCGGTTCCAGAAAAATTTGCAAATATAAAGATTGAAATTGTGTCATAGAGAGAATGTAAGGGTGTATGTATGTATGTATGTATGTATATATGTATGTATGTATGTATTAGAGACTATGCATGTATGTATGAATATATGCATTTACAGTATATATGGATGTACAGTATTAATAATTGCAATTTACTCTATTATCTACCTACCAATCTAACAGCCTGTATATCTGTCTGTCCGTAAGATAAGATAGAGTCATGTACAGTCGCGCTAGTAAGTGATGTTTCGGCACCAATTATGTTTTGATCAATAATTCGTATCGGCAATATTTAAGCTTTATTTATTCATATCGAGTGAAATATACAAACGTGTCCCTACACTTATCCACCCTATTCAACATCTGACAGACATTAAGGAGAGGCAGACCGTTTTTCTGGACCCCCTTCTCCCTAATGTTTAGCCCCACTAGTTTTGAGATTATGAGATTATAAGACGTTCGGCCCATTAGTTTTGCGATTTTAACACCTTTCGACCCATTTTGTTGTCATTTTTAAGACCTTTCGTGCCATTTAGGTGTCGATTATTTCCTGGCGAGCGATAGCGAGCCTGCCATTTTAAGAGGAACCGGCCTTCAGCCAGGAAATTTTTCTACCGAAAAATTTACAAATTTATCTTGAAGGGGGGTCTAGAGGGTGTTTTTCTAAGCTTGATGGAGGTCTAGGGAGGAAACTAAAACAAAATTTATGAATAAATGAATTAATAGACCAAACAAACAGCCAGTCTCCCCTTAATACACCACAGAGCGAGCCAAACGTAATGACAGCTGAGCCATGACTTATTAGCGCGACCGTACTGAAAGGCAGAAGTGGTTGATTACTGTACAGTTCCCAGAATAAAGAGAATGGCAGACAGATGAAGGACAAGGAAGGGGAGAGTCAGATATATATATATATATATATATATACTGTATATATATATACAGTATATATATATATATATATATATATATATATATATATATATATATATATATATATATACAGTATATATATATATATATTATTCTACATCTGACTCTTATAATGATCTAAAAAAATAGAAATTTAATATAAGTTACTGATTAAAAGAGGATCCTATTTCCATTCCATAAGATTGCATTAAAAGTAAATCTAACATAATTTAAACATACAGGGTGACCCAAAAAAAATCCCACATTTCAAAAGTAAATGAAACAAAAATGGTTAAAGATAACCAAAATATTATTTGCACACATGAAACTTCATTCAATACCATTTTTATTCATCATGTTTTAAAGAGGACATCCGCCAAAAGGTGGCCGTCATTGTCTCTACACGCTTGGAGGCGAATTCTGAATGGCTGCCAGGGGTCGACAAATCGACAAAAAATTATTAAAAACGCTAATCCAAAAGGAAACGTCATACTACCCTAGCATTTAATAATGACATGCATATAAATGATACATACACAATATGTCATACCTAAGACCCCTCCTCAAGCTCACCACGAGTACTCTACTGAGGATAGGACAAGGAATGTGCACTAATGCAAATATAAAACTCTAATCTCAACAAATTTGCAAAACTTGACATATAAGACCAGAGACATGTTTGTTGACTTTAACTCGAAACATTTGTCTTGTGAATCAATATTACCGTAAGCGTAGTTAATTGAAATGAACAATGAAAGTATGAAGCAAAATTGTGAAACGCCAAAATTGAACGAGACTAATTAAGCCATGGAATTTAATATTGGATTCATTTGTTTGATATTTATTTTTTCTGGTAAAAAAAAGCATCTTGTTAATTTACAAAACGACCGATTATACTAAAATTATTCTCCGAGAAAGGATGATCTTGTTCGTGAGAATGGTTCCTGATAGCCGAAAAGGCATCTTATTATATATACTATATATATATAATCCTTATAAATACCCTCATTATTCTAATGCCCTGCCACCATAAACTACAATATTTGTTTGTACTTGTATGTTCATAAAACATCATATCTATTGCACTATTATTGTCGGGTGGATGGGATTCGTTAGCCTTGGTCGGCAACCCATCCAGGGGAGAGAACCCTACCCAATCCGGGTAGACAGGACTCGTCAGCCGTGGATGGCAACCTGTCTAGGGAAGCAAACTCCACACAAACCGCCAGCTGCTTTGCAGGCTAAGCCCCGTTGGACAAAGGCTAGGTCCACAGCCAACAACTGTGGTTGGGGGCTAGCTAGAGCAGGCACCCCACGTAAAACATGCATCAAACTCGCCCAATGGCGCCGACGTGGAGGGCCCTACCTCAGGCCGAGTTCTGTTCCCCTGGGGGTGCATCCTGGCCAGGGGGACGTAGAGGGTACAGGGCATAGTGTCTTTATAGACTGGCACTTTCCGCCTAGAAGTACAGGGGCCTGAACCCGGAGGTAGCGCCTCCCCCGCATCCAAAAGGTGGCGTCTGGCAGCATTAAAAGGACCTATAGTGCTCAAAAGGGTAAACTCTAGCTCAATTGTCTCTCTAACCGCTACAGATCCTTTCTACTCTTAACAAATATTTTAAGTATAGCCAGAATAGAGAGAATATGTGCGTCCTCGAATACTGTAAGAGATCATGTAGACTCCCAGAGGCGGTGGTCCTAATGTTTTCCATCTAGATCAACTTACTATATCCCTGGTGCGTACTGTATCTAATGGTCCCGGGCACTTTGTCAATTACTGTGTGTGTGTGTGTGTGTGTGTGTGTGTGTGTGTGTGTGTGTGTGTGTGTGTGTGACCTATCCCCGAACCCTCTTCCCCGTGGTGGTGGGCAGGGAGGCTCCAAAAGATCTGATCTAATTGTCCTACTACTTTGTCCAGTAATATATGTGTGACCTCTCCTCCTTCCCCTCCTTGTGGACCTCCATAGATCCTTCTTTACTAAGCCTGAGCTGGTCTTGCTCTTAACCCCTGCATAACCGAGCCGTCTTTTCCATTGTATTTTGGCTATGATTAGACAGTTTTATTTAACTTAGGAAGGACATGAAGCAATTAAAAGGCTTCAAATTATCTCGAGTAACCCTTTTAATTACCACAGATCCTTCCTTAGCTATATATAAGCCTATAGATATTTTTGAAATAATAGAAAAAGTCGCTCGGTAATATATACAGTATATATATATATATATATATATATATATACAGTATATACTGTATATATATATATATACTGTATAGGTGTCCGTGTGTGTGACACACACACACTAGGGAATAGGACGGGCAGAAGAGAGAGACAAGGTGTTACACTAACATGACAGTGTGGGGGAGGGGGGGGACTCCTATATGGGTGTGGAGGGAGTTGAAAGTTAAGGGAGAGTGAAATCTGGGTAGAAATTATAATATAAGTTATGGATTGGTGTGGAGGGGGGAAGGATAGAGAAGGACTTGTCATGTATGGCTGTGGAGGGAGTTGGAAGATGAGGAACAGTGAAATAAGGGCTGACAATAGGATGGAAGTTATGGATTGTCGTGGGGGTGGTGGAAGACTTGTCAGTTATTGACGTGGAAGGAACAGAAAGACAAGGTGAAATCAGAATTCCAAGTGGTATAAAGGAAAACAAGCAACAACAAATCTACTGATCCTTACGAGGCAACTTATATATAATCAATGTAACCTATGTGAATAAGGTAGAATAGCATAGTATGGAAAATGTGTGAAAACAAATATGATGGATATTACTGATTACCGTGGATTTGACTATTGTTAAGTTTGTGCATATGAAGCCTTACGATCGTATACTTATATAATTATATGGCAATATGGTGTGCATTCCACATGCAACAATGATTTAGGATAGGAGCTGCATTATCATTTATGAAAATGAACGTTACATTCAACGCATGTTGTTTTTGTTTAATTACAGTATTATTCTAATAACATTGTTTATCAGGGTAAATGGCTAAACTTTGGTAAGTTTAAGCATATGACTAAATTTATGCGTTTATCAGGGTAAATGGCTAAACTTTGGTAAGTTTAAGCATATGACTAAATTTATGCGACTCATCACGGAGTGCCTCAGAATAAAAGGCCACGAAGTTCTTTAATGGGTGAATTTTTAAATGTTTATGGTATATGTATTACTAGTTAATCAATAAACACGAGAATAATGGAGGAAAAATATAAACAAAATACTATCTTGAAGCTTAACCCGTGGAGCCCCGGCTAGTTTTGTAATGTTTGTTCACCAGAACCTGGCCGGTTTTCAAAAAATGGTTTTATTCCAGAAACAATAGCGAATGGGTTAGGAATGAAGGAAAAACCACGAAAAACCGCTCAAAAAGCTTAAAGAATGGTCCTACAGAGCCCCCGAAAACGTATTTTACAAGAGTAAAAAAATGAAGGCAATTACCCCCAAAAAACAGGTTATTGCGCGCTCACGCGCACGCACGTGGACTTTGAGAGTTTTCAACCATCGGCACGGTTGCGTGGGATACGTACACAGTTCCCATACAAATCTGAGCCCTCTCGAGTGGCTACACCTGAGGTTACGGTCGGAGCAATTAGGGTGACTCGTCAGACGCGTCGCGGGGGCTGTGCGTTACATACATCGCCGACACGTCAGACGCGTCGCTGGGGCTGTACGGGTTAAGATATATAATAAGGCAATTTTTTTTCCACGGATCTTTTGGAGATGCCCTCTTTTTTCTTTTTTTTTCATACACCAAAAAAGCAACCTAGAGTGGGCTATATTTCAGCTGGTGATCAATACAACACTTTAGCTATTGATTTGTCAACAATAAATTAAACATTTGTAACTACAATATGTTACATAAGGAGCAATGCCTCTCTCTCTCCTCTCCTCTCCTCTCTCTCTCTCTCTCTCTCTCTCTCTCTCTCTCTCTCTCTCTCTCTCTCTCTCTCTCTCTCTCTCTCTCTCTCGTTTTGTCTGTTTATCTGGCCTATAGCTCCCCCTGCTGCCTTCCCTTCACACTCTTCAATTATTATTGGGATGGTGCGCAATACTGCCAGTCATTATTCAACAACTAAATCTCTCTCTCTCTCTCTCTCTCTCTCTCTCTGTGAGGAAGTGTAGAGTCTACCCTAAAAACATATAACAGAAAATGTGTTGTGTGTGTAAGAAACCCCTGTTAAATGAGTAACTTATATATTTTTTTTTCCATACGTCATTAATTCAAGTTGTGATGTAATTTCAATCTTTGTTTTGTTTTTTTATAATGTGATTACACCTTGAAATGTTCCTGTGGAGTAAATGCCATGGTGATTATGGCATACTATAGTCTATTCGCTGTAAGTAGGCGAGAAATCATGACCTCTATCCTCTGTAACTCAAATAGGGCTACAGCAAATTGGCTGTAAATCTCCACATCTATTCCTTGACTGACCCTTCTCAAATGGTAGAAATATTACCTCGATTACTCTATTTGTTTCTGAGTTACAAAGGATGGAGGTCATGATTTCTCGCCTACTTACACCGAATAGAATACATCATAATAATTGCACCTTGCTTTGGTGAAGATAGTGGAAGCTTCCAGGAGTGAGGTGAGGAGACTTTGTTTACATAGTTTTTCATAAATACACTGGCCTACGTAGATACAATAGTCACAAAGCCCTTACAATCTCAGCAAGGTAATCAGAAATTAACCCATAATTTGCAACGTTACTCTCTGAATGTTTTACTGGGCTAATGCAGCGTACCTACGGGAAGATGGCATTTAAAAAAAAAAAAAAATGCCCCAGTACAAAGCTTATTCCATCAATTAGGGGAGGTGTGGCAGAGTGCTCTTGCCACTGGACTGGTAAACCAATGGACCCGGGTTCGAATCTCAATATGTCAATGGGAAGATATTATTGGAATGGAGTTTGTTCTGTACCTAGTTTCAGTGCATTACCACAACACACCGAAATGCCAAAAAAATACCCTCATTGTTCCCTGATTAAATAGCACTGTATGAATATTCCCATATTCAAAATATGCTACAGGGGGGCAATGCCTAGTGAGTTAATTGCTCAATAGGTGGCGTTCTGAGAGTGAGGGTCCGAGTCTGGGGAGTGAGACGGTGAAGCACAGAGGTGAAGCAGCTTCAGAGATGGAGTTGGGTTCGAGCCGTGAATAGGTGCTTCGCATATCTCACTCCCTAGACTGGAACAAGACCTCACGGGCCTCACCGTGTTCAGCGGTAGAGTGTGCAGGCTCTCAGCCTATGTCCGAGAGGGAGTAGTTGGAATATAGAAAAATAAAAAAAAAATAGAAGACTGAGTTATGAGGACCGGTTGAGAGCTCTTGATCTCTTTCCGTTGGAAACACGCAGATTACGAGGTCACTCGCTGAAATTTGTAAAATACTTAATGACCCGGGTTTGACAATGCGGATTATAGCAAAATGTTATGCCTCAATATGAATACAACACACATCTATGGCTAGATGATAACATTTAAAAACTTCAGTACTAATATTTGTGGAAACTTTTCCACATGTAAGATCTAGTCTACCTAGAGAAAACTTCCCTCAGAAGTTGTAAATCATTCTTCAGTAGAGCAGTTCAAGAAAAGAGTAGATAGTATTTTGAACTCTCTGTAAAGAGTAAAGTGGACTACACAATCTCTCTATGCACTTCGAATAACTCTCCAGAATGGACCACAAAGTCTTTGAGATACTAAGTTTTCTTTGTAACTCCTTATAGTTATCTGTCAATGCTAGCAAGATTCAGTAATTATTTATCACCCCCCCCCCCATTCTGCTCTCTCTCTCTCTCTCTCTCTCTCTCTCTCTCTCTCTCTCTCTCTCTCTCTCTCTCTCTCTCTCTCTCTCTCTCTCTCTCTCTCTCTTTAGCAAAGTAAAAAGACCTTAGAGTTACATATTGCGAATCAAAGTAAAACAAACCCGAAAGAATTCTATAGTTATATCAGAAAGAAAAAAGTAGTTACTTCAACTGTTGGACCGTTAGTCGATGAAAAAGGAGAATACACCAAAGACGAAGTACAAATGAGTAATGCCCTCAATACCTTCTTTGCATCAGTTTTTACAACAGAAGACCTCAGTGATATCCATACACCATCGCCGATTCAGATTGATAATTCAGATGTTCTAAGCAATATCACCGTTACAGAGAGAGAAGTATTGAATTGTTTAGATAAACTCAAGGTAAATAAAACGCCAGGACCTGATACAATCTCGCCTAGAGTTCTAAAGGAAGCAAAGAATGAGCTCTCCAAACCACTGACATTACTATTCAATAAATCCTTGCAGTCTGGAACTATGCCTGATCAGTGGAAGCTAGCCAACGTAACACCGATATTAAAAAAAAGGCAGCAAATCCCTACCCAGTAACTATCGTCCAATTAGCTTAACCTCAGTTGTATGTAAAATGCTAGAAACGGCCATACGAGACAGACTCGTAAATCACTTAGAGGAAAATAACATACTTAAAGATACTCAACACGGCTTTCGCAAAAAACGTTCCTGTTTAACAAACCTCTTAGACTTCTTCCACGATATCCTCAACCTCTACGATGAGAGTAAAGCTGTAGATATTATATACCTTGATTTTCAAAAGGCCTTTGACAAAGTTCCCCACAAACGTTTACTGCTAAAACTAAAAGCGCATGGAATACAAGACGGTGTGTTGAAATGGATAGAAAATTGGCTCAGCAACAGAAAGCAAAGGGTAGTCATAAACGGTAAGGCATCTAAATGGACCAATGTAAGTAGCGGGGTACCCCAGGGATCGGTACTAGGACCAATTCTCTTTCTAATTTACATCAACGACATAGATGAGGGTCTCACCTGCACAATCTCAAAATTTGCTGACGATACAAAAATTGCAAATAGCGTACTCTCAAAAGAACAAGTTGACGATATGCAACACAATCTAGATAAATTGTCATGTTGGGCCCAATTTTGGCAAATGAGTTTCAATGCGGATAAATGTAAAGTACTACATGTCGGATACCTAAATGAGAAAGCAAACTATTCGATGAATGGCACTCAGCTTAAGAATGTAAACAGAGAAAACTGATCTGGGAGTAACAATATCGAGTAACCTAAAACCGAGTCAACAATGTTCAGAAGTTGTTAAGAAGGCAAACAAAATAATTGGCTTTATAGGCAGGTCATTTGAGCATAAATCCAAAGAAGTTATCCTAACCCTTTACAATTCCTTAGTCCTCCCTCTTCTGGAATACTGCGTTCAATCCTGGTGCCCTTATTACCAAAAAGATATAAACAAGCTAGAACGAGTTCAACGTAGAGTTACCAAAATGATACCTAGCCTAAAGAACAAACCATACGAAGAGCGTCTTAGAGAACTAAATCTATTTCCTTTAACCCAGCGCAGATTAAGAGGCGACTTAATTCAAGTGTTCAAAATCATCAAAGGCATCGACAATATGAACTGTAGTAAGTACTTCACTATCGACCAATCTAATTACACGCGGGGAAACAGTTGCAAAATTATTGGTAAATCTTTTAACTCGCACGAATCTAAGAATTTCTTCTTCAATCGAGTTGTCAACTTGTGGAATGGGCTTCCCCGAGACGTTATAGACTGCAGCACCGTTGATTCATTTAAATTCCGCCTAGACAAATATCTCGCATCAAACCCGCGACTGACTGCGTTTGTAAATGAATAACTTTATCCTCCCCTCAGTTACTAACCCATATGTCCCCTACTAACTTCCTAGTCCTGCCACGTTAGTGGCAGGGCAGTAGTTCCTTTCCAATGTTCCCTTACCCACTCTAAACCACTGTTTGGACACTTGATCCTCAGTGTTTTGGAGGAAAAGCAACCTAGAAGGGTCACTAGACCTGTTGTTGCTTGATTTCCTTTGTACTCCTTTGTACTCTCTCTCTCTCTCTCTCTCTCTTCAAGGTAGTATTTAAACCTTAGCATGGATACTACAAGAACCCATGGATGGAAGTGAGAGCTGAGAGGTTTCACAGAAGTATATTAATTGAATAATTCTCACATACAAAATGTTCACTAAATACAATACCGCCTCCTTCCATCGATTCTAAATTAAAGAGAGAGAGAGACATTTACATAGATTTATATACATATACACTGGCCACACAGACCTTACGATCCAAACGAGGTGGTCAGGACTTAATTCTAGTAGAGATGTCATATCCGATAGAAAAGGAAATTTGAAGGAAAGGATAGAAAATAGAGAGAGAGAGAGAGAGAGAGAGAGAGAGAGAGAGAGAGAGAGAGAGAGAGAGAGAGAGAGAGAGAGAGAGAGAGAGAGAGAGAGAGAGAGAGAGAGAGAGAGAGAGAGAGAGAGAGAGAGAGAGAGAGAGAGAGAGAGAGAGAGAGAGAGAGAACTAGGGTTATAAGGTGAAGGTCAGACGCGTTAAGGGAGATGCAGGTTTGTTGATTAGAGAGAATTGCCAGGCGTCACAAGGAGTAGTTAGTATCTCACATACTTTGCTATCCAATCCAAGGAGATACTCTAGATGAATAGGTAGAGATTGTATATGACACCTCTCTCTTCCTGAACTATTCTACTGAAGATCGATGAAAGACTACTGAGGAAAGTTTGCCCCAGGCGAACAAATCTTATAAATGAACAATTTTCCATATATACTAACGCTTTCCGATGTGTTGTGATGTCCCTGTTCAGGCTCTGTCTCGAGTCGGCCACCCCCATAAAAAAAGGAAAACTGGGGAAGGTGCCAGAGTATATACATGCATACATACATACTAACGCTATATACCCCTTTAAATTTAACTTCCTATCCATGGTTGCGGGTTGTATTCATATTTAGGCTAAACATTTGGTTGTAATCCACGTTGGCATTGCATACAGTATGTTAGTATTGCATATACTTTAAGGGGGTAGTATTCGCTTTTTCTGGACCGCCTTCTCCCTCATGTTTAGCATATTAGTTTTGAGGTTTTAAGGGGAGGTATTTAGTTTGTTCCCTAGACCTCCATCAAGCTTAAAATTACACCCCCTTGAGTCCCTTGCAAGATAAATTTGTACATTTTTCGGTAGAAAAATGTCTCGGCCGAAAGCCGGTTCCTCTTAAATTACAGGCTCGCTATCGCTCGCCAGGATAAAATCGACACCTGAATTGCAGGAAAGGTCTTAATATGGGGTGAAAGTTCTTAAAATCGCTAAACTAATGGGGCAAACGTTTTATAATATCAAAAGCAATGGGGCTAAACATGAGGGAGAAAGGGGTCAAGAAAAAAATCCCTCAAGTGGAAAATCCCCCCTTAAGACGTTCGTTTCGTTAGTTTACCGATTTTGAGACCTTTCGCCTCATTTTTGTATCAATATTAAGACCTTTCGTGCCCTTTAGGTGTCGATTTTTTCCTGGCGAGCGATAGCTAGCCTCAAATTTTAGAAGCAACCGACCGGGAAATTTTTCTACCGACAAATGTGCACATTATCTTGAAAGGGGGTCTAGGGGATGTTTTTCTAAGCTTGATGGAGGTTTGGAGGAAACTCCAAAATATATTAATTAATAATAGACCAAAAACCAAGCACTACCTCCTGAATGAATCGGCCTCGTTGTACTACGTAAATAATGGGACACATAAACAGTTCACCTTAGCTTATTAAATCAAATTGCAATACACAAACATTGAACCGATCACTATGTATCTCTTTCGTTTCAATGAAGCGTTTCATTGAACAGTACAGTGTAGTCTAACTTGGGATTGGGTTGATCGATATGTGGAAGTGGGGATTGGGCCTGAGTAAATAGATAGATAGATAGATAGAATAGATATGCGGATCACTTTCACTTCAAGTTTAGGGTCAATTGCCATGCTTCAGACCATTTACTGAGATATATATATATATATATAGAGAGAGAGAGAGAGAGAGAGAGAGAGAGAGAGAGAGAGAGAGAGAGAGAGAGAGAGACCGAGAGAGAGACCAGGAAACATTGATGGGGTGGGAGCGGCCAGTGTTGTAAGGTGTCACAAGAGAAAGAGAGTGTTTTTTTTGGGTTTTTTTTTTCTATGTGATTGAGGAAGGCAAACGGCAGAACTGCCTATAGCGAGTGCCTCCCCCATAGTTGAAAGAGTGACAGGGCCAAAATCAAGGGACGTTCGAGCCAAAATGCCTGGACACACGGAATTTGAAGCAATTTAAGTCAGGAAGAGGGAAAGACTGATTCTGGGAGAGAGTTCCAGAGCTCAGCTGTAGAGTAGAAGAAAGACTGAGAGCAACGTTTCACTCTCGGGTTGGAGAGTGAAGGAACACTGATTATTATAGTAGCGATAGAATAGCGAGAGAGATGCAACATTGCGGCGGAGAGAGAGAGATTGCAGCGAGTTGGTGAGTGGACGGGAGTTAATGATAAGAAAGGCCTTTCTTTCAACTTTGTCTAGGAGAGCGGTGTGAGTGGAACCTCCCCACACATGTGAACAGAGATATATATATATATGGTCAGGGGGTAGGGTAGGGAAGTAGGAAAGGGGGTGTAGAAACTCCTTCCTGCAACTGTACCTCTGATCTCACCTTAAACCTGCAACCTCACATTCCCAGGCAAATTCTTCAGGGGGTCGATTCTTAAAGATGAGGAAGGCTCTAGCGCGGGTAATCTGGACCACAATCAGTTAGCAGGCAGCAGTATGACACACCTTAACCCGTTCAGTACCAGGGACGTACTTTTCATCATATTCTGGAAACTATTAGACGATTGTAGTTACCTTAGGAAGGACGTCTAGCAATAATAAGGCTTCAAACTATCTCAACCAACCCTTTTAACTACCACAGACCCTTCCTAAGCTGTATAAGATCGTCAAAATATAGCTAGAATAAAATATATCACACGTCGCTGATACTCAAAGTGTTAAGAGAGAGAGAGAGAGAGAGAGATGGGTGAGTTGCCATTCTTTATATTATATAGCCATATGGCAGAAATTGGCCTAATTATAACGACACCACAGTTTTGCTATACAACAATGAAAACATATTGGAAACTATTACCGAAACTACCACTAATTTTACCATGGTTTTTCTTGTCGGTGTTAGGTAGTTTTCATCAATATACAGCAGTTGAAATTAGTTACAATCCATGGAAAAAGTTTGTTTCCCAAAAATAATAAGAGTGGAACATAACCTACTAAACAACACACATTCTATAACACATCGTACACGTGTCTATATTCTCGCTACATAAATAACTATCAATACCCAGAATAAAACTATGGAACAACATACAGGTAGATATTTTTTTTTTTTTTTTTTTTTTTTAAACAACATAAATAAATCTGCATTACAACAAACTCTTCTTAAACCTTTGAGTACCAGCAACGTGTGTTATATTTTATTCTAGCTATATTTAGACGTTATTATGCAGCTTAGGAAGGATCTGTGGTATTTAATAGAGTTGGTTGGGAAAGTTTGAAGCCTTGTTATTGCTAGAGGTCCTTCCTGAGCTGAATAAAATCGTCTAATAGTTGCCAGAATACGATGAAAAATACGTCACTGGTTCGGTACGGGTTAGAACTTGAAACCCCACAAGTCTCCTGCAAAATACTCTGAACATTTATAACACTCTCCGTACAAGACAAACTAGCCGCAACACACCGAACAACTCTAACATTACCCGCGGCCAATCCCAGGGAGACGAGGAGGTAATTTAATTTGCCTCACACAACTTGTAAAGCAATTTTCAGTTTCTCCGGGCCAAAAGTTTTTCCAAGAGCTATGAAGGAAGTTGTGTCATATAATGTAAAAGTTGGCAAGTCCTGTTCCATCTTTGTTGTGTTCGCTTTCTTTCTTGTTCTATCAGAGTTTCCAGTCGTTTCGTCTACGGGTAATTTTGTTCGTCTGAGATCAGGTCAGGTCAGGTGAAGGTATTGAGGGATAAGCCTTTACAACGGCACCTATTAGCTACTTTCTACTTTATTTTCTAAAGAGTGTAGAAAGGGGAGACTTTCTTATTTTTTAAAGAGTGTAGAGAGGGGAGAAGGGGTGTTGGAGAGAAAGGAAGCTGTTGGAGTGGCTTTGTTGTGTGTGTGTTATTAGTTTGTATGTGGTACGAGGTGTGTGTTACCTGTCACAATTAACCACTTGCGAGTTTTAGGCTATAAGGAAGTTGGAGCCGTGAACACCGATATTAAACAGAAATGCAATAATAATGTATGTTTCTGATGGATAAATGGTATGTTGAATTGGGTTTTATGTATTTATAAATGTACTACGACCGTATTTTATCTGTAAATTCTGTTAATTATCGTTATCTACAGCTCCAACTTCCTTATAGAACGAAACTCGCAAGTCGGCAATTAACCACTTGCGAGTTTCAAGCTATAAGGAAGTTAGATTATTTATATCGATATTTAGCAGAATTACGAGCTAAAATATGGTTGTACAGCATATATAAACACATAAAACCAAATTCATCGTACTTTCTATCCATCAGAAACCTACATTATTATTGCATTTCTGCTTAATAACTTTGTATACGGCCCCAACTTCCTTATAGCCTGAAACTCGCAAGTGGTCAATTCCGCAGTTCTCTCCTATCTTTATTGTGTTAGTTTTATTTTGTGTATTAGAGTTTGTGGTCGCTTGTTTGTTTGTCTAGATATAATGTCGTATAAATTTGTTTTCTGTCTCGTCCGCACTATAAGAATATACCTACCCCATGCATATTGTCAAAATAAATACCGATATTAACCCGTTCAGTATCAGCGACGGCAGAGAGCCGTCAGTAGATAAATCCCTCCCCAGTCCCAGCGACGGCATAGAGCCGTCAGTAATATACGATCCTTGTAACTGCCAGTATCAGGTAGTGCCTGGTACCATGACCGTTTGAGCACTGCTCTAGAGTTGGCAACACTTCTCAGCTTATATCCAAGCCTCTACAGGCTGGGAGAGGCAGTATTCCTCCATCTTTTGAGGTGGGAGGTTGTTATATCTTGCCACATTGCTTGGGACTGGGGGAGACTTTTACGGTAGTACCCTACGGCACAATAGGGGTTAATTTTAGAATCTACGATGGCGGCATGACAATAAATGATTTATCATATAATATAAAAGTCGGCATGCCGAGTTATATCCTTGTTATGTGCCCTATATATTCTGATTATTGCTTCTAGTTGTTTTGCTAACAAATAAACCCGTCGACATTGAGGGTTGAGCCAGCAATCGAATCCAACACGAAGCAGCCATTCATAAAAGTTAGTGGACCTCGCACATTATCAAATGTATCACAGGTGCATGTGATAATTGTTTATATGAATCCAGTTTTACATTCAATGATTATAAAAGGATATAATATAATTTAATCTACAGATGGAATATGAATATATACAAAAACAATCACAATGGTTATATTTGTATGAAGAAAAACTGAAGATACCGTGGATTCATTGAATTTAAGAAAATAATCTCAACCCATGGCCCCATCAATTCGCATCATAAAGATAGCCAGCTATATTGGGAATCTTCGATTGCGGCATGGGACTTAAAATATAATCAACCGGCTGGCATATTGTGAGCAAACTGACTAGCTGGCAAAATGACCTGTACTATTCCCGCCCCCTTCTCTCTCAGTTTCCGGGTGGGTAGGTAGGTAGGTTGGTTGGTGGGGGGGGGGGGGGAGGGGGGGGTAGTGTGGGGATGGACGTGTGGGGGCGGATTGTGAGGAAGAATAAGAGTGTGTAAGTTTTAAGAAGTGGGAGAGGAAGAGGATATGAAGACTTGACCGAGAGAGAGAGAGAGAGAGAGAGAGAGAGAGAGAGACACGCAGAGAGAGAGACGCGAAGATAATAACTCCAAACAAAACGAATTCATTGCTCCTCCTTTTTTTGTCCCCGCCTCAGGGGCTCCAGGTCAGCGGATATCTTTTATGGTCCCGGCTTTGTCCCCCCCCCCCCCCCCCCCCCCCCCCCCCCCCCCCACCCCCACCCCCAGAGACCCTGCAGTCCGAGAGATCGGCCAGTTCGGTCTTTGCTCGCTGTGTGCCGTATTAATATCTGTCAGATGTTGAATAGGGTGTGTAAAGATAGGAATATATTGGTATATCTCACTCGAAACGATGAAATAAAGCTTAGATAGTGCCGATACCAATTATTGATCGAAATATACTTGCTGCCCCAACATCACTTATTTGGCCGACTGTACCAGTGGCACCAATATGGCGGAGGTTGGGCGGTCTTTGTTACTATAATCTATTTTTTTCCCAGCTGATGGTAAATTGAATCCCTTTGCAACTGATTTTTCAATACTTAATGCAAACATATGTTATGCTGGCCAGCTTGCCAGAATGTGCTCGTACTCGCTAGCGCTCACCAGGGCAGTGAAATGGGCTATAATAATCGTAGAATGATGTTCTTTCTTTCCTAGTATTCATGTTGTCACAGACAGATCAGTGGTGGTCTTTATTCTTGTCTGTGACACTTGGAAGTATTTTATATCAGTGATAGAGTATAAGATGTGTACTTGTGTAGTTTGAATTTAAGGAGAGAGAGAACGAAGGAGGCAGCGAGGTGGTATTATGTGCGTGTGTATGTACGTGTGCCTTCCTCGCTCGGGCGGAGGTTTCCACCCTCTTGATTGGCCGGCGGGCCTGGCGCATCATATGACGCCTGCTCTTCATGACGTAGTGGTCTGTGATTGGGTGCCGCTGTCTCAGTGTTGGTGCTGGGGGGCTCCTACCCACGTGTCTCCTTAGAGCTTGGCATGGTGTGCTTGGTCCTAGACGTCCCTTGCAATCTGTCCCCAATCTAACCCCCTGTACTACTGTTTCTCTCTGAACTTCTTCTTTTCCAATACTTCTCATCTTTATTCAATTACTTATCCCTTGCGGTTCTGCATACGACTTCCATAGTCGGCCAGTCGTATTACCAGCACCAGTTCTCACATATATGTTTTGCACTAGCTTTAGGGATTATTAGTTATAGTCACATGAGTCATATTATCATTGGGTGCTTCTAATTATTGAGTTGTTCTTTGTTACTATTTAATGCTAGACAGTGGAGGGTATCTTTGGTCGTTGTCTGAGTTATGTACATGGCAAGTCAGAGCCTGTATGACTTCGACGAAGCTAGGTAGCCTGTAACCCTTGTGCATATTTTTCCTTTGCGAGTGTAGCAGTATACAAGCGAAGGGCTTTTGCCTACTCTTACTTGTATGCTTGCTACCTCATTTTGTTGACCTTTGTGGAGCGCCAGGGTAAGACCAGATACTTGAGATCTGGACTTACCAAGAGAGCCTCCTAGTCACTTAACATAACATAAGGGAAATCTGTTCAAGGGGAGACAGTAGGCTACGAGCATGCTTGCGCTCTGCCTAGCCTCCTGGTACCTTTTATGCCGCTGCTAGACTTTATTAGTAATAAAGACAGCATTGTGTTTATTAACTCTAACTGTGTATGCTTTAGGAATTATTCACGTATTATTTTAGCCTAGGTTGATGCTTGGTGCACAACCCAGTATGGCTGTTACTTTGGCTAAGGAAGTGCTGTTTTGAGTGGCTATTATTAGTGCTGTCACAGAGTTGTTGCACGCCCTTGTTTTATATATATGTATCCTACTTGTTGATGTATTTAAGATACACGCTTTGGTGTCCTGCCCCTGCATTATTTCTGTTCTATATTTGACGAGCATCTTAGAGCATCAGACGTTTTCAGAAGATTCCATATCTGTTTGCTGTAGGACTAGACTTTCAGTGTTTTCATAGAGCATTGAAGAGTTTAGTGTTGAGTACAGACTCACACTAAAGTTAACGTAAGCATATACTCCTTTATTAAATCTTGTTATAGTTTATTTAAGCATTGTTATTACTTAAGAGCATTTTATTAACGTAAAGTACTCCTGTTGTGAGTAGGCTTTGCCGTCACCGGAAAGCCTTTGTAGAAGTGCACTAAAACCCCGTTAATTGATACCCCGTTATCCAGTAGATTAACTCTGGAGGGTTTAAGTGTTTTGTTCACCGGCGTAATAGTTCGAGGGTTTGGAATTAGCGTACCGTTGTTGCAGATATAGCCTATCATCTAGTCCATTATTAAGTGCCCTTGTTTATTTCGTAGTGTCGGTCGTAACACATATGAATCTACTATATCTCTGTGTCGTATTTATGCTAAGTTTTCATAATTAACACACACACACACACACACACACACACACACACACACACACACACACACACACACACACATATCCAGACAGAAACAAACACAGATATGAAGACTTGACCGAGAGAGAGAGAGAGAGAGTAATAGCTGGGTAACCAAGATAGTAACGTAGCAATTGACCACTTGCGAGTTTCAGGCTATAAGGAAGTTCGACCTATAAACATCGATATTAAACACAAATTCAGTAACCATGTAGGTTTCTGTTGGGTAAATAGTATGGTTTTTATGTATTTTTATAATTACTAGAACCATATTTTAGCTGATAATTCTTCTAAATATCGATGTCTACAGCTCCAACTTCCTTATAGAACGAAACTCGCAAGTGGTCAATTGACCATCAGCTGGGAAAAAAAATCGAGTATAAGAATATACTATAGAGTCTAGACCACCTTCCCCAGAACCTTGCATTTTTCTAGTTGTTTTCTTGCCCCGCTGTTGGCTTTTCAAGGTTTTTATTTGTTAGTAGCAAGCGCGACTATAGACCCCGCGAGTATTTTTGTGTTTGTTTATTGGTTGGGCGGGGGGGGGGTATTTTTTGGTTTGGTTGGGGGGGGGGTTATTTTTTTGTTTGGTTGGTGGGGGGGTTATTTTTCTGTTTGGTTGGTAGGGGGGGGGTATTTTTTTGCTTGCTTGGTGGGGGGAGGGTTACCATTGTGCTTTGGTGAGTCTTATATATATTGTCGTCTGTGATTCCCGTCGGTGCAGTTGGTAAATGTGTGTTGTTGTTGTTGTTGTTTTTTATATATATTCCAATTATTATTTTGTTTTAATATACATGCTTCCTTTCCTATCTAACCTTTCATTGTGAGTTGATTCATAGTGATATTTAGGAGAGCGATTATGTAACGCCTTTTATCTAACGTATTCTAGAAAAGATTTTTTTTTGTAAATCTACTGTAAAAGAGGAATGCTTAGTTGTAACAAAAAAATACACTTCAGGGGATGCAGTTGGTTTTTCGAGTCCTCCTCCTCCCTCTTATTTAGCCCTACTAGTTATGAGATTTCAAGACATTCGCCCCAATAGTTTGGCGATTTTCAGACCTTTTGCCCCATTTATTTGCCAATATTAACACTTTTCGTGCCATTTAGGTGTCGATTTTTTTCCTGGCGAGCGATAGCAAGCCTGTATATGAAGAGGAATCGGCCTTCGGCCGGGAAATTTTTCTACCGAAAAATTTACAAATTTATATCGAAGGGGGGTCTTGTGGGTGCTTTTTAAGTTTGATAGAGGTTTAGAGAGCAAACTAAACCCTCTCCTTAAACCATTGAGCCAGTAAATTATTCTACACAATACCGTCTGGGCTCCCTTAATATTACACGTAGATAAATCGAGGAACACTGTTTATGTGTACCATTTTGGTGTGTTCCCTAGACCTCCATCAAGCTTAAAATTACACCCCCTAAGCCCCCTCTTAAGATACATTTGTACATTTTTCGGTAGGTCGGTTCCTCTTAAATTACAGGCTCACTATCGCACCTAAATGGCACGACAGGTCTTAAAATTGACAGGAATGGGGTGAACGTTCTTAAAATTGCCAAACTAATGGAAGGAACGTCTTAAAATCTCAAAACTAATATGCTAAACACGAGGGAGAAGGAAGTCCAGAAAAAGCGAGTAGTACCCCCTTAAGGGGAGATTTCCACTTGAGGGATTTTTTTCTTTACCCCTCTCTCCCTTATGTTTAGCCCCATTGCTTTTAAAACGTTCGTCCCATTAGTTTAGCGATTTTAAGAAGTTTCACCCCATTTATGTCACTTTTAAGACCTTTCGTCCCATTTAGGTGTCTATTTTTTCCTGGCGAGCGATAGCGAGCCTGTAATTTAAGAGGAACCGGCCTTCGGCCGGGAAATTTTTCTACCGAAAAATGTACAAATTTAGCTTGAAAGGAGGTCAAGGGGGTGTAACTTCAAGCTTGATGGAAGTCTAGGAAACACACTAAAAACCTCCCCTTAAGCCGATCTTGAGGAGTAATATATTCATGCATGTGTGTGGCTTTATGTGTGCTTATGTGTGTGCGTGTGTGTATATATGTGTCTATTTGTTTATGTCTGGATATGTGTGTGTCTGGATGTGTGTGTGTGTGTGTTTGATTATGGCTATGTGTGTGTGTGTGCTTGTGTTTCTGTGTGTGTCTGTGTTTGTGTCTGGATGTGTGTGTGTGTGTTTCATTATGGCTGTGTGTGTGTGCTTGTGTTTCTGTGTGTGTCTGTGTTTGTGTCTGGATGTGTGTGTGTGTGTGTTTGATTATGGCTATGTGTGTGTGCTTGTGTTTATGTGTGTGTCTATGTTTGTGTCTGGATGTGTGTGTGTGTGTGTGTGTTTGATTATGGCTATGTGTGTGTGCTTGTGTTTCTGTGTGTGTCTGTGTTTGTGTCTGGATGTGTGTGTGTGTGTTTGATTATGGCTATGTGTGTGTGCTTGTGTTTCTGTGTGTGTCTGGGGATGTGTGTACGTGTATGTGTGAATAATCTGTGTAACTGTTCAAGTGTCAGATTATCCATGTCTTCCTAACCCTCTGTGTTACCTAGAAATAACAAATATATATTCTTCTCATCCAAGGTGCCTAGCCTAGTTTGTTACTGTTAAATCCCTAGGTGTTTAAAAGACACCATAGGGTTGAAAGAGAGTGAGAGAGAGAGTAAGTGTGTAAGAAGAAGAGGTGTGTGTGTGTGTGTGTGTGTGTGTGTGTGTGTGTGTGTGTGTGTGTGTGTGTGTGTGTGTGTGTGTGTGTGTGTGTGTGTGTGTGTGTGTGTGTGTGTGTGTGTGTGTGTGTGTGTGTGTGTGTGTGTGTGTGTGTGTGTGTGTGTGTGTGTGTGTGTGTGTGTGTGTGTGTGTGTGTGTGTGTGTGTGTGTGTGTGTGTGTGTGTGTGTGTGTGTGTGTGTGTGTGTGTGTGTGTGTATGTGTGTGTTTAAGAGCCCGGTTTGAAGGTGGCGTTAACACACTCTTAAGTCGCGTTCCTCGCACCGTCACACTTCAAACAGAACGCACGGACGGACGGGAGGTGTGTGTGTGTTTAAGGGAGGTCACCTGCTTTTTTTCTCTTTTTTTTTTTTTTTTTTTTTTTTATTTTTTTTTTTTTTTTTTTTCATTCGGCCCCATTCAGCCAACTGTTTTAAGACGTTTATCCCCACCCCGGTGTCGATTATCGCTTGCCAGCATTGTATGGAGAAATCCGGCTTCGCCGGAGACAATTTTCTATTGAAAAATTTAAAAATTTACCTTGCTCTAAGAAATATATATATATATATATATATATATATATATATATATATATATATATGCTGGCTCGCTACCGCTCGCCAGGAAAATATTGACACCTGGATGCGGGTAAGCGTCTGAAAACAGTAAGCTGAATGGGGCGAATGGATACAAGCCAAAGAGAGAGGGAGAGAAAGATAGAAAAAGCGAGGTGGCGTTAACACTCCTGAGCCTCGTTCCTCGCACCGTCACACTTCAAACAACAACACGTACACGGACGGGAGGTGTGTGTGTGTGCGTGTGTGCGTGTGCGCGTGTGCGTGTGTGTGTTCGTGTGTGTGTGTGTTTAAGGGGGGTCACCAGCTTTTTTTATTTTTCTCTCCTTTTTCTCTTTCCCTGGCTTGTATCCATTCGGCCCCACTCAGCCAACTGTCTTAAGACGTTTATCCCCATCCAGGTGTCAATATTTTCCTGGCGAGCGGCAGCGAACCAGCATATATATATATTTGTTTTGACAGCAAGGTAAATTTTTAAATTTTTCGATAGAAAATTCTCAACAGCGAAACCGGATTTCTCCATACAATGCTGGAGAAATCGACACCTGGATGGGGATAAACGTCGTAAAACAGTTGGCTGAATGGGGCCGAATGGATACAAGCCAGGGAAAGAGAGAAAAGGAGAGAAAGATACAAAAAATAGCCGGTGACCCCCCCTTAGCTAAACAAACAATTGTATTAATAATGTTCTTAGTAAGACACATTAACAATCTGAATTAATATCATATGAAATTACCGCTTAATTGTGCAATTATTTTAATAAGTGATTTCATAAAATAAAGATTCAGAGAGTGTGTGAAGGAAGGAAGGTTTTCGGAGCAATGGGAAGTATGTGGAAGACGAGAAATCTCTGAGTGAAAGTAAAAAGTGCACTGTATCAAGGAATTGTTGTGCCAACAGTGATGTATGGGGCTGAGACATGGACTCTGAAGAAAAAGGAGAAAAGAGGGCTGGATGTGATGGAGATGAGCTACTTGAGGAGTATGTGTGGAGTTACTCGTAGAGACAGATTGAGGAATGAAGAGATACGTAGGAGAGTGGGGCAGCAGGAACATTTGTCAGCCAGAGTGGACAGAAGGGTGCTGAGCTGGTATGCTCATGTTGAGCGAATGGGAGATGAAAGGCTTACAAAGAGAATATGTGAGTCAGGTACAAGGGGAGATAGAAGGGCAGGAAGACCCCCATTGAGATGGAGAGACTGTGTAAGAAAAGCTTTGGATGATAGAGGAATGACTATAGATCAGGCAGGGGAAGTGGTGGTGGACAGGAGTGAATGGAGAATGCTTGTGAATAGTTGAGTGAACACGTGGTCATTTGGAGTAAGGGGTCGGGCGCAAGTTGGACTAGATAATAGTCCATCAGGCGCCTGGCCCGGGGAGACGATTAATATGAAGGGTGCGCCTGGAAGTGTGGTGGGAGGGCTTGTGGCTTTGGCTCCGCTGCATGTCTGCCTGCCGAGATCGGAACCTCTCCGGGTGGTCGGGGGCCGGGGGAGTGCTGGAGCGACCTTGGTGACCCTGGTCTCTGGGTCTTCTCCTGGGTGACCTGGATGTGTGTGAGTTTGTGCTTTTTATCTGTGTTTATTTGTTGTTTTATGTTGTTTTTTAGTTTTCCCTGTTCTTGCTCTGTCTTGAGTCGGCTACCCCCAAAATGGGGATTGGGCCTGAGCATATAATAAAATAAAATCATGAATAAGTTTAATATATTAGTTGCATAATAAAAAATAGCCCTTGTTGTGAGCGAGTTTGGCCTACAAAAAACCACAACGGTGCACTTAGTGAGTGTTGAATGTGTAATACAGCCCTTTTAAGTGGGGTGACCTGCTTTGTTTCGCTCTCTGGGTTGTATCCATTCGGCCCGATTCAGCCTACTGATTTAAGACGTTTATCCCCATCCAGGTGACGACTCATACCTGGCGAGCGATAGCGAGCTACCATATTTTGGATAATTTGTTAGAGAGCTGGCTAAATTTGTACATTGATAGCTAGAAAAATGCCTCCGGCGAAGCCGGATTCCTCCATAAAATGCTGGCTCGCTATCGCTCGCCAGGAAAAAATCGATACCTGGATGGATAAATGTCTTAAAACAGTAGGCTGAACGGGGCCGCATGGATACAACCATGAAAGAGAAAAAAGCAGGTCACCCACCTTAATTCTGCACAAACCTCCCGCATCATAAAATATATTCTAAGTACCGTCATAATGTTTTGATGGTCGAATAATAACTAGAATATACTGTTATCTATCTATTGCCTGACGCTGTGGCCACGAACGAACCGCCCCCATGCACCAGCTCTGTTCCCAGTCAGTCGACGCCTCTCTCCTCCCAACCAGCACCGCCTCCTATATTCCTTTTAGCCCAAGTCAACTCTTATCGCAAATATTTGATTTAGTTAGTTTGGCAATTATATATCGTTACAAAGCTAAAATACGCGTTCAAAGCGTCGGATGGGCATAACATCTAAAGCTCCCCCCCCCCCCCCTTCCCCTCCCCCTCCCATCCCCTCCTCCCCCGATACACAAACTGCCCCCAAAATGTTGCAAGGCACGGGGATAGGGCGATTACCATAACCTGACTGTGTTTCAGGACCCACAATAACGGGGATCTGAATTTCATAAGCCGGTCTAGCCGCTGTCCGCGATGGTAATGGTTCGTGGTATACATTATTGGTCCTTACTGGTTTGTATAATCATATATGAATGTTTATTGTTATTTTTGTTAGTGTTGTTGTTATTAATATTAATAGTAATCGTAGTAGTAGTTAAAGTAGTAGTTGTAATAATAGTATCAGTAGCAGTATACTGTTATTATTATATTATCATTAATATCATTATTAGTATTGGTTCATTATTATTATTGATTTATTATTAGTGTTATTATATAGCAGCGGTCCACGGAGGTTGTTGTTGTTGTTGTTGGTGTTGGTGTTGGTGTTGGTGTTGTTGTTGTACCCCAGACTGTCTGGCCGAGCAGTCCCGAGTCAGTTTGACCGAAGCCGCTCCAGATGCTCGAGCCCCCGAAGTGGCCAGGATGAGATGAGATCTGTCTCCGTGAGGGCAGCGGGGGAAGGGAGCATCAGCCTATGGGCTTGGACCCCAGGGACAATGCCCCCCACCATCCGCAGCCCCTCTTGCAGTGCCACCCAATCGGGCGATCTCTCCCAAAGGTGGTAGTAGTAGTGATTGTCTCACAGAGCCGCAACATTCTGTGGCAGTCTCAGACAGCATCGGGGGGGTGGAGGGGGGGGGGGGGGATTCTCTCATCGCCGATTGCCATGTTAATTTAAAGACATATTTTCCAAGCGACGAGAAAAAGAAAGGCGTTTAGTATATCGTGGTAGCAAATATACTTAGTAAAACAAACTGACGGAATACAAACAGGAAGACGAATCAGCAAACTGGCAGATAGACAGACACACACGCACGCATACACATGCGCACTCTCTCTCTCACTCCCACAAAGAAAAAGAGAGAGAGAGGACGAGGTTTAATAATAGCGTAAATAGTCTGAATAATAGATGCCTTACAAGGGGCAGCAAATTAAGGAACCATTCACAAATTTTAAAAAGGCCCCGCTTAAATGAAATACCTTGAATTTCCGTGAAGAGAACAGGAAAAATGAGCGATGCATAAAAGACTGAAGTACAGTTGAGCTTAAACATTCGTGTCTCACCATCACGAAGTTACTTTTATTGTCCTTGCTTTATATAAAACAAAAATATATATATAAAACAGAAGAGAACTTTAATAAGACATTGTACTTTATATGAGGGCTAAGGATTTGGTGTTACTGTTTCCATTTGAAAGGTAAGGAAAGTCGAGATAATAGATTTGTTTTTATCCTGACTGTACAATCGGCCTAATAAGTCATGTCTCGGCACCAATTATGTTTTGATCAATAATTGGTATCAGCAATATTTACACATTATTTCTTCTTGTTGAGGGATACATACAAACATGTTCCTACAGTTACCCACCCTATTCAACATCTGACAGACATTAATAGAGCGCAGAGCGAGCCAAACGTAATGACAGCTGAGTCGTGACTTATTAGCGCGACTGTACAAAAGAACCTTAGTCATTGTCGACATGAGAGGTGGCAGAAATACAAGGAGTAAATAGAATTGACCAGTTTTATGCAATAGAGGAGGTTTGGATGATTTGACAGAGTGCAAGTGCGAGTCAGAGTGAGAGAGAGAGAAAGAATTAAAACGGGAAGGAAATTTTACTGTCGAAAAATGTACATAGTTGGCTTGAAGTGGGTCTGGGTATCGTTTTTAGTTTGAAGGGGTCTGGAGGAGCGTGTTTCTTATAGTTTATAAGCGGCAAAGTAAAAATACTTTGCTCGAAAATGGCTACTTTCGATCAAAGCCCTCATTAATAGATAAACGTTTATAATAATATCCCCAAGATATCGCCTCAGTTAGCGTTATTATTTTCTGAAGAGCGTTGACGTCACACTGTTCAGGGGAGATTTCCACTTGAGGGACTTTTTTCTTGACCCCTTTCTCCCTCATGTATAGCCCCATTGCTCCTGAGATTTTAAGACGTTTGCCCCATTAGTTCGGTGATTTTAAGAATTTCCGCCCCATTCTGTCAATTTTAAGACCTTTCGTGCTATTTAGGTGTCGATTTTATCCTGGCGAGCGATAGCGAGCCTGTAATTTAAGAGTAATCGGCCTTCGGCCGGGAAATTTTTCTACCGAAAAATGTACAAATTTATCTTGAAAGGGGGTCAAGGGGGTGAAATTTTAAGATGGCTGGAGGACTTGGAAAGAAACTAGAAACCTCCCCTTAAGCACCTTGCGACTTATACAACCATCAAACAAGAAACACATCTTCTAATTTTAGCTCAGACCCCCTTCAAATGTGTGCGTCATGAGTCACTTATATGTTTCACATAACCTTTAAATTAGACTTCACTATAATATATCGAGGGCATGAAAACGTTATACTAAATAATTGGGATTATATATATATATATATATATACTGTATATATATCGCAAATACACGTGAGCTAATAAATGTTTAAATACTCACAGCCGGGTTCGAACCTCTGTCATTCAGAACGAGTGTCCAAGCTTTTAATGCACTACGCCGTGGTGTAGTGGATTGAAAGCTTGGACACTCGTTCTGAATGTCGGAGGTTCGATCCCGGCTGGGAGTATTTAAACGTGTATATATATATATATATATATATATATATATATATATAATTGATGGTCTTGTGGAAGATTGTGACTGGTAGATAGGGGGAGAAATTGGGTCTTGGAGGCATTGAAAGTAACAAGATTATCTTTGCTCCAATCATATTTATTTTTTATTTTTCTATATCTATGAAGGAGACAAAAGGCAGGTTGCCTGTATCAAATGTCTGCCCCAGTTAAAAGAGTGACAGAGAGCCAAATTCAAGGGACGTTGTGGTCAAAATGCCTGGACACACACAGTTTAAAGCAGTTTAAGTCATAGGATGAATGAAAGATTGATTGTGGGAGAGAGTTCCAGAGTTCATTAGTTGAGTAGAAGAAAGACTGAAAAATTTGCCGATTCTTGGGTTGGAGAGCTGGACAGAACAGGAGTGGGATTGTGTTGAAAGGCGGGTGCCTCACACTCGTCGCAAGGGAGGGGGTATGCACTGAGAGTGCTCTGAAGAACACTGATTGTTGTAATAGCGATAGAAGAGTGAAAGAGATGCAACATTGCAGTGTGTAGAAAGAGATTGTAGGGAACTAGTAAGAGGAAGTGAGTTAATGAGGCGAAATGCTTTTGACGCTACTTTTTCGAGAAGAGCGGTATGGGTCAAACCTCTCCACACTTGCGATCAATACTTGATACATGGGCGCACTGTGCGGTCTGTGCCCCTATACAGAGCAAAAAGCTGTGCAGGGGTGAAGAACCTACGGAGACGGTTGAGCACACCTAAACTCATATTATAAAATATTATGTTAATTTCAATAATCCTAGGTAGCGTGAAGGTCAGGTGAAGGTATTGAGGGATAAGCCTTTACAACGGCACCTCGTAGCTACTTTCTACTTTTCCTTTTTTTCTGAAGTGTAGAGAGGGGAAGCTGTTGGAGTGGCTTTGTTATGTGTGTTATTAGTCTGTATACGTCGTCGAAGTGTCCCCCGACTGGGTGCGAGCATGTGAAACATGCTAGGACGTACTACCACACCCACTAAATGTCCGCCTTGGCTGGGATTGAACCCAGGTCAAGCAGATTCACACGTAATCGTGATCTCCACTCGACCGCCGCAACTATGACCCTTCACAGGTGCTTATGAAGTATCATAACCATCAAGCAAATGTGTGCATCTTCCTTTCACGATTCAGACCTGCTCAATAGTGTGACGTTGTGAAACTCTTCAAAAATCTTGCGATATACTATATAATCTTGCGATATACTATATATAATCTTGCGATATACTATATATAATCTTGCGATATACTATATATAATCTTGCGATATACTATATATAATCTTGCGATATACTATATATAATCTTGCGATATACTATATATAATCTTGCGATATACTATATATAATCTTGCGATATACTATATATAATCTTGAGATATACTATATATAATCTTGCGATATACTATATATAATCTTGAGATATACTATATATAATCTTGCGATATACTATATATAATCTTGCGATATACTATATATAATCTTGCGATATACTATATATAATCTTGCGATATACTATATATAATCTTGCGATATACTATATATAATCTTGAGATATACTATATATAATCTTGCGATATACTATATATAATCTTGCGATATACTATATATAATCTTGCGATATACTATATATAATCTTGCGATATACTATATATAATCTTGCGATATACTATATATAATCTTGCGATATACTATATATAATCTTGCGATATACTATATATAATCTTGCGATATACTATATATAATCTTGCGATATACTATATATAATCTTGCGATATACTATATATAATCTTGCGATATACTATATATAATCTTGCGATATACTATATATAATCTTGAGATATACTATATATAATCTTGCGATATACTATATATAATCTTGAGATATACTATATATAATCTTGCGATATACTATATAATCTTGCGATATACTATATATAATCTTGCGATATACTATATATAATCTTGCGATATACTATATATAATCTTGCGATATACTATATATAATCTTGAGATATACTATATATAATCTTGCGATATACTATATATAATCTTGCGATATACTATATATAATCTTGCGATATACTATATAATCTTGCGATATACTATATATAATCTTGCGATATACTATATAATCTTGCGATATACTATATATAATCTTGCGATATACTATATATAATCTTGCGATATACTATATATAATCTTGCGATATACTATATATAATCTTGCGATATACTATATATAATCTTGCGATATACTATATAATCTTGCGATATACTATATATAATCTTGCGATATACTATATATAATCTTGCGATATACTATATATAATCTTGCAATATACTATATATAATCTTGCGATATACTATATATAATCTTGCGATATACTATATATAATCTTGCAATATACTATATAATCTTGCAATATACTATATATAATCTTGCGATATACTATATATAATCTTGCGATATACTATATATAATCTTGCGATATACTATATATAATCTTGCGATATACTATATATAATCTTGAGATATACTATATATAATCTTGCGATATACTATATATAATCTTGAGATATACTATATATAATCTTGCGATATACTATATAATCTTGAGATATACTACATATAATCTTGCGATATACTATATATAATCTTGCGATATACTATATATAATCTTGCGATATACTATATATAATCTTGCGATATACTATATATAATCTTGCGATATACTATATATAATCTTGCGATATACTATATATAATCTTGAGATATACTATATATAATCTTGCGATATACTATATATAATCTTGAGATATACTACATATAATCTTGCGATATACTATATATAATCTTGCGATATACTATATATAATCTTGCGATATACTATATATAATCTTGCGATATACTATATATAATCTTGAGATATACTATATATAATCTTACGATATACTATATATAAACATAAATTAATGTAATGCCTCAGTCACATCAGGCCTCCAACCCTATTTGTTCTGAGTATAGTCTTTTTGGACTTTTTTCTATTTCGCTCCATTATTTTGGAAAGTTTAAGACATTTCACCCCATTAATTTGGAGATAAGACGATTCATTCAAGTGTATTTTTGTTCTGGGCGAGCAATAACGAGCCTGTAACTTAGAAGAAATCGGCTTTCGGCCGGGATATACAGTATATATATCGAAAAATGTACACATTTAGCATGAACCCGCCCACCATTTCTAGATAGACATTGTCTAGTTTGAAAGAAGTCTGATGAGGAGTTTGTGTTATCCAAGGGGGGGGGGGGGAACAAAATACATACTCGAAAATGGCCAAAGCAATCCAAATCCTAAAATGTCCCTTAGGCTGGGATATTACTCTATCGAAACATGTAAAAACTTAGCTTAAAGTGGGAGTGGGTGGTTACTTTTATTAGTGTGAAGGAAATCTGGGAAAGCGTTCTTGATAGCGTTGGGGACAAACTGATATATTTGGCTCGAAAACGGCATAAGCAAGCCAAATCCTCAATAATAAATAAGGGGACATGGGCCGGTTATTTAGTCCACTTTCTCCGTCATGTTGAGCCCCATTAGTTTTCTTATGTTCAGATGTTTGCCCCATTAGTTAGTCGATTGTAAGACCTTTCGACCCATATCCACGTCAATATTTAGACCTTTCGTGCTATTTAAGTGTCGACTTTTTCCCCCGGCGAACGGTAGTGAGCCTGTAATGTTGGAAGAACCGGCCTTCGGCCGGGAATTTTTTATACCAAAAAAATGTACAAATAAATCTAGAAGGGTGATCTAATGGATGTTTTTTTTAAATGTTATGGAGGTCTAGGTAGGAAACTGGAAAAATATTGAATACATGCAAAAATCGCCCAAAAAGTTACCCCCCCCCCCCCCCCCCCTTAAACAAAGCGTGATAATATCCCCCGGACAGTGCTAAAAATGCCAGGACCCCAAATACCCGCTCGTTAGATAACAGCCAACCTATTTTGGCGACAGTGTGACAGTGTGACGTCAGGAAGGTCCTTGACACGCAGGCTGATTGGAACGGATTGGAGAATAATGGAGATTTATTTATGCGTATTAGTGATGAATTTAACTTTATTTATTATTATTATTATTTTTATTTTGTTTATACATATTTGAGCGATCTAGTTCGTCCTCCCCCCCCCCCCCCCGCCCGACGTCATGAAGCTCCTCGACACGCTGGCTGATTCAAGATAATTAACAAACTCCCAAAATACAAGAAAGAGGCCGTGTTTTGCATTTTATTTTTGTGGGCGTGATGAGAGGCGTGGGCGTGGGTGTGAGAGTGGGCGGCGGTGGGAAGTGTGTGGGTTATTGAACATTACTTTATACAATGTAAATTAAGGGGGGTCACCTGCTTAAGGGGGGTCACCTGCTTAAGGGGGGTCACCTGCTTAAGGGGGGTCACCTGCTTAAGGGGGGTCACCTGCTTAAGGGGGGTCACCTGCTTAAGGGGGGTCACCTGCTTAAGGGGGGTCACCTGCTTAAGGGGGGTCACCTGCTTAAGAGGGGGTCACCTGCTTAAGGGGGGTCACCTGCTTAAGGGGGGTCACCTGCTTAAGGGGGGTCACCTGCTTAAGGGGGGTCACCTGCTTAAGAGGGGGTCACCTGCTTAAGGGGGGTCACCTGCTTAAGGGGGGTCACCTGCTTAAGGGGGGGTCACCTGCTTAAGGGGGGTCACCTGCTTAAGAGGGGGTCACCTGCTTAAGGGGGGTCACCTGCTTAAGGGGGGTCACCTGCTTAAGGGGGGTCACCTGCTTAAGGGGGGTCACCTGCTTAAGGGGGGTCACCTGCTTTTTTTATCTTTTTATCCTTTTGTCTCTTCTTCTCTGGCTTGTATCCATTCAGCCCCATTCATCCAACTGTCTTAAGATGTTTATCCCCATCCAGGTGTCGATTTCTTTCTGGCGAGCGATAGCGAGCCAGCATTGTATGGAGAAATCCGGCTTCGCCGGGGACATTTTTCTATCGAAAAATTTACAAATTTAGCTTGCTGTTAAAAAAAAATTATGTGTGCTGGCTCGCTACCGCTCGCCAGGAAAATATTGACACCTGGATGGGGATAAACGTCTTAAAACAGTAGGCTGAATGGGGCCGATTGGATACAAGCCACGGAATGAGAGAAAAGGAGGGAAAGATAAAAAAAAAAACTGACCTGACTGGATACACCAAGCGATAATGCAAAATAGCCCGCGACAACAAGCAAGCAGCCTGGAAGGAAGTGATTGATGCTGCGCTAATGAAAGCACTGGGAGAAATAGTGCTGCTTTGATGAATGTGGGAGTGGATGTGGAGTGCTTTAAGCCGGTATCACACGAGAGCTTTTATAGTCAACATCCGATGATCAACATTTTGCTGGCAACATTTCTGGATTATGTTGCACTGGTATCGGAAACTAGGCTGATGGTAGATGAATTTAGGTGACAGCAAGATTATAAATGTTGACCCAATAAGCTGCCAGACCAGTGTTGAGGATAAATGTTGAGGGAAAAAGCGCTCGTGTGATACCGGCCTTAGACTGTGTGGAGTTACTGAGGGTATGAGTGCTAATAAGAGTGTGTGTGTGTCTGTGTGTGTGTGTGTGTGTGTGTGTGTGTGTGTGTGTGTGTGTTTGTGTTTTACTGCAGTTGTGTTTCTGTATGTGTTTGAGTATGTGCCTGAATGTGTGTATGCGTATATAAGGTTGTAGTTGTGTGGGTGTGTGTGGGTGTGTGTGTGTGTGTGTGTGTGTGTGTGTGTGTGTGTGTGTGTGTATTTACCTATTTGTATTTACCTATTTGTAGTACACAGGAGTTGAGCTTTTTAGGTTCGTATTGTCCCGCTTCCTGAGTTACAATTATCTAACTTTGCCTTAAAAATATGAATGTTTTTGGCACACACCACTTCCTCTTCCAACTGATTCCACTTACTTATACTTCTGTAAGGGAAACTATACTTTCTCACATCTCCTTTACATCTTCCTTTCATTAGTTTATATCTATGCCCCCTAGTTCTACCATTATCTTTCACAATATAACTCTTCGTGTCCACCTTCTCGAGTCCTCTCACACATTTGTACATCATAATCATATCGCCTCTCTCCCTCCTATCCATTAGAGATGGTAAATCTAATTTCTTTAATCTCTCCTCATATGGTAATTCTCTCAGTTCTGGTATCATCCTAGTTGCAGCTCTCTGTGTGTGCTCGTGTATGTGTGTATGTGTGTATGTCCAACGTAACACCGATATTCAAAAAAGGCAGCAAATCCCTACCCAGTAACTATCGTCCAATTAGCTTAACCTCAGTTGTATGTAAAATTTTAGAAACACTCATAAGAGACAGACTCGTAAATCACTTAGAGGAAAATAACATACTTAAAGATACTCAACACGGCTTTCGTAAAAAACGTTCCTGTTTAACAAACCTCTTAGACTTCTTCCACGATATCCTCAACCTCTACGATGAGAGTAAAGCTGTAGATATTATATACCTTGATTTTCAAAAGGCCTTTGACAAAGTTCCCCACAAACGTTTACTGCTAAAACTAAAAGCGCATGGAATACAAGACGGTGTGGTGAAATGGATAGAAAATTGGCTCAGCGACAGAAAGCAAAGAGTAGTCATAAACGGTAAAGCATCTAAAAGGACCAATGTAAGTAGTGGGGTACCCCAGGGATCGGTACTAGGACCAATTCTCTTTCTAATTTACATCAACGACATAGATGAGGGTCTCACCTGTACAATCTCAAAATTTGCTGACGATACAAAAATTGCAAATAGCGTACTCTCAAAAGAACAAGTTGACGATATGCAATACAATCTAGATAAGTTGTCATGTTGGGCCCAAATTTGGCAAATGAGTTTCAATGCGGATAAATGTAAATTACTACATATCGGATACCAAAATGAGAAAGCAAACTATTTAATGAATGGCACTCAGCTTAAGAATGTAAACAGAGAAACCGATCTGGGAGTAACAATATCGAGTAACCTAAAACCGAGCCAACAATGTTCAGAAGTTGTTAAGAAGGCAAACAAAATAATTGGCTTTATAGGCAGGTCCTTTGAGCATAAATCCAAAGACGTTATCCTAACCCTTTACAATTCCTTAGTCCGCCCTCTTCTGGAATACTGCGTTCAATCCTGGTGCCCTTATTACCAAAAAGATATAGACAAGCTAGAACGAGTTCAATGTAGAGTTACCAAAATGATACCTAGCCTAAAGAACAAACCATACGAGGAGCGTCTTAGAGAATTAAATCTATTTCCTTTAACCCAGCGCAGATTAAGAGGCGACTTAATTCAAGTGTTCAAAATCATCAAAGGCATCGACAATATGAACTGTAGTAAGTACTTCACTATCGACCAATCTAATTACACGCGGGGAAACGGTTGCAAAATTATTGGTAAATCTTTTAACTAACACGAAGCTAAGAATTTCTTCTTCAATAGAGTTGTCAACTTGTGGAATGGGCTTCCCCGAGATGTCATAGACTGCAGCACCGTTGATTCATTTAAATTCGCCTAGACAAATATCTCGCATCAAACCCGCGACTGACTGCGTGTGTAAATGAATAACTTTATTTTATCCTCCCATCAGTTACTAACCCATCTGTCCCCTACTAACTTTCTAATCCTGCCACGGACATTAGTTCCAGGGCAGTAGTTCCCTTTCCAATGTTCCCTTACCCACTCTAAACCACTGTTTGGACACTTGATCCTCAGTGTTTTGGAGGACAAGCAACCTAGAAGGGTCACTAGACCTGTTGTTGCTTGATTTCCTTTGTACTCCTTTGTATCTTTCCATACAAACTCCTGCAGTACAACACTCGGAAAAACTAGACCAATCTGTTCCGATGATTGGAGATCCATTTGCTTGAACCTCCGACATTTTTCACTGGCACTATAATTATTTCACCATCCATCAGACAAATTACAGTCCTCTCTCTCTTTCTCTCCCTTCACTGTATACGTCTCTCCATATACATCTCTCTTTGTGTCTCTCACCTAACCATCATCATCTTGTCATCTCTCTCCTGTAACCTGTATTTACTGTTCAATCACTTCTCTCTCTCTCTCTCTCTCTCTCTCTCTCTCTCTCTCTCTCTCTCTCTCTCTCTCTCTCTCTCTCTCTCTCTCTCTCTCTCTCTCTCTCTCTCTCTCTCTCTCTCTCTCTCTCTCTGCCCTAACCATCATCATCTTGTCATCTCTCTCGTGTAACCTGTATTTACTGTTCGATCGTTCTCTCTCTCCCCCCCTCTCTCTCTCTCGCTCTCTCTCTCTCTCTCTCTCTCTCTCTCTCTCTCTCTCTCTCTCTCTCTCTCTCTCTCGCTCTCTCTCTCTCTCTCTCTGCCCTAACCATCATCATCTTGTCATCTTTCTCCTGTAACCTGCATTTACTGTTCGATCGTTCTCTCTCTCTCTGTCATACGAGAGACATACGAGACAGACTCGTAAATCACTTAGAGGAAAATAACATACTTAAAGATACTCAACACGGCTTTCGTAAAAAACGTTCCTGTTTAACAAACCTCTTAGACTTCTTCCACAATATCCTCAACCTCTACGATGAGAGTAAAGCTGTAGATATTATATACCTTGATTTTCAAAAGGCCTTTGACAAAGTTCCCCACAAACGTTTACTGCTAAAACTAAAAGCGCATGGAATACAAGACGGTGTGTTGAAATGGATAGAAAATTGGCTCAGCAACAGAAAGCAAAGGGTAGTCATAAACGGTAAGGCATCTAAATGGACCAATGTAAGTAGCGGGGTACCCCAGGGATCGGTACTAGGACCAATTATCTTTCTAATTTACATCAACGACATAGATGAGGGTCTCACCTGCACAATCTCAAAATTTGCTGACGATACAAAAATTGCAAATAGCGTACTCTCAAAAGAACAAGTTGACGATATGCAACACAATCTAGATAAATTGTCATGTTGGGCCCAAATTTGGCAAATGAGTTTCAATGGGGATAAATGTAAAGTACTACATGTCGGATACCTAAATGAGAAAGCAAACTATTCGATGAATGGCACTCAGCTTAAGAATGTAAACAGAGAAACTGATCTGGGAGTAACAATATCGAGTAACCTAAAACCGAGTCAACAATGTTCAGAAGTTGTTAAGAAGGCAAACAAAATAATTGGCTTTATAGGCAGGTCATTTGAGCATAAATCCAAAGAAGTTATCCTAACCCTTTACAATTCCTTAGTCCGCCCTCTTCTGGAATACTGCGTTCAATCCTGGTGCCCTTATTACCAAAAAGATATAAACAAGCTAGAACGAGTTCAACGTAGAGTTACCAAAATGATACCTAGCCTAAAGAACAAAACCATACGAAGAGCGTCTTAGAGAATTAAATCTATTTCCTTTAACCCAGCGCAGATTAAGAGGCGACTTAATTCAAGTGTTCAAAATCATCAAAGGCATCGACAATATGGACTGTAGTAAGTACTTCACTATCGACCAATCTAATTACACGCGGGGAAAACGGTTGCAAAATTATTGGTAAATCTTTTAACTCGCACGAATCTAAGAATTTCTTCTTCAATCGAGTTGTCAACTTGTGGAATGGGCTTCCCCGAGACGTTATAGACTGCAGCACCGTTGATTCATTTAAATTCCGCCTAGACAAATATCTCGCATCAAACCCGCGACTGACTGCGTTTGTAAATGAATAACTTTATCCTCCCCTCAGTTACTAACCCATATGTCCCCTACTAACTTCCTAGTCCTGCCACGTTAGTGGCAGGGCAGTAGTTCCCTTTCCAATGTTCCCTTACCCACTCTAAACCACTGTTTGGACACTTGATCCTCAGTGTTTTGGAGGACAAGCAACCTAGAAGGGTCACTGGACCTGTTGTTGCTTGATTTCCTTTGTACTCCTTTGTACTCTCTCTCTCTCTCTCTCTCTCTCTCTCTCTCTCTCTCTCTCTCTTTTCTGTAACCTGCATTTACCGTTCGATCGCCTCCGTGTGTAGCGGTTCTTCCTCTACTGCCTCTCTTCTATTTTCGTTTATGTTCGCTACTTTTCTTTGATCATTATTTGTTGTTTTCTTACACGAGCATTAGTGTCTCCTTTCCTCGGTGTCTCTAACCTAACCAACATCTCCTTATCATATTTTTCCTGTAACCTGCATTTACTGTTATAAGCAACACCCCGTTCTTAACATTAATCATCAGTTACAAACCCCAATGTACTTGAATAAACTAATGAAAGCATATGGTCCTCCCGGGATTCGAACTCGAGACACCACACCCAGGACATAAGCACCTAAACCAGATCTTTGTGTGGCTTAATCTTCCTTTGTTGGTTATTTGTATTTCCCTTTCTCTGTAATTAATTTCATTTGTAATTTCCTTCCTGCCACTTGTTATTTGTACTCACTTTGTTATGGTGGTTCTTCAGATTTTCTCTCTCTCTCTCTCTCTCTCTCTCTCTCTCTCTCTCTCTCTCTCTCTCTCTCTCTCTCTCTCTCTCTCTCTATGAAAAAAAAAAAATGTTTGTAAGGCCGGACTGCCTAGTAAGGACCCCGAGGTCTGTGTGGTCTGTGTATCGATGTAGCTCTCTCTCTCTCTCTCTCTCTCTCTCTCTCTCTCTCTCTCAACACACACACACACACACACAATCGACTTCCAGCTCACTTTCCAAAACGCTAAAAAATAATCTCTTCCTTTTATAGCCGACCAAAATAATGAGCCGCTATTATTCGGAACCAAAGCCACGTTTCAGCGGGAAAAGATTTACACAGTGTTTTCGGTGTGAACGAATTTAAGGGGAGGAAGTTAGTTTTCGAGTCCTCCTCCTCCTCCCTCATGCTTAGTCCTATTAGTTATGGGGTTTCAAGACGTTCGACCCATTAGTTTGGCGATTTTCAGACCTTTTGGTATAACTGCAACTGTTCATAATAACTAAACTTATTCAATAAAGTAAGTTTGCAAAAGAAGAATAGTCAATGCGCTTCTATTGGGCCAGTTTAACTCCTAACGTCTGTAAATAATGAGGGCTAGAGCGAAATGGCTGTACATTTCAACACCAATTCCATGGCTGACTCTTCCCAAACTTAGGAATATTTGCTCGATTACTCTAGTCGTTTTTTAGTCATAGAGGTTTGTGGTCAACTGTTTGGGTCTAAATAAAGTGAACAGACTATAATTTAAAGCAACGCATAAGCCAATTTCCAAGCAAAACGACAAATGCTCTGTGTAGTTTTTTTTATCTTTCTCTCCTTTTTTTCTCTTTCCCTGGCTTGTATCCATTCGGACCCATTCAGCCAACTGTTTTAAGACGTTTATCCCCATCCAAGTGTCGATTTCCTGGCAAGCGATAGCGAGCCAGCATTGTATGGAGAAATCCGGCTTCGCCGGAGACATTTTTCTGTCGAAAAATATACAAATTTAACTTGCTGTCAAAAAAAAATATGTAGTTCGTGTGTATATACAGTATATATATATATATATATATATATATATATATATATACACCGTATATACCGTATATATATATTTTTCTTTTTTCTTTTCTATATTCCAATTACTCCCTCTCGGGCATAGGCTGAGAGCCTGTACATTCCACCGCTCAACACGGTGAAGCCCGTGAGGTCTTGTTCCAGTCTGGGGAGTGAGACATGTGAAGCATCCATCATGGCTCGAAGCAGCTCCATCTCTGAAGAGGCTGGTTGCTTCGTTCAAGTGCTTCACCGTCTCACCCTCCAGACTCAGACCCTCACTCTCAGAACGCCACCTATTGAGCAGTGAACTCACTAGGCATTGTCCCCCTGTAACATATTTTGAATATGGGAATATTCATACAGTGTTATTTAATCAGGGAACAATGAGGGTATTTTTTTGGCATTTCGGTGGGCTTTGTGGTAATGCACTGATACTAGGTACAGCACAAATTCAATCCCAATAATATCTTCCCATTGACATATCGGGATTTGAACCCGGGTCCATTGGATTACCAATCCAGTGGCATGACCACGCTATGTAACTGGACCTTTCACCTGTAAGCAACTCTCCCAAGTCAATCAATACAACTCCAACTTCCCCACGCAGCCCGCCTCCAACTACTTGAAGTTAGTCTGTAATGACCATGATAGTGGGGCAATCACACTTGTAATTACTAGACTATTATAGATCAGACATTCAAGTTTAGTTCACTGTATCAAATAGTTAATTACTTCTTAAACTATTATAGTGAAGGAATATATCTTGATATTGTTTAAACTCTTGACTTCGAGAGCTTTTGGATTGTGTGCGTGTGTGTGTGAGGGGGGGGGGGGGAGGGCGCGGTGGAGGCGGTAATGCAGGTAAACAAATATTTTAATAACAAATTTCATAACAATATACAGTATATATATATAGTATATAATTATACAGTTTATATATATATTATTTCCAATTGGACGGTCGCAGTGCACCAGAAAAATCTCTATTGAGGAGGGTCGCCGTTTTTGGGTTTCAGTGTCCATTAAACAGTTATTCGTGCGACATTATGGAAGTTATTTTTGTTTAATTATTGTGGAGGGTTTTGATTCCTTTTGTAATTTTTTACCAATTCTTAAGATCTTGTTATATTTTGTCATTATAATTTTACTATTGGAGACTATAATTTTGAATTCAAACTATTTAATACAGTAAGTGCATATATTCGGCATATACAATCCACATCAATATCGCATGTTTGACTCCGATACAGTGCCTCCAATACTGACTCTGACACTAAGACTCCGATACTGTGACTCCAATAGGCTACTTTGATCCCCATACTGTAACTCCAATACTGTGACTCAGATACTGTTTTGTGACTCCAAAACTATGACTCCGATATTGGGACTCCGATAAAGTGCCCGTGTGATATATCGGTGTGCGTCCTAGTGGTGAAGGCTCCTTATGCTGGAATATTAATTAGCGAAAGTGGTGGGGCGATCACTTACCGACTGATACCTGTTTACGACGCCAAGCGGGATACGTAGATTGGTAAAGAGATAGATAGATGGATAGAGAGATAGATGGATGTACAGTATAGATAGATAGACTGACAGATATATAGCAAGGCATACACATACATATATAAACACACACAAACACATTGACACACACACAAACACATTGACACACACACACACACACACATATATATATATATATATATATACATACCCCCCTTGGGTAAATTGACCGCTATCACTCCCGCAGTGATTAATTCCCATTACCGACCCACCACGTAGTCTGGAAACCTGTGCCCTAGGTGAACATAGTGAATGTTATACCATAGTCTATTCGCTGTAAGTAGGCGAGAAATCATGACCTCTAACCTCTGTAACTCAAAAACGACTAGAGTAATCGAGCTAATATTCCTACCATTTGGGAAGAGTCAGTTAAGGAATAGATGTGGAGATTTACAGCCAATTTACTGTAGCCCTTTTTGAGTTACAGAGGATAGAGGTCATGATTTCTCGTCTACTTACAGCGAATAGACTATAGCATAAGTAGATCGACTCTTTGCAAACTGTTTTATGCTGACGTGAGGACATATTATCTCGTAGAGGGCTGGCTATTTGACGTGAGGCCATATCTCGTAGAGGGCTGGCTATTTGACGTGAGGACATATCTCGTAGAGGGCTGGCTATCTGACGTGAGGACATATCTCGTAGAGGGCTGGCTATCTGACGTGAGGACATATCTCGTAGAGGGCTGGCTATTTGACGTGAGGACATATCTCGTAGAGGGCTGGCTATCTGACGTGAGGACATATCTCGTAGAGGGCTGGCTATCTGACGTGAGGATATATCTCGTAGAGGGCTGGCTATTTGACGCGAGGACATATCTCGTAGAGGGCTGGCTATTTGACGTGAGGACATATCTCGTAGAGGGCTGGCTATCTGACGTGAGGACATATCTCGTAGAGGGCTGGCTATTTGACGTGAGGACATATCTCGTAGAGGGCTGGCTATCTGACGTGAAGACATATCTCGTAGAGGGCTGGCTATTTGACGATATTTCGATCTGCATTTTTTAACCTTGATTACTACTAATACTTAGTTGCTTTGACAAATCAAATAACTTATTAGTAAGAGAGTGTAAACGTAACTAATTCTGGCATTTGAGGTCCAGGTACCTGTGTTCTATGTACAATCGCGCTAATATGTGATGTCTCGGCACCGAGTATGTTTTGATCAATAATTGTTATCAGCAATATATAAGCTTCATTTCTTCATATCAAGTGAAATATACAAACATGTTCCTACACTTACCCACCCTATTCAACATCTGACAGACATAAATACAGCACAGAGCAAGCCAAACGTAATGACAGCTGGGACATGACTTATTAGCGCCACCATACGAGGATATAGTTGATTTGTCATTATAACAGAGTGAGTAGTGTATTTTCGATTTCTCCATGTTGTTAACTAGATGTTAAGGTTGAATCAAGATCAGTTTCAGCTACGCTCGTTATATACGCTTACTTCATAAATATGTATATTCATGTCTGCGAGGATATTAACAAAAGCGTAATTAGGAAACTTGAAGATGGGATGGGTAGCTCCAATCCTTTAAGGGGGGTCACCGGTTTTTTTATATATCTTTCCCTCCTTTTCTCTCTTTCCCTGGCTTGTATCCATTCGGCCCCATTCAGCCAACTGTTTTAAGACGTTTATCCCCATCCAGGTGTCGATTTCTCAGGATTTCTCAGCGAGCCAGCATTGTATAGAGAAATCCGGCTTCGCCGGAGACATTATTCTATCGAAAAATGTACAAATTTAGCTTGCTGTCAAAACAAAAAATATATATGCTGGCTCGCTACCGCTCACCAGGAAAATATTGACTCCTGGATGGGGGTAAACATCTTAAAATAGTAGGATGAATGGGGCCGAATGGATACAAGCCAAAGAGAGAGGGAGAGAAAGAGAAAACAAGCGAGGTGGGCTCCCTTAACTTCAGACCAATATTGGCTTAACACTCTGGAAGCTGATTCATTTGCATAAATACATATTTTCATGCAATTATGAAAATATGATGAGAACTTTCCCCCAACGTTAGATTACTGTTCACCATCTGCCCATCAAATTAACCCCTGCTGTCCCGACGACGGTCCTTTTAACTTTAATCTGGCTATTAATCCAGTCGGCCCCATTCAGCCAACTGTTTTAAGACGTTTGTCCCCATCCAGGTGTCGATGTCTTCCTGGCGAGCGATAGCAAGCCAGCATTGTATTAACCCCTTCTGTACCGACGACGTCCTTTAAACTTTAATCGGACTATTAATAGACGATTTTATTCAGTTCAAAAGGGCCTCCAGCAATTAACAGGCTTTGAACTACCTAATTTAAGGGGAGGTTTTTAGTTGATTCCCTAGACTTCCATCAAGCTTAAAATTGCTCCCCCTTGACCCCCTTTCAAGATAAATTTGTACATTTTTCGGTAGAAAAATGTCCCGGCCAAAGGCCGGTTCCCCTTAAATTACAGGCTCGCTTTCGCTCGCTAGGAAAAAATCGACACCTAAATGGCACGAATGGTCTTAAAATTGACAGAAATGGGCCGAGGGTTCTTAAAATCGCCAAACTAATGGGGCAAGCGTCTTTAAATCTCACAGGCAATGGGGCTAAACATGAGGGAGAAAGAGGTTCAGAAAAAAATCCTCCAGGTGGAAATCTCCCCTTAACCAATTTTTACTACAACAGATCCTAATTCCAACTACAAAACACCGCCAACAGAAAATGAAAAAGACGTTGCCGGTACAAAAGGGATTAATCCTTTCAATTAAGGGGACACGGGCCGTTTTTCTGGACCCCCTTCTCCCTCATGTTTAGCCCCACTAGTTTTGAGATTATAAGACGTTCGGCCCATTAGTTTGGCGATTTTAAGACTTTTCGCCCCTTTTCGTTGTCAATTTTAAGACCTTGCGTGCCATTTAGGTGTCGATTTTTTTCCTGGCGAGCGACAGCGAGCCTGCAAGTTTAAGAGGAACCGGCCGAAAAATGTACAAATATATCTTGAAAGGGGTCTATGGGGTGTTTTTCTAAGCTCGATGGAGGTCTAGGGAGGAAACTAAAAAAAAAATATATTAATTAATAGACCAAACAAACGGCCAGTCTCCCCTTAAATGACGATATATTTATTATATTGATGCTATCTATCTATCTATCTATATGCTCAGGCCCAATCCCCATTTTGGGGGTAGCCGACTCAAGACAGAGCAAGAACAGGGAAAACACAAAAACAACATAAAACAACAAATACACACAGATAAAAAGCACAAACTCACACACATCCAGGTCACCCAGGAGAAGACCCAGAGACCAGGGTCACCAAGGTATGGGATGTGAAGGGAAATTGAAATATCCACAATAATATACAACGGCATAAAATCGCTTAAGGGAGCCCACCTCGCTTTTTCTCTCTCTCTCTCCCTCTCTCTTTGGCTTGTATCCATTCGGCCCCATTCAGCCTACTGTTTTAAGACGTTTACCCCCATCCAGGTGTCAATGTTTTCCTGGCGAGCGGTAGCGAGCCAGCATATATATATTGACAGCAAGCTAAATTTGTACATTTATCGATAGAAAAATTTCTCCATACAATGCTATCGCTCGCCAGGAAGTAATCGATACCGGGATAGGGATAAACGTCTTCAAACAGTAGACTGAATGGGGCCGAATGGATACAAGCCAGGGAAAGAGAGAAAAGGAGAGAAAGTTATAAAAAAAAAAGGCCGGTGACCCCCCTTTAAGTAACGGGGCGAAAAGGTTGCAAGGAAACTCTAGTGCCCGCTAATGTCTTTTATGGAAGCTGCAAGTCTGATTTCTACACAAAACGCGCAGAAAGTTGGACTCGCAATTTAATTTGAAACTTCTCATTGGCAACACATTCCAGAGTTTGCCTCGAGTTTTTTTTTAAATGCCACTTCGCGCCAAAAATAGAAGTTTTATTTTAAGAGCGCCCACCTCGCTTTTTTTGTTCTCTTTCTCTCCCTCTCTCTCTCTTTGGCTTGTATCCATTCGGCCCCATTCAGCCTACTGTTTTAAGAAGTTTACCCCCATCCAGGTGTCAATATTTTCCTGGCGAGCGGTAGCGAGCCAGTATATATATATTAACAGCAAGCTAAATTTGTACATTTTTCGATAGAAAAATTTCTCCGGCGAAGCCGAATTTCTCCATACAATGCTGGCTCGCTATCGCTCGCCAGGAAGAAATCGACACCTGGATAGGGATAAACGGCTGAATGGGGCCGAATGGATACAAGCCAGAGAAAGAGAAAAAATGAGAGAAAGATAAAAAAAAAACGGTGACCCTCCTTAAAAACAACACACCCACACTTTTCAGCTGTAGCTATGTTGGGAGTGCTTTGCCTTTCTATCCTTGTATGGAATAGATGTATTACAATGATAAGGGTATAATATTATCTCGGACACCTTATTTACCCATGTCATACCCATAATTTATCCTCTTAAGCCATACAGTACCGGTGGCATCCTGTTCATTATATTCTGGCAACTATTAGACGATTTAATTCAGCTTAGGAAGGACGTCTACCCATTAAAAGACTACATATTATTTCAATTAATCCTTGTAACTACCACATATCTTTCCTAGGCTTTATAAAATCGTCTAAAGGAAGCTGAAATCGTCTAAAGGAAGCTGAAATCGTCTAAAGGAAGCTGAAATCGTCTAAAGGAAGCTGAAATCAAACAATATATATTTTATTAATTACACCACACCACCAAACACCTCCAATGAAAGCATATAATTATGTGATCCACCGGGATTCGAACCTGGGTTATCACACACAGATTTGTAGACACGCTAACCATCACACCACCCAGACGGACGTCGCTGGACACAGAAGGGGTTCAACTCCCCTGATCCCACACACACACAAACGAATCAACTTTGTATGTCTTCTCTGATCCAGCTTCCCATCCTAATTTAGTTGGCCATTATCTCTGACTCATCCCGTAATGCCTTAAGGGGAGGTTTTTAGTTTGGTCTCTAGGTATCCATCAAGCTTAAGATTACACCCCCTTGACCCTCTTTCAAGATAAATTTGTACATTTTTCGGTAGAAAAATGTCCCGGCTGAAAGCCGGTTCCTCTTATATTACAGGCTCGCTATCGCTCGCCAGGATAAAATCGACACCTAAATGGCACGAAAGGTCTTAAAATTGACAGAAATGGGTCGAAACTTCTTAAAATCGTCAATATAATGGCCCGAACGTCTTAAAATTAGGAAAACAATGGGGCTAAACATGAGGGAGAAAGGAGTTAAGAAAAAAATCCCTCAAGTGGAAATCTCCCCTTAAGGGAGCCCACCTCGCTTGTTTTCTCTTTCTCTCCGGCTCTCTTTGGCTTGTATCCATTCGCCCCCATTCAGCCTACTGTTTTAAGACGTTTACCCCCATCCAGGTGTCAATATTTTCCTGGAGAGCGGTAGCGAGCCAGCATATATATATTTATATATATTTGTTTTGACAGCAAGCTAAATTTGTACATTTTTCGATACACAAATGTCTGAGGCGAAGCCGGATTTCTCCATACAATGCTGGCTCGCTATCGCTCGCCAGGAAGAAATCGACACCTGGATGGGGATAAACGTCTTAAAACAGTTGGCTGAATGGGTTCAAATGGATGCAAGCCAGGGAAAGAGAGAAAAGGAGAGAAAGATAAAAAAAAAACGGTGACCCCCTTAATTCAATATCTTACAAGTGTTTTTTTGTGTTTTGTGTTTATCCCTTTACACTATCTGATGCAACAGAGGTCTTTTTGGACCCTATCTGTTTAATATGATTAGTTTAGAGATTTTAAGACGTTTCCCCTCATTAGTTTGACGAACACATTTATTTGTTTATGAACACATGGTGTCTGGAATGCCCTGCAATCCCGCAACCTATGTACTACCCGAGTTGACGTCTGGGATAGTGTAAAATAGGGTTAAATTACCTTCGAACCCAGCATTTCAGTTTCTATGAGTTATTATTAATTATATTATCTGTTTAATTCAGTCACATCAAACTTGGTAAAACGTCGTATCAAAGTAAATAGATTTGGCTGGCAAATGGTCCTTCATAACTTATCCTCAGCTTCGTCTATTATTGTTATTATTGTTATTATTATTATGATGTGTACGCTTATTTACAGCATTGTCCAGTGAGAGGCGTATATATTTATTTACAGCATTGTCCAGTGAGAGGCGTATATATTTATTTACAGCATTGTCCAGTGAGAGGCGTATATATTTATTTACAGCATTGGCCAGTGAGAGGCGTATATATTTATTTACAGCATTGGCCAGTGAGAGGCGTATATATTTATTTACAGCATTGGCCAGTGAGAGGCGTATATATTTATTTACAGCATTGGCCAGTGAGAGGCGTATATATTTATTTACAGCATTGGCCAGTGAGAGGCGTATATATTTATTTACAGCATTGGCCAGTGAGAGGCGTATATATTTATTTACAGCATTGTCCAGTGAGAGGCGTATATATTTATTTACAGCATTGGCCAGTGAGAGGCGTATATATTTATTTACAGCATTGTCCAGTGAGAGGCGTATATATTTATTTACAGCATTGTCCAGTGAGAGGCGTATATATTTATTTACAGCATTGGCCAGTGAGAGGCGGTATATATTTATTTACAGCATTGGCCAGTGAGAGGCGTATATATTTATTTACAGCATTGGCCAGTGAGAGGCGTATATATTTATTTTACAGCATTGGCCAGTGAGAGGCGTATATATTTATTTACAGCATTGGCCAGTGAGAGGCGTATATATTTATTTACAGCATTGGCCAGTGAGAGGCGTATATATTTATTTACAGCATTGGCCAGTGAGAGGCGTATATATTTATTTACAGCATTGGCGAGTGAGAGGCGTATATATTTATTTACAGCATTGTCCAGTGAGAGGCGTATATATTTATTTACAGCATTGTCCAGTGAGAGGCGTATATATTTATTTACAGCATTGTCCAGTGAGAGGCGTATATATTTATTTACAGCATTGTCCAGTGAGAGGCGTATATATTTATTTACAGCATTGGCCAGTGAGAGGCGTATATATTTATTTTAGGGGGTACTACTCGCTTTTTATGGACCTCCTTAGTTTAGAGATTTTAAGACGTTCCTTCCATTAGTTTGGGGATTTTAATAGCTTTCGCCCCATGTCGTTGTCAATTTCAAAACATTTCGTGCCATTTAGGTGTCGATATTTTCCTGGCGAGCGATAGCGAGCCTGTAATTTTAAGAGGAACCGGCCTATGGCCGGGACAATTTTCTATCGAAAAATGTACTAATTTATCTTGAAAGGGGTCTAGGGGGTGTTATTTTAAGCTTGATGGAGGTCTAGCGAGGAAACTAAAAAAATAAATGAATAAATTAATTAATAGCCCAAAAACCCGGCCACTATCCCCTTAGTTGGTTCACTTATTAGTCTTTGGTAGTTTGTACTTGATTATTAGCATTATTCGCATTATTAGTATTTTATTGTTGGCTTTATTGTTCATGGATATTTACATTTGACATTAAATTTTGTTAATCGATGTGTAGAGCATTTTTTTTTTTTTTTTTTTTCGTATTGTTAATAATAAGTGTGGTTTCAAATCCATATACCAACGTTCATTTCTACTATTTTTTCCCAGTCCCAATGTGTTACCCCTACGAGTGTTATATATTGTTCTGTGCGGGGTGGATATATGCACTTAATTGCTTCACAGCAGCCTCCTCTATATTTATTGCCGTTCATTTATTAATCTTTGGCTCGCTGTATTAGTTTATATATATATATATATATATATATATATATATATATAATATATATACTTACGGTAATTATATATTATACCCCATCTTCTACCAATCATTATGACCATAAGTTGCAAATCTCTCTCTCTTCCACCCCCCCCCCCCCATACCTCTTCCTATACTATTAACCTTTACATTTACTACACAGTCTGGTAAGATAGTCACGCTCAAAACGCCTCAAATATCTTGTAATGTCTTTATCATTTCAATTGAGGGTATATCACTAGTTGAAAATGAAAATAGCAGACTGTGCATGAAGCAAACGTTTAGCCTATATTAAAGTATATATTGATAAGTATAAGGCCTCAATATAAAGTTGAAGTTGAGGAGGTGAACACGACTTTTGAACGTGACTGAACATGTACGGTGTATATAGGAGGCTTTGAATGACATTTATCACCTAACATATTATGTGGAAACGTTTTCACATAATTATATGATCAGTGTTCTACCTGGAACCAACTTCCCTCATAAGTTGTAAATAGTTCTTGGATGGAACAGTTTTAAGGGGCCCACCTCGTTTATTTTTTTCTCTCTCTCTGGGTTGTATCCATTCGGACCCATTCAGCCTATTGTTTTATAATGTTTATCCTCATCCAGGTGTGGATTTTTTCCTGGCGAGCGGTAGCTAGCCAGCATATGATTAAACAATGTTTTGGACAGCAGGCTAAATTTGTAAATTTTTCGATAGAAAAATGTCTCCGCGGATTTTTCCATACAATGCTGGCTCGCTATCACTCGCCAGAAAGAAATCGACACCTGGGATATCGGGAATAAACGTCTGGTTTTCTTACTTAATAAACAGTTGGCCTCGGCTGAAATGGGCCGACCGACCGAACGGAATGGATACAAGCCAAGAGAGAGAGGGAAAAAAAGGAGAAAAGACAAAAGGAGGGAAAGAAAAGAAAAAAAAAAAAAAAGAAAAAAAACAAAAAACAGGTCACCCCCATTAAGGAAAGACTAGATAGTCTTCTGCACACTTTGAGATGAGAATACTGTGCTACCAATTTTTTCCCACCACCAATATCTCCCTGGATTAGACCTCATAAGTCTTTTAGATACTAACTATTCCTTGTAACTCCCATTCCCCTTGCATGTTGTTCTGTAACTTGTCTCCTCCAGCCCCCTTGTCCTTTTGTTTCCCCTCTCTCTCTTTAGCTTGTTACCCCTCTTTCATTTAATCCACTTCTCTCACTTATACCTCCTTCATCATACACTAGGCTACACTCTCACCCCCCCCCCTTCTCTCTCTCTCTCTCTCTCTCTCTCTCTCTCTCTCTCTCTCTCATTTCTCATACTTGGCACTGTATATCCCATTTCACCTATCTTATTTCCCATCATCCGGTTCTCTTATTTACTGTACTGAATCTTTCCCCCTCTCTTCCCGTTCCCCTTTCTTCCCCTCTTTCTAACTCCTTTTCCCCTCTTCTTCCCTCTATTAATTCCCCTCTCCATTTTTCAATTCCACATTTATTTATTTACTGCCCCTTAACTCCCTCTTCTCTTTAGGACCTCTTCCACCTTCCCTCCCCCCCCTTCCCCTCCCTCCCCTTCACTCCCGTAGAGTACATGCCCCCTCCCTTCTTCACCCCCCACGTGGTTGTGTATGGCCATGACTCAAAGGATCACATCTCGTCGGCTTGCTCTCATTGCTGCCGCCTTCCTTCCTCTCACTCCCTTGTATGATTCTTCCATGGTTCACTCTCTTCCTTGGCTCTTTTCAGTATTTGCTCCCCCTCACCTCCCTCTTACTGTTCACTACTCACCCCTTTTCCTCTCCAATCCTTTCTCCTCATTCTTTCCCCTCCCTTCTCTTACCTTCCCCATTCCTTCTTTCCCAAACCCCTCCTTCTCTTCCGTCCCTACGTATATCTCCTTCCTCCCACCCCTCGCATCCTTTCCCTTTCTTCATGTCACCCCTCCCTCTCACCCCCCCCCCCCTTTAGACTGCAGCCGCCGCCACCCCACCACGGCCGTGACCCCATTCCTAAATTTCCCCTTCCCCACGTGGCTGGGTTTCTCCCGATGACTCAAGGATCATGTCTCTCAACTCACTATATTGCTCATTACTACCCTCGCTCTCTTCCTTCCTTCCTTCCTTCCTTCTCCTCACTTACCTCCCTTCCTTCCCCTCACTACCCCTCCCCTCCCCCTCCTCCTAGATTGTCAGCCACCACCACCACACTTCCCCTCCCCCACGAGGTTGGGTCTCTCCCTATGGCAAGGATCATGTCTCTCAACTCACTTTATTCCTCACTCCCCTCCCTCCCTTCCCTTCACTACCTTCCTTCCCCTCACTATCTTCCTTCCCCTAACTACCTTCCTTCCCCTCACTACCCCTCCCCCTGCTCCTAGACTGTCAGCCACCACCACACGTCCCCTCCCCCACGTGGCTGGGTCTCTCCCGATGACTCAGGTTCATGTCTCTCAACTCACTCTATTGCTCACTACCCTCCCTCCATTCCCCTTGCTCTCTCCCCTCCCTCCCTTCCTTCCATCCTTCCCCTCTCTCCCTCCCTTAGCTTAACCTCAATTATATGTAAAATGCTAGAAACGGTCATAAGAGACAGACTCGTAAATCACTTAGAGGCAAATAACTTACTTAAAGATAGTCAACACGGCTTTTGTAAAAAACGTTCCTGTTTAACAAACCTCATTAGACTTCTTCCACGATATCCTCAACCTCTAGGATTGAGAGTAAAGCTGTTAGATATTATATACCTTGATTTTCAAAAGGACCTTTGGACAAAAGTTCCCCACAAACGTGTTACTGCTAAAACTAAAAGTGCATGGAATACAAGACGGTGTGTTGAAATGGATAGAAAATTGGCTCAGCGCGACAGAAAAGCAAAGAAGTAGTCCTAAACGGTTTTAAGGCATCTAAATGGATCAATGTATGATAGCGGGGTACCCCAGGGAGCCGGTACTAGGACCAAATTATCTTTCTAATTTACATCAACGGACATAGTGGAGGGTTTCGCCTGTACAATCTCAAAATTGGCTGAGATACAAAAATTGCAAATAGCGTACTCTCAAAAAGAACAAGTTGATGATATGCAACACAAATCTAGATAAATTGTCATGTTGGGCCCCACTTTGGCCAATGAGTTTAAATGCGGAATATATAAAATTAAATTGTTAAAAGTATACATATCGGATACCTAAATGAGAAAGCAACCTATTCGAGTGAATGGCACTCAGCTTAAGAAATGTACAAGAGAAACCGATTCTGGGAGTAACAATATCGAGTAAAACCTTAAAAAAAAACCCGATGTCAACAACTGTTCAGACGTTGTTAAGAAGGGCAAACAAAATAATTGGCTGTATAGGCAGATCATTTGAGCATAAAATCCAAAGAAGTTATCCTAACCCTTTACAATTCCTTAGTCCGCCCTCTTCTTGGGAATACTGCGTTCCAATCCTGGTGCCCTTATTACCAAAAAGATATTAAAACAAGCTAGCAACGAGTTCAACGTAGGAGTTACCCAAAATTATACTGCTAGCCTAAAGAACAAAACCATTACGAAGAGCGTCTTAGAGAATTAAATCTATTTCCCTTTGTAACCCAGCGCAGGATTAAGAGGTGACTTAATTCAAAGTGTTCAAAAAATCATCAAAGGCAATCGACAATATGAACTGTAGTAAGTACTGTTCACTATCGACCAATCTAAATTACACGCGGGGGGACGGAAACGGTTGCAAAAATTATTGGTAAATCTTTTAACTCACACGAAATATAACGGAATTTCTTCTTCAATCGAAGTTGTCAACTTGTAGGACATGGGGCTTCCCCGAGACGTTATAGACTGCAGCACCGTTGATTCATTTAAACTCCGCTTAGACAAATATCTCGCATCAAACCCGCGACTGACTGTGTAAATGAATAACTTTATTTTATCCCCCCGTTAGTTACTAACCCATCTGTTCCCTACTAACTTCCTAATCCTGCCACGGACATTAGTTCCAGGGCAGTAGTTCCCTTTCCAATGTTCCCTTACCCACTCTAAACCACTGTTTGGACACTTGATCCTCAGTGTTTTGGAGGACAAGCAGCCTAGAAGGGTCACTAGATCTGTTGTTGCTTGATTTCCTTTGTACTCCTTTGTACTCCTTTATTCCTTCCCCTCGCCCGTTCCCCTCCCTCCCTCCTCCTCCGTTCCCTACGCCCTCACCTCCCCTCACCCATGCCTCCATCCCTCCTCATCCTTCCTTGCGGCCATCCTCCTTTCCGTCTATCTCCCCACTTCCATGTTACCCCTTCCTTCATCTCCATCGCTCCCCCCTCCCCCCCCCTTGCACCCCCCCTCCTCCCTTTCCCTTAATTTCTACATTTCCCTCCTCTTCATTGCACGCTACCGTTCCACCCCCACCCCTTCCCTCGTCCCCCCTCCACCCCCCCCCCCCATCACCCCCCCCCCCCCCCCCCCCCCCCCCCCCCCCCCCCCCCCCCCCCCCCCCCCCCCACCCCCCCCCCCCCCCCCCCCCCCCCCACCCCCCCCCCCCCCCCCCCCCTCCCCCTTCTTCAGTGACCCTGTAGAAATTCTGCAGGGTCACTACCTCTTTTGCTCCACTGCCCTCCCACCCTTCTCTCTCTCTCTCTCTCTCTCTCTCTCTCTCTCTCTCTCTCTCTCTCTCTCTCTCTCTCTCTCTCTCTCTCTCTCGCTCTCTCTCCTCTCTCTCTCTCCTTTCTCTCTCTCTCTCTCTCTCTCTCTCTCTCTCTCTCTCTCTCTCTCTCTCTCTCTCTCTCTCTCTCTCTCGTATAAAAGAGCTAATGTGCCTTCACGGTATAGCCTTTCATGGTAATCCTTTTAATTATTGATCGTTCCGTGTTCCTGATTTAGGTTATATTAGTCAGCATAAATACTCTCATACCCTCCCTTCTTTTCCTCATCTCTCCTCCTTTTCTACTTTGCATTCCACTTCCTCTCCCCGTTTTCCTTCCACCCTCCCTCCCTACTTAACCCTCGTTCCCTCCCTCTTCCTTCCCCCATTTGCCTTCCCCTTCTCTCTTCCCTCCCCTCCCTCTTCTCTCTTCCCTTCCTTGCCTCCTTTTCCCTCCACCTCCTTTCCCTCTTCTTTTCTTCATCCTTCCCTCTCTTCTCTTGTCCCCTCCCTCATTCCTTTCGTTCTCCCTCCTTTCCTCCCTCATCTATCTACCCTACCCCGCTATATACCCTCAATCCCCCCCTCTCCCCTCTTTCTCTGCCCCCCCCTCCTCTTCCCTTCCCTACCCAGGCCTGAGGCGTGGGAGAGTAGCGTCCACCAGCTGCCATTACACACACACACACACACACACACACACACACACACACACACACACACACACACACACACACACACACACACACACACACACACTACATGCCGTAATTAGTCGTGACTGGCAACTTTCATTTCATACTTCGTTTCTTTTCATAATTTCCATTCTCCCAAATTACAAATTTGTTTGTTTTATAGTGTTTATTTAGCTCGGCTTGTAGGCTACCGGTATGTGATCAATACATGCCGGTCTCTTTGTGTATTCGTTGATATAGTAACTTACGTTTTATTTGTACACCGATATATAACATTCACTGTAGACTGTTATACATAAAGATTAGGTCATATTGTATGGTTAGCTCTATGTTTATATATCACTATGGAGCTATTGTCCTACTATTTTCTGAAAGCTATTTCGCTTCATTTGAAGTCTGTGAATGATTTATGTTAATTTCAACTAACTTAGTAAGGACTATGTCTGATATTTGTTGAAATGCTTTGATAGTCGCAATCTGTCTTTTACTATTTTACTGCTTATGTTATTTTAGTTTAACCCAAACAATGAATCTTGTATCAATATTCCCGAATGTTTATTATAGCTATTGAGATATATAATTTCATCGGAGGTGTTTGGTGTTGGAGTGAGAGAAGAAAATACATAAATAAGAATATGAGTGTAAAGAGAGCAACATATCAGCAGTGGCACCAAGATGGCGGAGGTTGGCCGATCTATGTTAATATAGGCTAGGCTACCGCGATAATTACTTCGTGCTGTTAATATTTTGGCTTTCTTCATTTCTTCCTACTTTTAACTCTCTTTTTCTTGGCCACCATTTATCGGCTTCCTTATCATCTTTGTTTCTCCTTTTTGTTGTCTTTCCATTATTTAGGGGAGATGGGCCGTTTTTCTGGTCCCCCCATCTTCCTCATGTTTAGCCCTATTAATTTTCAGATTATAAGACCCATTATAGCCCATTAGTTTGGCTATTTAAGACCTTTCGCCCCATTTCTTTGTCAATATTAAGATTTATCGTGTCCGTTAGGTGTCGTTTTTTTCCTGGCGAGCTATAGCGAGCCTGTAATTTAAGAGAAACCGGGTTCAGCCAGGAATTTTGTTATCGACAAATGTTCATATTTATCTTGAAAGAGGGTCTTGGGTGGGAGTTTTTATAAGCTTGATGGAGGTCTAGGGAGGAAACTACTACAATAATAACGAAGTATATATATGACCAAATAAATACGGCCATCTCCCCTTAACACTTTATATCGGGGCACTTTGATGTTTGGCGTCATGGTAGGTAATTCCCGTTATTGTCTGGGTGGCCTCCGGGGCTTTCTATTTACAAGATTTATGTTTCCCGAATATGAAGTTGTCTGAGTATATTATGCCGTGTTTAGGTCGTACTGGTACTTTATCTCTCCTCGCCTCTCCTTCTCTTATCTTCGCCCTCTCTCTCTCCTCTCCTCTTCTCTTCCAGCCTTCTCTTCTCTCTTCTCTTCTTCTCTTCTCTTCTCTCCTCTCCTCTCCTCTCCTCTCCTCTCCTCTCCTCTCCTCTCCTCTCCTCTCCTCTCCTCTCCTCTCCTCTCCTCTCCTCTCCTCTCCTTCCCTTCCCTTCCCTTCCCTTCCCTTCCCTTCCCTTCCCTTCCCTTCCCTTCCCTTCCCTTCCCTTCCCTTCCCTCGCTCTCGCTCTCGCTCTCAGGATTATTATGATGAATGTACGGAGTTGATTCACTAAATTAACCCTCCTCACCATATACACGACACAGGGTTTTTGACGTAGGGAGGAGTAGTTGCGTGTAGATGATAGTAATTTGGTTCATGTGCTGGCTACCAATAGCAGTTATTAACCCTTTCAGTACTGTGACGCAGTGTTGGTGGTGTAATGGTTTAGATGCTTATGTTCTGAGTGTGGTGTCCCGAGTTCGAATCCCGGGAGGACCATATGCATTCATTAGTTTATTCAAGTACATTGGGGTTTGTAATTGATGATTAATATTAAGAACGGGGTGTTACTTAATTCTGGGTATCATGCCTCTAAGATGAGTACAAGACGTTTGGGGTACACCAGAGTTGAAGGGACCACCTAGCCTCATTACGCAATGGCCTTACTTAGTGTAGCATTTATTGTATCCACTTTTGTTATTTGTCATATCAGTGTCTATTTTTCTCAGTCTTATCCTTTTTTGTTTATTTCTGTGTTCTTCCTTTTCCTTCCCTTTCTGTGCTCACATCCCCTTCCTGCTCCCCCCCCCCTCCCCTTTTCTCCTCTTCCTCCTCTTCCTCCCCTCTTTTCCCCTTTTCTTCTTCCCATACCTCTCACCCTTTCCTTATTCCTTCTGCTCGTGTTCTTCCTCCTCCCCCTCCTTAATTTCTTCTTCCTCCTCCTCCTCCCTTGCTCCGTTTAGGCCTCATTACCGTCTTAGGCAGTTTAGGTGCAATAAGCCATAAATTATGATATTTTCTTGCCTTCCCTCACCCCGACCCCTTCCCCCACTATCTTAATCTCGCATTTTCTTGCTTGCTTACTTTTTTCCCCTCTTTTTGACGGTGTTGCTCTCATACTTGGCACTATCATAATCTCCATATTTCTTGCTGTCTCATTTTGTTTTACTATCTCGCTTTATTTCTTACTTATCTTAATTTCGCATTTTTTTCCTTGCTTACTTTTTAATTCCCTCTTGTTTACTGTGTTGCTCTCATACTTGGCACTATCATAATCTCCATTTTTCTTGCTGTCTCATTTTGTTTTAGTATCTCGCTTTTGTTTCTTACTTGACTCATTGTTCCTTCCCTCGCTCCCTCCTCGGTTTCCTCTGCTATATATTTCTTTCGCTTTTTTATTTCTCACTATATTTAATCTCTCACTTTCTTGCTTTCTCAGTATATTATTTTCACTATATTTACTTTCAATTCAATTCACCCCTACCTGTCTTCTTCCACTATATTTATCTATCACTTCTTTTTGCTTACTGACTATTAATCTCTCACTTTCTTGCTTTCTCAGTATATTATTTTCACTATATTTACTTTCAATTCAATTCACCCCTACCTGTCTTCTTACTGACTATTAATCTCTCACTTCTTTTTGCTTACTGACTATTAATCTCTCACTTTCTTTTCATTATAATATTTCACGTTTTTGCTTTCTCACTAATTTCTCAATGTTTTGCTTTCTCACTCTATCACGCTGACTTTCTTTCTCACTCTATCACGCTGACTTTCTTTCTCACTCTATCACGCTGACTTTCTTTCTTTCCAGTATTATTATCTCACTTTGTTACTGTCTCACTAATTTCTCAATTTCTTGCTTTGTCACTATATAAATCTCCCACTTTCTTTTTCAGTGTAATAATATTGCTTTTGATAGGAGCTAGAGACCTATGTTAAAATATTGTTGAAAATGTGAAGGGAGGTAAGTATAATTGGGGAAAAAGTCACCCAAAACACTTATTTTACGTTGCGTCAGGCATACGTGATATAATGACATGGCGACATTCCATGATGTCTACAATATTTTGCATTTTCATCATCAAATAGCCTGAGTTAGATTGTTATAGTTGGTTGACATATTATGACACTTAAGGGGAGGCTGGCCGTTTGTTTGGTCTATTAATGAATTTATTCATATATATTTTTTAGTTTCCTCCCTAGACCTCCATCAAGCTTAGAAAAACACCCCCTAGACCCCCCTCCAAGATAAATTAGTACATTTTTCGGCAGAAAAATGTTCCGGCCGAAGGCCGATTCCTATTAAAATTGCAGGCTTGCTATCGCTCGCCAGGAAAAAATCGACACCTAAATGGCACGAAAGGTCTTAACATTGACAACGAAATGGGGCGAATGGTGTTAAAATCGCCAAACTAACGGGCCGAACGTCTTATGATCTCAAAACTAGTGGGGCTAAACATTAGGGAGAAAGTGGTCCAGAAAAACGGTCTGCCTCCCCTTAAACTGAGAAGCTTCCAGATGATGCCGAGAAAGATGCCTGGCGACTTTTGATTGGCATCTTCCATGTGATTTACTTACCGATACTCATTGACATACGTACAGTCGCGCTAATAAGTGATGTCTCGGCACCACGTATGCTTTGATCAATAATTGGTATCAGCAATATCCAAGCTTCATTTCTTCATATCGAGTGAAATATACAAACATCTTCTTACACTTACCCACCCTATTCAACATCTGACAGACATTAATACAGCTCAGAGCAAGCCAAACGTAATGAGAGCTGGGACATGACTTATTAGCGCGACCGTACATATTTACTTGCAATGCTCTTCTGACCCCACAGGTCTCTCCTAAACTGAATTCAATAATCTAATGAACAATCGGGGGTATTAAGTGTTGTCATAGATTCCAGTTGTTTTCGCTCAAAAAGTGTTATTGGTATATTTATAGTTACTGGGAAAAGTGCTTATCCCTCAGAGTATCAGTCAGTGTCCGAAACTTTGTGAAATATCTGACAACACTTATTAACCTCGACCGAACATACAGTACATAAACATACTACATATTTACCTTCAATGCTCTTTTACCCCCACAGGTCCCTCCTAAACTGAATTCAATAATCTAATGATGCTCTGTATACAATGAAAATGGTGTCAGCGTACTGAAAGGGTTAATGTTTGTGTGTTCCTTTTCTTTGTTTTCATTCATTATTCTCTTCCTACTTTTCATTGTATTATGTTTGAAGGGAGCCCACCTCACTGTTTGTTCTCTTTCTCTCCCTCTCTCTTTGGCTTGTATCCATTCGGCCCCATTCAGCCTACTGTTTTAAGACGTTTACCCCCATCCAGGTGTCAATATTTTCTTGGCGAGCGGAAGCGAGCCAGCATATATATATTTTTGTTTTGACAGCAAGCTAAATTTGTACATTTTTCGATAGAAAAAAGTCTCCGGCGAAGCCGGATTTCTCAATACAATGCTGGCTCACTATCGCTCGCCAAGAAGAAATCAACCCCTAGATGGGGATAAACGTCTTAAATCAGTTGGCTGAATGGGGCCAAATCGATACAAGCCAGGGAAAGAGAGAAAAGGAGAGAAAGAGAAAAACAAAACGGTGACCCCCCCCCCCCCTTAACTATTCCTAGGTTTTATTCCACCTATCCCATTTTTCCCTCTGTACCTCTTTCCTATTTACGTCTGTGTCTGTTCTTCCTCGTTGTGCTTAGTCCTGCGTTCATATTGTTCATATATAGCCTATATAATTTCCTTTTTATATATTCTTGTAACTTATCCCCCATTTAATCTCTCCTTGTTTTGTGTGGTTTAGGTTTGTCCCAATTTTATATCAATGTATCCAGTTCTCTTTGTTTACACTGCATTCGTTTTTTTGTTTTTTTTCTAATCTTTGTATATTTTCCTTGCATTCCTCATAGTACTCCCATTTCTCTTCCAGTGTATATTCCTTGTGTTTATTCTCCCTTTCTCTGTCAGTGTTTATTGTGTTATTCTCCCTTTCTCTGTGTTTTTTTTTTTCTCTGTCATTGTTTATTCTTGTGTTATCCCTTTCTCTGTCATTGTTTATCCTTGTGAATTCCCTTTCTCTGTCAATTCCTGTGTTCCCTTTCTCTGTCATTGTTTATTCCTTGTGTTTATTTCCCTTTCTCTGTCATTGTTTATTTGTTTATTCTCCCTCCTCTGTCCTGTTTATTCTTGGATTCTCCCTTTCTCTGTCATTGTTTATTACTTGTGTTTATTCTCCCTTTCTCTGTCATGTTTATTCCTTGTGTTAATCTCCCTTTCTCTGTCATTGTTTATTCCTTGTGTTTATTCTCTTTTCTTGTATTCTTGTTTAATTCCCTTTCTCTGTCATTGTTTATTCCTTGTGTTTAATCTCCTTCTGTGTCATTGTTTATTTGTGTTTATTCTCCCTTTCTCTGTCATTGTTATACTTCCTTTCTCTGTTGGTTATTCATTGTGTTTAGTCTTTTCCTGTCATTGTTTATTCCTTGTGTTTAGTCTTCCTTTCTCTGTCATTGTTTATTCCTTGTGTTTAGTCTCCCTTTCTCTGTCATTGTTTATTCCTTGTGTTTATTCTCCCTTTCTCTGTCATTGTTTATTCCTTGTGTTTATTCTCCCTTTCTCTGTCATTGTTTATTCCTTGTGTTTAGTCTTCCTTTCTCTGTCATTGTTTATTCCTTGTGTTTAGTCTCCCTTTCTCTGTCATTGTTTATTCCTTGTGTTTATTCTCCCTTTCTCTGTCATTGTTTATTCCTTGTGTTTATTCTCCCTTTCTCTGTCATTGTTTATTCCTTGTGTTTATTCTCCCTTTCTCTGTCATTGTTTATTCCTTGTGTTTAGTCTTCCCTTTATCTGTCATTGTTTATTCCTTGTGTTTAGTCTTCCTTTCTCTGTCATTGTTTATTCCTTGTGTTTAGTCTCCCGTTCTCTGTCATTGTTTATTCCTTGTGTTTAGTCTCCCGTTCTCTGTCATTGTTTATTCCTTGTGTTTATTCTCCCGTTCTCTTTTCCAATGTATATTCCTTGTGTTTAGTCTCCATTTCTCTGTTATTGTTTATTATTTGTCTGTATTCTCCCTTTCTCTCTCTCCTTTGTATATTCCTTGTGTTTATTCTCCCGTTCTCTCTTCCAATGTATATTCCTTGTATTTAGTCTCGCTTTTTCTGTTATTGTTTATACCTTGTCTATATTCTCCCTTTCTCTGTCATTGTTTATTTGTTTTCTGTATTATAATTTTATCTCTTCCTTTGTAGCCTTGTCCTTGTCTTTATTCTCCCGTTCTTTAATAATTTGTTTATCCTTGTCTTTATTATCACTTTATTTCTTCCTTTGTATATTCCTTGGCTTTATTCTCCCGTTCTTTAATCCTTTGTTTATTCGTTCTCTGTATTATCACTATCTCTTCCTTTGTATATACTCCTTGTCTTCATCCTCCCTTTCTTTAATCCTTTGTTTATTCCTTGTCTTTATTATCACTTTATCTCTTCCTTTGTATATACCTTGTCTTCATTTAACCGTTCTTTGTTCCTTTGTTTATTCCTTGTCTTTATTATCACTTTATCTCTTCCTTTGTATATTCCTTGTCTTCATTTAACCGTTCTTTGTTCCTTTGTTTATTCCTTGTCTTCATTTAACCGTTCTTTGTTCCTTTGTTTATTCCTTGTCTTTATTATCACTTTATCTCTTCCTTTGTATATTCCTTGTCTTCATTTAACCGTTCTTTGTTCCTTTGTTTATCCCTTGTCTTTATTATCACTTTATCTCTTCCTTTGTATATTCCTTGTCTTCATTTAACCGTTCTTTGTTCCTTTGTTTATCCCTTGTCTTTATTATCACTTTATCTCTTCCTTTGTATATTCCTTGTCTTCATTTAACCGTTCTTTGTTCCTTTGTTTATCCCTTGTCTTTATTATCACTTTATCTCTTCCTTTGTATATTCCTTGTCTTCATTTAACCGTTCTTTGTTCCTTTGTTTATCCCTTGTCTGTATTATCATTATCTCTTCCTTTGTATATATTCCTTGTCTTCATTTAACCGTTCTTTGTTCCTTTGTTTATCCCTTGTCTTTATTATCACTTTATCTCTTCCTTTGTATACTCTTTGTCTTCATTTAACCTTTCTTTATTCCTTTGCATACCTCATTGTCATTATTCCCCGTTCTCTCTTCCATATTCCTTGTTTTTTTGGTATTCTCATTTCCTCTCTTCCCTCTTTTGTTGCCTTCCCTCCCTCCACATCCCCATTATCGGCTTCCCCATTATCTCGTACGTCAAGGGCTGAGAGAGAGAGAGAGAGAGAGAGAGAGAGAGAGAGAGAGAGAGAGAGAGAGAGAGAGAGGTGAAGAGCAACAATAATGAGCAAAGCGAGAAGGTAATAATGATCACGAGAGGAAGAAGCAAGAATGTAAACAAAGGAGGAGGAAGAGGGATAATGAGTGGTAAAGGAGAGAAAGCGAGAGAGAGAGAGAGAGAGAGAGAGAGAGAGAGGCGGGAATTAGAGTAAACACAAATATAGGAAGGGAGGAAGGGACAAATGGTAAAGATGTAAAGGTTAAATCAGCGGTAATAGAGAAGAAACGTTGGGTATAAAAACATTAAATGAGAGAGAAGGAATAAGCAAATAGCAGAGGAGAGAATTGAATTGTTTTGAAATGAATCGAAATTGAAAACAAATTACAGGAAGAGAAGAAGGGAAGTAAAAGGTATATAGGAAAACGTAGGAAAATATACGAAGGAAGGATAGAGAAAAGGTAAAGTAAAAAGATGGAAAAACAGGTAAATTAAGGGGACAGCATAATAATATAAGAAGTTGCAAGAAGAGAGGATAAGACAGAAGAACACGAGGAAGGAACGGGGGAAGAAGGAAAGGATGGGGAGAAGAGATAAGAGGGTAAAGGGAGAAGAGAGGGAAGACAAGGGGAGAATGACAAACAATGAGAAAAATGAACTAACAAGACTAGGACATACTGCAAGAGGTAAATAAAGAGGAAAAAGAAGCAAACAATGAAGAAAGATGGGGAGAAAGAAGAGAACAAATAATAGGGTAGGAAGTAGGATATTGATAATAATAATGATAATAATAATAATAATAATAGTACAAGGAGATATAATTTAAAAAAAAATAGAGGGGGGGGGGGGAGGGAAGAAGAAAAAGAAGATAATGAGGAAGGGGACATAGAGGAGGATAATGGCAGACGAAAGGTAAGGACGATAAAAGAGCAGATAGGAAGGAGAGAAAACAGAAGTAATAGGTAGAACATAAAAGCAGTGAAAAGAAAAGAGAAGAACAAAATGCAGGGAAAAGGGGAAAAAGACAAAATAGGATAACAGGTGAACAAAATATAAGGGTGATATAAATGGAAGACGAAGGAGAGAAAGTAAGAGATCGGTGGAAACTGAACAGGAACAAGAAGAAATAATGGAGAGGGAGGAATATAAGAACATTAGGTAGTTGGTAAAAGCGGAAGAAGGGGAAGGATAATAAAAGAGGTAGAAATGAGAGAAAATTAGTGGTGGATGGTGAACAAATAGATAAAACAAAATGGAAGGGACAGGGAAGAAGAGAAGGAAAGGACAAACAAATAAAGTACCAACGGAATAAAGGGAAGGGTAATAATGAAGGAGGTAAGAAGGATAGAGCAAAGAAGAGAAAGGGGGAAGATAAACGATGAAATAAACAGAAACAAGGAGAGAAATTGAGGAAGGGAAATAAGAAGAAGATAAGGAAGAGGACGAATAATACGATAAAAGCAGAAAAAAGGGAAGGGTAATAAAGAAAGGAGAGTTGGAAGATAAAAGAAGAGGTAAAGACAAACTAGAAACTAATATAGTAAACAATAAGGGAATAGGGAGAGGACATAATATAGGATAAAAACGGAAGAAAGGGATGGGCAATAAAGCAGGAGGCAGGAAGGAGAGAGAAAATTATGAAGCCCCACCACCAATTATTGAAAATTCTTGGAATATTGAAAGCAAGAATCTGCGAGCAAAAGCATTAACATTATTATTTTTCAATGCGGGCTCGTGTAAAGGTAGCTATTATAAATTTTCATTGCAGAATTTAGTTTCATCATTATTGGGTACGGTTCGATAATTAGGGCATTTTTTCACATTGCGTGGTTTTAAAGAATGTATTTTATATTTTATATACCCTAATGTATGTTCCTCTCATTTGAATGTATTTTATTTAATGATGTTGATGATATATTATTTTTATTATTATTATATTATTATTATTAGTATTAGTATTATCATTGCTTTTATTATTATTATTATTATTCGTAGTAGTAGTAGTAGTACTAGTAGTAGTAGTAGTAGTAGTAGTAGTAGTAGTACTTTAATGTATGTAAAATATGTAGAACATTTAAGGTAGCCCAATGTTGTAAGTGATATGCTTGCGTATGTGCGTGTGTATAAGTGTGATGTGTTCGTGGTGTGTGTTGTTTGTTTGTGGTGTGTGTGTGTGTGTTGTTTGTTTGTTTGTTTGTGGTGTGTGTGTGTGTGTGTGTGTGTTTGGCGTGTGTGTATCCGAGGGGTATATTGGAGGCTGGTGTTTACAAAAGGGTTTACCTAGCAAGCATTGGAGAGGAAGGGGAAGAGGAGGAGGAAAGGGGATAATAGAGTACAAAAGAGTACAAAGGAAATCAAGCAACAACAGGTCTAGTGACCCTTCTAGGTTGCTTGTCCTCCAAAACACTGAGGATCAAGTGTCCACACAGTGGTTTAGAGTGGGTAAGGGAACATTGGAAAGGGAACTACTGCCCTGCCACTAACGTGGCAGGACTAGGAAGTTAGTAGGGGACATATGGGTTAGTAACTGAGGGGAGGATAAAGTTATTCATTTACAAACGCAGTCAGTCGCGGGTTGGATGCGAGATATTTGTCTAGGCGGAATTTAAATGAATCAACGGTGCTGCAGTCTCTAACGTCTCGGGGAAGCCCATTCCACAAGTTGACAACTCGATTGAAGAAGAAATTCTTAGATTCGTGCGAGTTTAAAAGATTTACCAATAATTTTGCAACCGTTTCCCCGCGTGTAATTAGATTGGTCGATAGTGAAGTACTTACTACAGTTCATATTGTCGATGCCTTTGATGATTTTGAACACTTGAATTAAGTCGCCTCTTAATCTGCGCTGGGTTAAAGGAAATAGATTTAATTCTCTAAGACGCTCTTCGTATGGTTTGTTCTTTAGGCTAGGTATCATTTTGGTAACTCTACGTTGAACTCGTTCTAGCTTGTTTATATCTTTTTGGTAATAAGGGCACCAGGATTGAACGCAGTATTCCAGAAGAGGGCGGACTAAGGAATTGTAAAGGGTTAGGATAACTTCTTTGGATTTATGCTCAAATGACCTGCCTATAAAGCCAATTATTTTGTTTGCCTTCTTAACAACTTCTGAACATTGTTGACTCGGTTTTAGGTTACTCGATATTGTTACTCCCAGATCAGTTTCTCTGTTTACATTCTTAAGCTGAGTGCCATTCATCGAATAGTTTGCTTTCTCATTTAGGTATCCGACATGTAGTACTTTACATTTATCCGCATTGAAACTCATTTGCCAAATTGCTACCAAAGTAGGTTGGTGATTATAATGATGATTGTAGTGATGACTGTGATAGTGGTGGTGTGGTGGTGATGATGACTATATTGATGGCAGTGGTGATGACGATGATGGTTAACTCTTCCTCTTCTACTCGTTCTCTACTTTCTATTAATTTGTTTTCCCTACCCGTCGTCCTCCATACTTCTGGTAGAGATCCTGTGGAGAGTACGGTACTTACTATAGTCTATTCGCTGTAAGTAGGCGAAACATCCTCTGTAACTCAAAAAGGGCTAGAGCAAATTGGCTGTAAATTTTCCACATCTATTCCTTGACTGACTCTTCCCAAATGATAAAAATATTAGCTCGATTACTCTAGCCGTTTTTTAGTTACAGGGGTTAGAGGTCATGATTTCTCGCCTACTTACAGCGAATCGACTATAATGGATCTCTATTATCTACTGTTTCTCCTGCCTACAGATTATGTAGTAAGAGAGAGCGGTCATATTATCTCCGGACGCTATTTTGGTGCCGTAATTAGCAGAGAGAGAGAGACAGAGAGAGAGAGAGAGAGAGAGACCCCATGTATGAAATATGTATGGTGGTGAGGTCATGTGCTGGCTGGAGATGATGTAGGGGGAGTATGTGGTGCACTACTTTATTACTCACCCCCCCCCCCTCCTCTCTCTCTCTCTATATATATATATATATATATATATATGATATATATATCTTGTGTGTGTAAGTAAATAGGTATGATTCTGATGATGAATATTAGGATGATAGTGGTGCCAATGATGATAATGATCTTCATCATCATACTCCCTCTATTCTTCCTCCTCTCTTACTCACTCTCTCCTCTACTCTTCTTATCTTTCACTCGTTCTCTCCTCTTTACTACCGGTACCTTACTTCTCCAGATCTACTCTACTGCCAGAAATCTTGACCACTAACCACTATACTGTAGCTTGAATAAGACTAGGGTAACCAAGCTGATATTTCTACCATTTGGGAAGAGCCAGTCGGGGAAACGGTGTGAACATTTATGAGCCCATTTGCTCAAGCCCTTTTTGAGCTACATAAGTTAGGGACCAAGATTTCTGTCCAATTATAGTGAATAGACAAATAGCCTACCTTCTACCTTCTCGTTCCTTTTACCCGCCATGTTCGTTTCTACTCGTCCTCTTGCTTTGTATTCCTCTGTACCCATCTGTCCCCTACTAACTTCCTAATCCTGCCACGGACATTAGTTCCAGGGCAGTAGTTCCCTTTCCAATTTCCCCTTACCCACTCTAAACCACTGTTTGGACACTTGATCCTCAGTGTTTTGGAGGACAGGCAGCCTAGAGGGGTCACTAGTCTGTTGTTGCTTGATTTCCTTTGTACTTTGTACTCTTATCTGCTGCTCCTCTTGCTCTGTTCACCCCTTCTAGTACTGTTGAGTGAGGGGTGAGAGAAGAGTGACTCAAGTGGTGCTCACAGGAATGTTGTTAGTATCATTGTTTAGAGGTTGTTTACACACTCTTGATGCTGGCTGGGAGTAGGTTGGTGATTATAATGATGATTGTAGTGATGACTGTGATAGTGGTGGTGTGGTGGTGATGATGACTATATTGATGACAGTGGTGATGACGATGATGGTTAAGGGGAGATATCCACTTGAGGGACTTTTTTCTGGACCCCTTTCTTTCTCATGTCTAGTCCCATTGCTTTTGAGATTTTAAGACGTTTGCCCCATTAGTTTGGCGATTTTAAGAAACTTTCACCCCATTTAGCCTGTCACTTTTAAGACCTTTCGTCCCATTTAGGTGTCGATTTTTTCCTGGCGAGCGATAGCGAGCCTGTAATTTAAGAGGACCGGCCTTCGGCCGGGAAATTTTTCTACCGAAAAATGTACAAATTTATCTTGAAAAGGGGTCAAGGGAGTGTAATTTCAAGCTTGATGGAAGTCTAGGAAACACACTAAAACCCTCTCCATAACCCTTCCTCTTCTACTCGTTCTCTACTTTCTATTCATTTGTTTTCCCTACCCGTCGTCCTCCATACTTCTGGTAGAGACCCTGTGGAGAGTACGGTACTTACTATAGTCTATTCGCTGTAAGTAGGCGAAACATCCTCTGTAACTCAAAAAGGGCTAGAGCAAATTGGCTGTAAATTTCTACATCTATTCCTTGACTGACTCTTCCCAAATGATAGAAATATTAGCTCAATTGCTCTAGCCGTTTTTGAGTTACAGGGTATGGTGGTCATGATTTCTCGCCTACTTACAGCGAATCGACTATAATGGATCTCTATTATCTACTGTTTCTCCTGCCTACAGATTATGTAGTAAGAGAGAGCGGTCATATTATCTCCGGACGCCATTTTGGTGCCGTAATTAGCAAACGACGGAATGAAGCATTATATTTGATCATGCGGACTGTATAACCAAAGACCGAACTATATATAATCTATGTCAGTATAGCCGAGTGTTGATTATGCTTATAGATATATTTAAATGTAACTAACACCAGCGGCACCAATATGTCTGAAGTTAAGGGGGATCACCGGCTTGGTTTTATCTTTCTCTCCATTTCTCTCTTTCCCTGGCTTGTATCCATTCGACCCCATGCAGCCAACTGTTTTAAGACGTTTATCCCCATCCAGGTGTCGATTTCTTCCTGGCGAGCGATAGCGAGCCAGCATTGTATGGAGAAATCTGGCTTCGCCGGAGACATATTTCTATTGAAAAATGTACAAATTTAGCTTGCTATCAAAACAAACCAATATATATATACTGGCTGGCTACCGCTCGCCAGGAAAATATTGACACCTGGATGGGGGTAAACGTCTTAAAACAGTAGGCTGAATGGGGCCGAATGGATACAAGCCAAAGAGAGAGGGAGAGAAAGAGAAAAAGGCGAGGTGTTCTCTTGCCCTCTAGTGGCGGTGAGTGAAGGTTTGGAGGAGTCTGTATCAAGGGTACTTGTAGTCATGTTAGGATTTTGACAATTTTTTATTACCATTACTTCTTTGTTTTATTAGGGCTATCAGTAGAGGATTTTATGCAGACTAAAAAGAACCTGTCGTAATCAAGGGATGAATAGATATTTTGTTTACCACTTTGGAATCCTATAGGTCCTTTCTAAGCTGAATAATATCGTTTTGTGCTAAACAGAATACATCAAAATTAACACTATCTTTTAGAAGTTGTTATTCAATCAGATGATGAAGTTTTTGTTTTGTATTCTAGTAATTAGGCATGTTAAGACTGGTTTCTAAGAATATAAAAGGTATATTTCATCTCCTTTAACCCAAAATATTATTTTCAAGCTCAGTATAAATAATGCTGGGTTTTTTGTTTAAATAGATTGGAGGAAAGACATAATGGAGATTGTAAAGAGTTGAATATTTCATTGTTACAGTCAGGAGTGTGTGTTTATAGACCTTGAACTAGACCGGGGGGTTTTGACTATGAAACCATCATACTGGGTCGGGGGTACCCGGTACATGTCACATCCCAGTCCAAAGTGCTCTTAACTCCAAGTTCATTGGACTGTCCATCAATCAATCATGATTTCTGAGAACCCCTTCCTATCCGGTGACGGCCAGAATGTCTTCCTTTGTTTAACTTGAGACTCAAGCAGTGACTGCAATGCTGAGGTTTTGGTGTAATTCGTAGGACTTAGTAATGCACAGTATCGGTATACTTGTATTATATATTACCGGCACTGTAAAGGTAAACGTATGTACACATACGTAATTTCCAGATAATAAAACACACAAACCCTACCTACATGGCAGCAGTGACCTTTTGTCTCCTTTCCACACCGGAAAATTTTGGCAAGGAAGAGGAAACACAAATGTATGCACATTCCCACGAATATACATGCTCACATAGCATAAAAAACTCCCAATAATATGTACCGGGATTTACTTAGTATAATACCAGCCCTTCACTATACGCTGTATAATGTCCATTACCGTTGTGGATGGCAAGACGTGGTACTGTACCATGTGTGACACGCTGTCCCTATACCGTTGTTAACCCTTTTTCCAAGTACAATACCGTACCTATGCTTTTCACATAGTTAGTCTTGTATTCATTACGCGATTTCATGCAAGTTGAGGAAGGCTTTTCTCACCACAACTACCACACAGTCACTCACCACACCCCCCACACAATAGCACTATCACTCAACCATCACTCACCACAAATCGAAATCTCAAGTTAAAACAAACCCGAAAGAATTCTATAGTTATCTCAGAAAGAAAAAAGTAGTTACTTCAACTGATTTTGTATCACTCTCTACGTCCATTTATTCCCCATTACAAAGCAGTTGAAAATAAATGACGTAGAGAGTGTACAATAAAAACGAAATTTCACTTCGCATATAAGTTCGATTAAAACATCTACACTATTGGGAGCGTTTTTAAGAGCACTGAATCTGTACTCACTGGAACGGTAGAATTAGAAGAGAACGTTACCTAATCAATATACACGTGGAAATTCCGCAGAGAGTTTAGTACCAAAACCTACATACTCCGATAGTCCTGAAAATCAGTGACAGGAGAGGCTGGGAATGCGGAATCTCCCGGCTGAATAACAGGGGTGCTATGGGCTCTCTGCGAGAGGGCTGGTTATCACACAGAAGGCCCAACGTCTCTTCAACACAAACTCGAGAGGGAGGGGGGGGTTGTTGACCACGGTGGTGGGGGGGGGGGGGGGGGGGGGGGGGCGAGTAAGAGACATGAGGGACATCTCGTTAGACATACTTCAAGAGAGCGCCTTAGATGTCCGAACCTGCAAAATAGTGGCCAGACGAGCCCATCCTCGCAATGGAACGAGCTGTCGCTTCAAACAGTCTAACTTGCACCAATCACCACCCATAACGAGGGGGCGTAGTGCGCTCCTTGTTTGCAGCTAGAAGAGTCGGCGAACACATCCAAAGGTATCCAAAATGGTTAAGGACCATTATTCGATAATGAAAATGAGAAAATACACCAAAGACTAAGTACTGTACAAATGTGTAATGGCCCTTCAATACCCTTCTTTGCATCGGTTTCTTACAACAGAGACCTCAGTGATATCCCCTACACCATCGCCGATTCAAAGATTGATAATTCAGATTTTCTAAGCATGATCACCGTTACAGGAGAGAGAAAGGAGACGTAAGTCAATTGTTTAGATAAACTCAAGGTAAATAAACACGCCTGGACCTGATACAATCACGCCTAGAGTTGCTAAAGGAAGCTAAGGATGAGCTCTCCAAACCACTGACATTTACGTTTATTTTTCTATTCAATAAATCCTTTGTGCAGTCTGGAACCTATGCTCCGGATCAGTGGAAGCTAGCCAACGTAACACACTGATATTACTAAAAAACGGCCCAGCAAAAATCCCATACCCATTAACTATCGTCCCAATTAAGCTTAACCTCAGCTTTTGTATGTAACATGCTAGAAACGGTCAGTAAGAGACTAGACTTGTAAATCACTTAGAGGAAAAATTAGACATACCGGTACTTAACCCTTCACTGGCGCGCCAACTTATGTCGTGTGAAACCTAAATTTTGGGACTATGTGGCGGTTTTCACAACTTATGTCGTTCGCCACTTTAACCGCACGGTAAGATTGTACGTTGACTGAGAGATTGAGGAGAGGTTGAAGGCGGTCATGTGAGGAGGTCGTAGCACACACACACTACCTGAACTCCGCTCTCCCCAACGAAACCACCCAGTTGGAACATAGCTGAAATGCGGCTATTCTACTTTCTGTGCCCCCCTTGCCTTTCTCACTCGCTACCACAGGGAATTATGTACGGGAAATTTCAGCCCCCTGAAATTTACACGGGTTTTCTTGTCGTCCACTTCGTGTTGCTTAGCGTTTATTGCAACATAACCAGTGTCGGGGATTACAACGGGATGGTTCGGGTGTCCCCATTGGAAAGCTCTGTTTACGCCCTTTCAGGGATGGATACTTGTTTTACGCTCTGGGGTCTTATTTACGGCATGAAAATGATCACTGTAAACAAACCCCTATGTAGGAGGTTTAAAAAAAAAAATGCTGGGCGCTACGGTACACATCAATAGACCGCATAGGCCGCTCTAAATCAGGGTTAAAGATACTCAACACGGCCTTTCGTAAAAAAACGTTCCTGTTTAACAAAACCTTTTGGACCCTTCTTCCACGATATCCTCAACTTCCTACGATGAGAGTAACGCTGTAGATATTATATACCTTGATTTTCAAAAGGCCCTTTGACAAAGTTCACCACAAACGGTTACTGCTAAAACTAAAAGCGCATGGAATACAAGACGGTGTGTTGAAATGGGATAAAAAATTGGCTCACGGCGACACGAAAGCAAAGAGTAGTCATAAACGGTAAGGCATCTAAATGGACCAATGTAAGTAAGCGGGGGTACCCCAGGGATCGGTACTAGGACCAAT
>CM064483.1:67911357-67951357 GCA_032716605.1 Paralithodes platypus | reverse complement strand
TTGTAAATTTTAAGACCTTTCGTGCCATTTAGGTGTCATTTTTTCCTGGCGAGCGATAGCGATTCTGCAATTTTAAGAGGAAACGGCCCTCGGCCGGGAACTTTTCCTACCGAAATATGTACAAATTTATCTTGCATAGGGGGTGTTTTTCTAAGCTTGATGGAGGTCTAGGGAGGAAACTAAAAAAATATATGAATAAATTAATTAATAGACCAAACAAACGGCCAGTCTCCCCTTAACATAAGCTCGGCTTGAATTCATTTGCTGGCTTGTTGACAGCGGAAGGCAAACTGAATTAGGCAAGTGCGGGCTCTGTGTCAGGCCAGATTAGTCATTGTTGAGAGAGAGAGAGAGAGAGAGAGAGAGAGAGAGAGAGAGAGAGAGAGAGAGAGAGAGAGAGAGAGAGAGAGAGGTCGGCTCTTGTCTTGCTTGTACTTTTATAGGCAATCACAAGTGACAATTTATCCTTGTATATTGAATTTAATGCTAAAGAGATGCTGCACTTTTTCTGTTATTAAATTGCGAAAAGTTGACTCCATTAAGCAGCTAATTTCTCGATTATATTTATGGAAAAATACTAGTTTACTACTTCTCTGTATCAAATTACTGACAAATGTCCACAATTATCAACATAATTGGTAATGAAAACGTTGTAATATCTGCGTAATGATGATGAATATTATCTCACCAGCCCAAACGAACAGTCTATAGGCTTTATACATTATGGAAACTGTTTGGTCAAATCTAGCATCAATGATACCTATGATAAGTATGTCAATCGTTTACGTGATCGAATTAGTACATATATCCGATGAATAGCTTTTTTTGTGTTCAATTTTCGCTACATTTCAACATTTTTGCATTTTTACATGTAGGTGCCTATATGATATTTACCGCGGCATAATTCTATCGGTGGCTCCAACTCGATTTAGGCATTACAATTGTTTCCGTTCATTATGCTTCTAATTCCTTTGTTTCTTCGCCATACACCATTGTCTTCGTTCCTAGCTATTGTATTTTACCCTACTGTAGTATTCCAGCTGTTATTTGGCCTATTATATATTCGTCTAATGCTATCTCTTCTATTATATTTCTTCTTATTCTCGTGTTTCTTCTCTCCCCTCTTCTCTTTCCATCTCTTGGCCACAACTTGTCCTGCTCCCTTGTTCCCTTCCTCTTCGTCCTGCCTTCTCCGCTAATTATTCCTCTTGCCTCCCTTGCTGTGTCTTTCTCTATCAATTAGCGTTTGTTCTCTCTCTCTCTCTCTCTCTCTCTCTCTCTCTCTCTCTCTCTCTCTCTCTCTCTATCTATCTATCGCTCGCTTTCTCTCTCTCTCTCTCTCTCTCTCTCTCGATAGGACATGCAATAATCTGGGAAAGCGATATAGAATTAGCCTGCAATAAAATCTAAGCAAAACCTTGGAGTGGTCAGAAAATTGGCTGATGCCTTTTAAGGGGGGTGACCTGCTTTTTTTATTTCTGCCCTTTTCTCTCTTTCTCTGGCTTGTAACCATTCGGCCCCATTCATCCAACTAGTTTAAGACGTTTATCCCCATCTAGGTGTCGATTTCTTCCTGGCGAGCGATAGCGAGCCAGAATTATATGAAGAAATCCGGCTTCGCCGGAGACATTTTTCTATCGAAAAATGTACAAATATAGCCTGCTGTCAAACAAAAATAAAAAATATGCTGGCTCGCTACCGCTCACCAGTAAACAATTGACACCTGGATGGGGATAAACGTCTTAAAACAGTAGGCTGAATGGGGCCAAATGGATAGAAGCCAGAGAAAGATAGAAAAGGACAGAACAAAAACAGGTCACCCCCCTTAGTGTAAGCAAATGCCAAATACTAAAAGTAGACTCCCAAAACAATACATACGAATATTACATAACTGGAAAAAAGGTAAAAATCGTATCACAGCTAAAAGACTTAAGAGGGCTTATAAACGAAAATCTAAAATCTACAAGCCAATGCACTACAGCAGTTGACAAAGCAAATAGAACACTGGGATTCATTAGAAGAAATGTTCACTATCATAGCAAAGACATCTTTATACCCTTATGCAAATGTATTGTGAGGCCGGATTTGGAGTATGTTGTACAGTTTTGGTCTCCCTACTAAATAAAAGACATAGCAAAACTCAAATCCGTTCAGCGTAGAGCAACAAAGTTGATCCCTTCCCTTAGAAATAAACCATACAATGATAGATTAAGAGAACTCGATCGGTTTTCTCTTAAGCAACGAAGAATAAGGGGGCAGCTGATAGAGTGCTTTAAGATTCTAAACGGATTTATTAACACAAATTCCAATAATCTATTTAAGATAGCCAAAGAGAGTTGCACAAGAGGAAACAAATCATAGCTAATATGCAGGAAAGCGAACCTAGACACAATTCAAAATTTCTTCATCATCAGTATATATAATTGGTGAGTGGAATAAGCTCCCTAATGAAGTTATAGAGAGTGGCTCAATATACACATTAAACAAAAAAGAAGGTTAGATTCATATCACAGAGAAGTTGGTCTGGAGTAGAACATGATTACCGGCACGATAGCTTGGCAAAAGTACTGCTGAAGAGCCTCCTAGTTGGCAGCACCAAATTGCCACAAGCGCCGCCGGCTGGGAGGATCAGATTGCCGTACTGGAGAGACAGGTCTGGTAACAGAGATAAGGTTGTGATTGGAGGAGACCAACAAAGAGGAATGGTTTACAGTGTAAGCAGAAGGATTAGAGGCTAGCAATAAGTCAAGGATGTTGGGCTTATTTCCAAAGCGGTCAAGGATACGAGTAGGGTGTTGGACTAACTGACCAGGTTCGTCAGTACAATGAAAGGAGAGTCATTGGCAGTGGTAAACATTAACATTTCCAAAGAAGGATTTTTTTGAGAGAGGGGAAGTTGATAGAATGTTCCACTTCAGTTCTTAGATAGTCAAAGAATTTAGAAAAGTCAGTAGAACTAGGGGATAGATAGACAGCACAGAAGTATTTAGTCTGAGAGTGACAGGGGTGTTTGAGCCATAGAGTTGAGAATTCAGAAGAGTCTTACTCAGTAACAGGAGAACAAGTAAGTGTGTTGTGCACATACACACAACATCCACCTTTGGCTTGAAAGTTAAGATAGAGAAAGTAGGAGGATACAGAGAAGAGACTGCTGACAGTTGCTTCAGACACCTGCGTATCGGTGAGGAAAAGAAGGTCAGGTTTGTTGGAGGAGAGGTGGTGTTCAGCAGAGGGAAAGTTGGAGGAAAGGCCGCGAATCTTACAAACATTGATAACATGAGTGAGAGGCCGTGGTCCAGAGCATTTTGATAGAATCGCTGGTGGCGGTTGACTTCAGGGGCATTTATGGCCCCCCCCCCCCCCCCCCCCTGCCCCCCACCCCTCCAACCCCTCAAGGACTCCGAGGCAAGGTTAGATATGACCATTGCATTTATATATATATATATATATATATATATATATATATATATATATATATATATATATATATATATATATATATATAACCGGGTATATATATATATATATATATATATATATATATATATTCAGAAAGAGAGACAGAGAGAGAGAGCAGTTTATTATTGCAACATATTAATGCTTCCTGCAGGGTGTCATTTTTCAAACATAAATATTTACCAACATAGACGCATTAATCGTATGGGAATAAAGTTAATTGGCAAACGTGGACATGCATTTGCCCCCCCCCCCCCCTCCCTCTCTCTCTCTCTCTCTCTCTCTCTCTCTCTCTCTCTCTCTCTCTCTCTCTCTCTCTCTCTCTCTCTCTCTCTCTCTCTCAAATACACACACGCACGCAGAATCAAACACATAAACATAATACTTTGTTAATTAAAAAAAAAAAAACACACACACACACACATATATATATATATATATATATATATTATATATATATATACACAGAAAGTAGCGCATACAATCACATAAATCATCACGAGCACCGCAACAATACACAATAATACATATGAACATGCCTACACACACAAACAGGTACACACATACGCACACACGAAAGTTGCACAGACGAACACACAGCACATTAATACACAACACACACACTAGCACATATTCCCCGAACACACTCACACACAATAAATACAAACAGCCACAGTAAGTCCATTAACACACGTCAGAACACACCCAATCAAATGCACTATAGTCTATTCGCTGTAAGTAGGCGAGAAATCATGACCTCTATCCTCTGTAACTAAAAAAACGACAACAGTAATCGAGCTAATATTTCTACCATTTGGGAAGAGTCAGTCAAGGAATAGACGTGGAAATTTACAGCCAATTTGCTCTAGCCCGTTTTGAGTTACAGACGATAGAGGTCATGATTTCTCGCCTACTTACAGCGAATAGACTATAGCAAACTCACATATAAGTACACCCAACACACATACAAACACAAACAAACACACACATACACACACACACGACACAAACAAACACACACATACACACACACACGACACAAACACACACACAAACAAACACACACACACACAAACACACACACACACAAACAAACACAAACACATACACACACACACAGGCAATCATCAACCACAGTCAGTCCGGTGCATAACAAAAGTTTCTCAACTACGAATGTTCCGGCTTGTTGATTGTATTCCTGGCCAGAACACAACCCCTGTATTCGTCCAACTACAATGTCTGAACTGTAATAAATAAAGAGGGGGAAAAGGGTATGAAAAAAGCTTAGGTATCGAATCGTTGGGTATACCGAGTCCTATACCTTTCTTGCCTGAACCCCTTCTGTACCGGGGACGTATTTTTAGTTTTATTTAGCTATATTAAGACGATTTGAATGCGTTTAAGATGGGTCTCCTGCAATTAACAGGCTTCAAACTATCTCACTTAACCCTTTTTACTATCTCAGAGCCTTCTTAAACTGCACAAAATTGTCTTAATATAGCAACATATAATTAAAAAGCCGTCTCCGGTATAGAAGGTGTTAAATTAAATGGGTTTATGTCAACAAATCAACTTGAGATTTAAAACAAATTCAAAGCCCCCTTTTTGCACCTACAAGAATCATACCCCTACATGCCATGATATGGTGTTTATGACCTAATCGGCCCAAATCAGGGACTACTAAGCACGGTGTTAGGGGGTAGAGGGGTACGGTATAGTAATTCTAGGGAAAGGTGTTAGCTGCTTATATAGGTATAGAATACTCTCTCTCTTTCTTTCTCTCTCTCTCTCTCTCTCTCTCTCTCTCTCATCGCAAGATGATCCAGCACTACAAAAACAAGTCAAGGAATATCATCATCTCAGGCATTCTCCCCAAGATCGACGCACCTGACAAATTCTACGACAAGGCTTTCAGCACAAATAGCCGACTAAAACATTTGTGTCTGAGGGAAGAAGTTGAATTCATCAACCTCTGGGACAACTTCTACAACCAGCCTACTCTGTTCCGCAAGGATGGCACTCATCTAAACCCTGTGGGTTCAGCACGCATGGGTCGTCTCCTACACGAAGCAGTCCGCAGCCATGGATCAAAAAACGCCATCCGAGAAGAAGCAGCAGTGACATAAATCATCCAACGCCAAGAAAAAAACAGAGGCAACCGAGGACCACCAGCGATAAGGACCGAAGACAGCGAGGACCGAGGACAGCCATGAACATAAATGTAGATCCGACAAGAACCAAAAATATTATTAAAGAGCGTTCCGTGAGTTCTAAAATAACAAATTTAAAGGTTTTCTATGCAAACGCTCGTAGCATACGCAATAAATTTTCAGATTTAGAGGAGCTAGTGTTTACAGAAAATTATGATGTGATTGGCATAACAGAATCTTGGCTCAATACAGAAGATAGAGACTTTTTAGCAGAGTATTCACTTCCCGGTTATGTAATGTTTGAGAAAAGCCGAATAAATCGAAATGGAGGTGGCGTTTTACTTTATATCAAAGAAAGTCTTAACCCTACCCTCTTGTCAAAACCTCAAATTGTGAACGTCGACGCATCTTTTGTGCTAATAAAGAATAATAAAGGTACCAAAATACTACTTGCATTAATATACAGACCTCCAGCTCAATCAGTGCAAACTGACCGAGATATTTACGAACAAATTGCAGATGTAAGTAACTCACAAGATACCGTAATTTTTGGTGACTTTAATTTACCTGTGACCAAGTGGGGCGATACTCTTACTTCACACTCCGGACATGACTTGTATACGAACTTGCAAGAGAGTTCGCTTTATCAATTTGTTGGAACGCCGACCCGTGGTAATAACGTTCTTGACATTGTACTTGCAACAAAAGAAGAATTAATAGAGAATTTGAATGTTGGTGATGAATTCAGTAACAGCGACCATCATACGATAACTTTCACTTTAAAGTTTACTAGTAACGAACCAAATAGTAGCATCGAAAAAGTCCCTAATTTCAAGAAAGCAAACTTCCATAAACTTAGAGCTATGTTTAAAGAAACTGACTGGAGCTTTTTAATTCACAATAACGACATAAATACATCTTGGAAGTTATTCGAAGCCACTTACCTAAAAGCAGTGCAAGACTGCATACCATCGAAAACTCGGCGTCCAGGCCATAATAATAAGCCCAAATGGTGGAATAAAGATATTTCAAACTGCCTGCTTGCTAAAAAATTTGCTAATGATAGATTAAAATCCTCACAAAATGACGAAGAACGGCTGAAATTTGTAGAGCTACGACGCAAATCCAAAAAGTTAATTAAGCAAAGTAAAAAGACCTTAGAGTTACATATTGCGAATCAAAGTAAAACAAACCCGAAAGAATTCTATAGTTATATCAGAAAGAAAAAAGTCGTTACTTCAACTGTTGGACCGTTAGTCGATGAAAATGGAGAATACACCAAAGACGAAGAACAAATGAGTAATGCCCTCAATACCTTCTTTGCATCAGTTTTTACAACAGAAGACCTCAGTGATATCCCTACACCATCGCCGATTCAGATTGATAATTCAGATGTTCTAAGCAATATCACCGTTACAGAGAGAGAAGTATTGAATTGTTTAGATAAACTCAAGGTAAATAAAACGCCTGGACCTGATACAATCTCGCCTAGAGTTCTAAAGGAAGCTAAGGATGAGCTCTCTAAACCACTGACATTACTATTCAATAAATCCTTGCAGTCTGGAAACTATGCCCGATCAGTGGAAGCTAGCCAACGTAACACCGATATTCAAAAAAGGCAGCAAATCCCTACCCAGTAACTATCGTCCAATTAGCTTAACCTCAGTTGTATGTAAAATGCTAGAAACGGTCATACGAGACAGACTCGTAAATCACTTAGAGGAAAATAACATACTTAAAGATACTCAACACGGCTTTCGTAAAAAAACGTTCCTGTTTAACAAACCTCTTAGACTTCTTCCACGATATCCTCAACCTCTACGATGAGAGTAAAGCTGTAGATATTATATACCTTGATTTTCAAAAGGCCTTTGACAAAGTTCCCCACAAACGTTTACTGCTAAAACTAAAAGCGCATGGAATACAAGACGGTGTGTTGAAATGGATAGAAAATTGGCTCAGCGACAGAAAGCAAAGAGTAGTCATAAACGGTAAGGCATCAAAATGGACCAATGTAAGTAGCGGGGTACCCCAGGGATCGGTACTAGGACCAATTCTCTTTCTAATTTACATCAACGACATAGATGAGGGTCTCACCTGTACAATCTCAAAATTTGCTGACGATACAAAAATTGCAAATAGCGTACTCTCAAAAGAACAAGTTGACGATATGCAACACAATCTAGATAAATTGTCATGTTGGGCCCAAATTTGGCAAATGAGTTTCAATGCGGATAAATGTAAAGTACTACATATCGGATACCTAAATGAGAAAGCAAACTATTCGATGAATGGCACTCAGCTTAAGAATGTAAACAGAGAAACCGATCTGGGAGTAACAATATCGAGTAACATAAAACCGAGTCAACAATGTTCAGAAGTTGTTAAGAAGGCAAACAAAATAATTGGCTTTATAGGCAGGTCATTTGAGCATAAATCCAAAGAAGTTATCCTAACCCTTTACAATTCATTAGTCCGCCCTCTTCTGGAATACTGCGTTCAATCCTGGTGCCCTTATTACCAAAAAGATATAAACAAGCTAGAACGAGTTCAACGTAGAGTTACCAAAATGATACCTAGCCTAAAGAACAAACCATACGAAGAGCGTCTTAGAGAATTAAATCTATTTCCTTTAACCCAGCGCAGATTAAGAGGTGACTTAATTCAAGTGTTCAAAATCATCAAAGGCATCGACAATATGAACTGTAGTAAGTACTTCACTATCGACCAATCTAATTACACGCGGGGAAACGGTTGCAAAATTATTGGTAAATCTTTTAACTCACACGAATCTAAGAATTTCTTCTTCAATCGAGTTGTCAACTTGTGGAATGGGCTTCCCCGAAACGTTATAGACTGCATCACCGTTGATTCATTTAAACTCCACCTAGACAAATATCTCGCATCAAACCCGCGACTGACTGCGTTTGTAAATGAATAACTTTATTTTATCCCCCCCTCAGTTACTAACCCATCTGTCCCCTACTAACTTCCTAATCCTGCCACGGACATTAGTTCCAGGGCAGTAATTCCCTTTCCAATGTTCCCTTACCCACTCTAAACCACTGTTTGGACACTTGATCCTCAGTGTTTTTGGAGGACAAGCAACCTAGAAGGGTCACTAGATCTGTTGTTGCTTGATTTCCTTTGTACTCCTTTGTACTCTCCACAAGTCTTCCTCAGCATTTCCCCTTTAATGTTTTTACCATTTAATTCCATTTGCTGCGTCTCATCTTCTCTCTCTCTCTCTCTCTCTCTCTCTCTCTCTCTCTCTCTCTCTCTCTCTCTCTCTCTCTCTCTCATATGTAGGACCTATATGTTTGTGTGTGAGTACAAAGGAGCACAAAGAAAATCAAGCAACAACAGATCTAGTGGCCCCTCTAGGCTGCTTGTCCTCCAACACTGAGGATCAAGTGTCCAAACAGTGGTTTAGAGTGGGTCAGAGAAAATTGGAAAGGGAACTACTGCCCTGGAACTAATGTCCTTGGCAGGATTAGGAAGTTAGTAGGGGACAGATGGGTTAGTAACATAATACAGCTATAAGTGATGTTTCGTATATCTGGGAAAAAGAGAGTAATGTCTTAGTAATATATATACGCAATAATCCTTGATGAATTTGAGGGGGAATAAAATAAAGTTATTCATTTACAAATGCAGTCAGTCGCGGGTTTGATCTAGGCGAAGTTTAAAAGAATCACACACATACACACACACACACTCACAGTATTGATAACTATCGACAGCAACATAAATCATAGAGAAAACGAGATAAACGAGTGAAAAGGATGACGCATTTACATTTCTTCAAAATCATTCCCCAATATCAAGTCGCGTCAACACTCCTTCAACTATATGCATTTCTTGTACATTTCTGTCATGTTAACCCCTTCGGCACGATGACGCCTCTTTTAACTTTTATTCTGACTATGATTTGATAACTGTATGCAATATATGAAAGACCTATGCTATTCAGAGAGTATATTGAGATATCAAAAAAATTCAATAAAGCTTGTACCGCCTTTCTCTGCAAGCGTATGGCAACAACATCCTAGCAAACCTAGCCTAAACTAGCTTGAGTAAGATAAAAATACTCACATTCAATACTAATGTGACTAATCAATATACTGTAAATATAGAACATGACTTCAATGTCATAAGATTCTGGTTACTATTTTCGCAAAATTGTTTGTGTTTTTGTCTTCAAGTTACCTGATTTATGGGTAATCATCATCAACTCCAGGTATTAACCCTTTCACACATTAATGACGCAGAGGTTGCCAGATTAGCAATAAGAAATAGAGTTCTCTCACTCTTATAATTACCGGTACCTCTCCAAAATTAGTTTTCTGCCCACAGCTAACTCAAAGACAACTGCAGAGGTTGAAGTAACTAAACTAAAGATTTCTAAATACCCCTGATGTTAACAAAGGCTTTAAAGTATCCCTAATAGGCTCAAAATCGCGTCATATGTCGGAGAGGGTTAACAGATTGAAACGATAGGCTCTTGTGATTGAATCCGGATATTTCATCTAAGAGGCACACGCTAGAAAGTAAACCCCCCGATATTTCACGATTAAATGCATGGATATCTTCTCGGTACTCTGCTTTAGTTCAATAAAAAGGATTTATTTGAGTCTTTTTATATATTAACCGTTTCATTCCCTATACGGGGACGCGTTTCTTCCTATTATTTGACCGGTTTAATTCAGTTTAGGAAGGAATTATGAAAGTCAGATGATTAGTTGAAATATGTGTTACCCATTTTATTTCTAGAGGGCCTTCCAAACCTGAGAAAAGTCGTCTCAGGTTAGCCAAATGTAAGTCCAAAAGAGTCTTCGAAGGCTCAAAGGGTTAAGTAGTTTTTAAAGCTGCCTTCTCGCAGAAATTGGTTTCTCGGAAATTATAATGTTCCCAATATATATATTTTTTTCTTCCTTTTCTGTGAAGTTTTAGCAATAAATTGCTATTTTCTTTCATGATATGAATAAATTAGTTTCCCTTTGCGGCACGTGTTCCGTAATGGCTTCTTGTATAACTCCTTTGCAGCAAAGGAGAACCCCATTGACCACTTTCGAGTTTCAGGCTATAAGGAAGTTGGAGCCGTTAACATAGATATTAAACAGAAATGCAATAATAACGTAGGTTTCTGATGGATAAATGGTATGTTGAATTGGGTTTTATGTATTTATATATGCACTACGACCGCGTTTTAGCTGTAAATTCTGTTAAATATCGTTGTCTACAGCTCCAATGTCCTTATAGAACGAAACTGCCACGGACATTAGTTCCAGGGCAGTAATTCCCTTTCCAATGTTCCCTTACCCACTCTAAACCACTGTTTGGACACTTGATCCTCAGTGTTTTGGAGGACAAGCAACCTAGAAGGGTCACTAGATCTGTTGTTGCTTGATTTCCTTTGTAAACTCGCAACTTGGCAATTCACATCACTTTACGTCTGGGTATTAATTTACTATATAATAATACCCGAATAAATACACCATATTAATTGTTCCATTTAAAAGCATAAGCAATACTAATTATCAATTACACAGAGATTACATGCCCCAAACAATTACATTATTCACTACACGTACGGGTATTTAGAAGGAATTAACCCGTGCAGTGCCAGGGACATTATTATCATCATATTCTGGCAACTTTTAGACGATTTTGTTCAGCTTAGGAAGGACGTCTGGCAATAATAAGACTTCAAACTTTCTCAACCAACCCACTTAACTACCACAGATCCTTCCTAAGCTGCATTATATCGTCTAAATATAGCTACAATATAATGTAACACACGTCGCTGGTACTCAAAGGGGTAATATTTCCCGGCACATGCGTCACAGGTCAAAGAGAGAATGCTAACTACCGACAAATCTACTTAAGGCGAGATTTCCACTTGAGGGATTTTTTTCTGGACCCCTTTCTCTCTCATGTTTAGCCCCATTGCTTTTTAGATTTTAAGACGCTCGCCCCCTTTAGTTTGGCGATTTTAAGAACTTTCGCCCCATTTCTGTCAATTTTAAGAACTTTCGTGCCATTTAGGTGTCGATTTTTTTCTGGCGAGCGATAGCGAGCCTGTAATTTGAGAGGAACCGGCCTTCGGGCGGGACATTTTTCTACCGAAAAATGTACAAATTTATCTTGAAAGGGGGTCTAGGGGGTGTAATTTTAAGCTTGATGGAGGTCTAGGGAAGAAACTAAATACCTCCCCTTACCTTAAACATGTATGGCTGTGGCTCTAATTTGTATTCCTAATTTGTATTCCTAATTTGTATTCCTAATTTGTATTCCTAATTTGTATTCCTAATTTGTATTCCTAATTTGTATTCCTAATTTGTATTCCTAATTTGTATTCCTAATTTGTATTCCTATAATATTCCTTTAATGTCTCAAGTCCGATGAATTTTAGAAGTGTTAATAGATAAAATTTAATATATGGTGAAAACGAAATATATACAAAAACACAAGACAAATAACTAAAGCGTATTTTTCCTTAAGGTATTAGAGCTCCGGATTATTCACTAGGCTTGGCCGGATACAATACAAAGATTCAAGGGAGAGAACACAAGGATGCACGTTACAATGGGTTTTATGTATACATGCTTATTGTACATACGATTAGCATAAAATCATACATAAAATCATATATATAAAACAAATACAGAATGAATAACGATACTTATACTAAATTATCGTAGTTGCCTATTAAGTTTGAATATTGTTTCGGTCGCAGCAACCATCTCATAAAACTACCGTTAAGCGGACTGTCTGGCCAGACCGCCAGAGGGGTTACCTAACTGTGTACATGTACAGTATGTATGTGCACCTGTAGTCACGTACACACATATGCGTGGGGAAGGGGCAGGAGAGGGGGAAAGGACAGGCGGAAAGAAGTTCCCTACACATATATGCTGTGCAGTTAGCTTGTGGGTGCTAACAAAGTTGAATACAGAGACAATGGTAAATGTGTGTGTGTGGGTGTGTGTGTGTGGGGGGGGGGGGGGTGGCAACAGGGAGAGAGGGACGCCGTGTGAACTTGAATGGCGTTGTTCTAAGGATGCTTGGGGTAGCGTGTGCGAATCTAATTTCAATAAATGAGGAAGGCCTTGGTATGAAATAGATTTATCTGTACATCTCACCATCAATTTTGGCAGCAACGATAACGAGTGGTGCTGGGGTGAAGCAGCAGGAGGGGAGGGAGGGGAGGGGGGGGGGGGCGTGACGTATGCACCTCAACTGCGCATGCGCGAACTTGGAAAAAACATTGCGTGAGGGGGTTGGCGAATTTACATCGAATTTTCCCATGCAAAATATGACAAAGTCCAAACATACCTTTAACATATCATTTCACAACGCTGTTCCCTGAATCTTACTAGGTCTGTCAGCGAAGTGTGAAGAGGTTAGGGCACGGAATTCACTGTGAAATTGACTGTAAAGTGAGAGCTAATCGAGTTGTTTACTGGCTGAGCTCCGCCATCTTGAGTAGCCAATGCACAGTTTGCCGCACATATTCCATTTTGTCAACCATCCCAGCAAATCGCCGCACCCACCTCCCCAACCCCCCTCCCTTATTCCACCTCCTACCTATAGTGGAAGGGAAGGAGGTGGAGCAAGGGAGGGGGGTTGGGGAAGTGGGTGCAGCGCCACCAAATCAGGACCCCAACGGAATAGAATCTGTGCAGCAAACTGTACAGTAAGGTCGCCGATGCACCCGGACGGATCGGCGTGTCGCATGTATAACGGCGGGCCCCTGGCGTTCCCCACCATCGCATACCGACGGTTTACCATACCATACTGACGGTGCAAGGTTAGTTAGTTAAGGGGGCCACCGGCTTTTTTTTTATCTATCTCTCCTTTTCTCTCTTTCCCTGGCTTGTATCCATTCGGCCCCATTTAGCCAACTGTTTTAAGACATCCCCATCCAGGTGTCGATTTCTTCCTGGCGAGCGATAGCGAGACAGCATTGTATGGAGAAATCCGGCTTCGCCGGAGAAATTTTTCTATCGAAAAATTTATAAATTTAGCTTGCTGTCAATACAAAAATATGCATATGCTGGCTCGCTACCGTTCGCCAGGAAAATATTGACACCTGGATGGGTGTAAGCGTCTTAAAACAGTAGGCTGAATGGGGCCGAATAGATACAAGCCAAAGAGAAAGGGAGAGAAAGAGAGAAAAAAAAGCGAGGTGGGCTCCCTCAATTAAAATAGGACTTCAGAGGCTATCAACCCTATTGGATTATTAAGCCAGCACACTGTAAGTCAAGAATAACGTCAGGACTGGAGCCTCTCTGCGAAAACTCCAGTCCCTTCGGTGCAAGGTTGCCGACTCATTCTTATATATACCTGATTGTATACCTGTGGCAGCCCAGCGACTATTGTATACCTGTGGCAGCCCAGCGACTATTGTATACCTGTGGCAGCCCAGCGACTATTGTATACCTGTGGCAGCCCAGCGACTATTGCATAACTGACCACGTGCGAGTTTCGTTCTATAAGGAAGTTGGAGCTCCGAACATCCATATTAAAAAGAAATGCAATAATAATGTAGGTGTCTGATGGATAGAAAGTATGTTGAATTTTATTGTATGTGTATATATATAAATGCACTACAACCGTAATTTATATGGTAATACTGTTAAATATCGATGTCTACAGCTCCAACTTCCTTATACCCTGAAACTCGCAAGTGGTCAATTGCCAGGCGCCTGCCAGTATGGTACGGTAAGGGATCAGAACTATTGTACCGTAATTTTGCACCATACGCCAATTTTTTTTTTTTTTAGCTATGTAATTAGAAAGACAAACTCATGAATATTGCAGTTTATTTTACAAGCTATTAGATTTGTCCAATACAGTGAAACGTATATGACTTTTACTAATATACAATGAACTGACGCAATATTGTGCACCGCTGCCGCTCGGTGACGCTATTAGCTAGAGGGCTGGACAATTTAAAAACACTTTCTGAAAGCCAGGACGTTCATTAATTATGCCAGACGGTTAATTAATAATATTGACTAATGAACTAACTATGACTGTTTTCAGATATATCTATAAAATCTTATATACCGGTAGTCAATAAAAAGATCTGATAAATATTAACACTAGTGTGCATTTCGCATACCTAAATGTGCATATTAGAAGACGATTACTGTAAAAAAAATAGCAATAATTTAAAAAAAGGTCTTAAGGGGAGGTTTCTAGTTTGTTTCCTACTTCTCCAGCAATCTTAAAATTTCACCCCCTTGACCCCCTTTCAAGATAAATTTGTACATTTTTCGGTAGAAAAATGTCCCGGCCGAAGGCCGATTACTCTTAAATTACAGGCTTGCTATCGCTCGCCAGGATAAAATCGACACCTAAATGGCACGAAAGGTCTTAAAATTGACAGAATGGGGCGGAAATTCTTAAAAATCACCAAACTAATGGGCAAACGTCTTAAAATCTCAAAAGCAATGGGGCTAGACATGAGGGAGAAAGGGGTCAAGAAAAAAGTCCCTCAAGTGGAAATCTCCCCTTAATCTAATTATAAATAGATTCAAATATTTAGACTTGATGATGTAATGTTATATTATATTAAGACTGACTGCAATTTAGTATGCATTAATGTCTTGGAACCTATTTATCAATTTAGTATGCATGAATGTCTTGGAACCTATTTATCAATTTAGTATGCATTAATGTCTTGGAACCTATTTATCAATTTAGTATGCATGAATGTCTTGGAACCTATTTATCAATTTAGTATGCATGAATGTCTTGGAACCTATTTATCAATTTAGTATGCATGAATGTCTTGGAACCTATTTATCAATTTAGTATGCATGAATGTCTTGGAACCTATTTATCAATTTCTGCATCAATTGAATAGTATATAGGCATACTGGTATTCATGTTTTGTCTTGTTAGGGACAAACTGAATATTCTGAAATACAATGTAAATTTGTATAAACATGTTATGATGCTTTTATACTATTAGTGTACTACAAACTATAAAATATAATAATATAATTTAAGTTAATGCTACATTTCATAATAAAGCCTAAATTATGTGATATGATTAAATCTAGAACAAGTGCCAACTCCCGACGGTAATTGTCTGCGAAATTCACCTGATCACTGTCTGATACAGGCCACCTGTCTATCACCTACCACACCTTCCCACTCTGAACCTGTTTTGGTGACTAAATGGCATTACGATAGGGCAGACTGGGAGGGTCTTCAGGGTTTCTTTATTGATATTCCCTGGACCTCTTTCTTTTCTAATGATGCACACTCCACCTTGAGCCACATACAAGATTTTGTAAACATTGGAATGGAAACTTTTATTCCTCATCAAAAGTACAGTAAAAAATCTAATTCACCTAAATGGTTTGACCATAATTGTGCTAGAGTAACTGAACAAAAAACAATAGCCTACAATGCATACACAAGATCAAAAACACATGAAGCCTTTAATTACTTTAGAAACATCAGAAATCATGCCAAAACTGTATTAAACCTAACTAAATCAAACTTTCTCCATAAGCAGGCAAATAAACTTCTAAATAATCCAAATGATAACATATTTTGGTCTACTCTTAACTCATTCAAATCCAACTTCACTACTGCTTCATCCATTCCACCATTAAAATCTCCGACTGGCAATCTTGTAAGTGACCCACGAGGTAAAGCTAACCTTCTTGCGGATATTTTCTCCACCAACTCAACCTTAGATGAAATAAATCAAGATGTCCCTGTACTTAATTTTAATTCGCCTGAAATTCCCTCACTTAAGATCCACACCAGACATGTCAAAACTATTTTGCAGAATCTCTCAGTAGATAAGGCTCCTGGTCCAGATGAAATTCCTCCAATAGTACTTAAGAATTGCTCCTTGGTGCTCGCTCCTGTATTGGCAAATTTTTTCCGTCTGTGTACTCATACCTCATGCTTCCCAGTACCCTGGAAAGAAGCAAACATCCATCCAGTTCCTAAAAAAGGTGCCTCTTCAGATCCATCAAACTACAGACCAATAGCTATAACTTCCACTCTTGGCAAAGTCTTTGAAATTATATTAAATAATCACATAATTAAGCATCTGGAGAATAATAAATTAATCAGTGATAGGCAATATGGTTTTAGACAATGTCGATCAACTGCAGACATTCTTTGCCTTCTTACGCATCAAATCAACCAAGCTACAGACCAACATGGTGAAACACATACAATAGCACTGGATATATCAAAGGCATTTGATAGAGTCTGGCATCAATCCTTATTGTCGAAGATGTCACACTACGGCCTTGCATCATTAGTTCCACTAATTTCTTCTTATCTTCATAACAGAAAAATACGTGTAATGGTAGATGGCCTTTATTCTCAATTTCACTCAATAAATGCTGGTGTTCCCCAGGGATCAGTTTTGGCCCCAACTCTGTTCCTCATTCATATCAATGATCTCATATCTACCACTCATAATCCAATACATTCCTACGCAGATGACTCAACACTCCACAGTTCCTTCACATTTACCAATTCTTTCACCCAACCCGATCTTATAAATTCAAAAATAAACACTGCAATTTCTCTGAACCAGGACCTTTCTAGAATTAATGAATGGGGACAAGAGAATCTAGTTTCCTTTAATGCACAGAAAACCAAGTACATTCAATTTTCTAACCGACAGAATCTCACTGACTCCCATATATTTTGTAATGATGTAAATATTCCCACTTCCCCTAGTATTGACATTCTCGGTGTAACATTAACTACTAACTTGAGCTGGACACATTATGTTAGAAGCATTGCTTAGAATGCCTCTAAAAAACTGGGACTCCTGTACAGAGTTCGAGAATTCTTCACTGACGAGCAGTTGGCCGTAATATATAAAAGTCATGTGCATTCTCAGATGGATTACTGTTCACCTCTGTGGGGTGGAAGTGGAGTGGTTGCATTGAGGCAGTTGGACAAAATTCAAAATAAAGCTATTAGATTAATCAAGAACCCTGCAATCACACAGGACCTTCCTACATTATCCATACGAAGAAACGTTGCATCCCTTGCATTATTCTACAGATATTTTCACAGCAATTGTTCCGAGGAACTTGCTTCAATTGTGCCGCCTCTCCACATCTTTCCCCGTAGAACTAGGGCAGCTGAGAGCGCCCATGAATTTACACTTTCTCCTCCACAATGCAGAACTTCTGCTTATCAGAATTCATTTATCCCCAGAGCTACTACTCTTTGGAATTCACTTCCCTCGAATTGCTTTCCACAAACTTACAATCTACAAATGTTTAAATCCAGTTGTTACAAACATTTTATGAATGGAGGATGCCTTTAGGCTCATGGACCTTTTTGTTTTATCTGTGTTTTTCCTTCCTCCGTTCATTGTCTCTTAACAAAAAAAATAATAATAAATAAATAATACGGTACGGTACGGTAATTTACTCAATTTTTCGTACCTGGAAAGCTCCGTACCGTACCTTCGGACAATACCGTACTGTATGGATGTTGGATGTTGTTGCTATATAACATTATATAGTAGGCAGTCCTAAAACTAAAACTAGCCTATATAGTGTAACGGTATACCTTAGCCTATAGTTGTTAACATATGTGATTTTTTTTCTTCAGCGGCTGCAAGATTTTTTTTTTGAGGGGGGGAGGGGGGTACCATATCCGGTAGTTATTCAGGTCAGAAGATCCCAACCTGCACCTAAATACTTCCTCTATCCTCAACCCCTCAGTCACACCACATCTAGTCTACTAACCAACACCCTTCTCTCATACTTTCCCATTCCCAGTGCACTTATTTGAATCATCCTTTCCATCACGTTCATCCCTTCACGTCCCCCTGTTCACAATAATTTACTCCTCCCACTCACACCTTATCAAACCTTGCCACCAACACTCTAGATTCCCACTCCCCCACTCCATGCTCACTTATTTGAACTATATATTTTCTCACTATAGTAACTCTAATTTGAACTACCCTCTTCCTCCTCTATTGTCCCAACACGTCCCCCTATTCTCAACACCTCACTCCTCCCATTCACACATCATCACATCTAGCCACTAACACCATCTCTCCCACTCACACCCCATCACATCTAGCCACTAACACCATCTCTCCCACTCACACCCCATCACATCTAGCCACTAACACCATCTCTCCCACTCACACCCCATCACATCTAGCCACTAACACCATCTCTCCCACTCACACATCATCACATCTAGCCACTAACACCATCTCTCCCACTCACACATCATCACCTCTCGCCACTAACACCATCTCTCCCAATCACACATCATGACATCTCGCCACTAACACCATCTCTCCCACTCACACATCATCACATCTCGCCACTAACACCATCTCTCCCACTCACACATCATCACATCTCGCCACTAACACCATCTCTCCCACTCACACATCATCACATCTCGCCACTAACACCATCTCTCCCACTCACACATCATCACATCTCGCCACTAACACCATCTCTCCCACTCACACATCATCACATCTCGCCACTAACACCATCTCTCCCACTCACACATCATCACATCTAGCCACTAACACCATCTCTCCCAATCACACATCATCACATCTCGCCACTAACACCATCTCTCCCACTCACACATCATCACATCTCGCCACTAACACCATCTCTCCCACTCACACATCATCACATCTCGCCACTAACACCATCTCTCCCACTCACACATCATCACATCTCGCCACTAACACCATCTCTCCCACTCACACATCATCACATCTCGCCACTAACACCATCTCTCCCACTCACACATCATCACATCTCGCCACTAACACCATCTCTCCCACTCACACCCACTCACCCAAATCAACGAAAAAGATTTTGCATCCCAGGAGCTGGACTGGACGACATTGTGGAAGCCTTCGAAGATACCACAAAGGATGCAAATGAAAATACCCTTTTTGTCATCCATGCTGGTTCAAATGACGTCATGCGCACCAGATCCGAAGAGTTGATGGAGAAATATCGCAAGATGATCCAGCACTACAAAAACAAGTCAAGAATATCATCATCTCAGGCATTCTCCCCAAGATCGACGCACCTGACAAATTCTACGACAAGGCCTTCAGCACAAATAGCCGACTAAAACATTTGTGTCTGAGGGAAGAAGTTGAATTCATCAACCTCTGGGACAACTTCTACAACCAGCCTACTCTGTTCCGCAAGGATGGCACTCATCTAAACCCTGTAGGTTCAGCACGCATGGGTCGTCTCCTACACGAAGCAGTCCGCAGCCATGGATCAAAAAACGCCATCCGAGAAGAAGCAGCAGTGACATAAATCATCCAACGCCAAGAAAAAAACAGAGGCAACCGAGGACCACCAGCGATAAGGACCGGAGACAGCGAGGACCGAGGACAGCCATGAACATAAATGTAGATCCGACAAGAACAAAAAATATTATTAAAGCGTGTTCCGTTCCGTGAGTTCTAAAATAACAAATTTAAAGGTTTTCTATGCAAACGCTCGTAGCATACGCAATAAATTTTCAGATTTAGAGGAGCTAGTGTTTACAGAAAATTATGATGTGATTGGCATAACAGAATCTTGGCTCAATACAGAAGATAGAGACTTTTTAGCAGAGTATTCACTTCCCGGTTATGTAATGTTTGAGAAAAGCCGAATAAATCGAAATGGAGGTGGCGTTTTACTTTATATCAAAGAAAGTCTTAACCCTACCCTCTTGTCAAAACCTCAAATTGTGAACGTCGACGCATCTTTTGTGCTAATAAAGAATAATAAAGGTACCAAAATAATACTTGCATTAATATACAGACCTCCAGCTCAATCAGTGCAAACTGACCGAGAAATTTACGAACAAATTGCAGATGTAAGTAACTCACAAGATACCGTAATTTTTGGTGACTTTAATTTACCTGTGACCAAGTGGGGCGATACTCTTACTTCACACTCCGGACATGACTTGTATACGAACTTGCAAGAGAGTTCGCTTTATCAATTTGTTGGAACGCCGACCCGTGGTAATAACGTTCTTGACATTGTACTGCAACAAAGAAGAATTAATAGAGAATTTGAATGTTGGTGATGAATTCAGTAACAGCGACCATCATACGATAACTTTCACTTTAAAGTTTACTAGTAACGAACCAAATAGTAGCATCGAAAAAGTCCCTAATTTCAAGAAAGCAAACTTCCATAAACTTAGAGCTATGTTTAAAGAAACTGACTGGAGCTTTTTAATTCACAATAACGACATAAATACATCTTGGAAGTTATTCGAAGCCACTTACCTAAAAGCAGTGCAAGACTGCATACCATCGAAAACTCGGCGTCCAGGCCATAATAATAAGCCCAAATGGTGGAATAAAGATATTTCAAACTGCCTGCTTGCTAAAAAATTTGCTAATGATAGATTAAAATCCTCACAAAATGACGAAGAACGGCTGAAATTTGTAGAGCTACGACGCAAAGCCAAAAGTTAATTAAGCAAAGTAAAAAGACCTTAGAGTTACATATTGCGAATCAAAGTAAAACAAACCCGAAAGAATTCTATAGTTATATCAGAAAGAAAAAATAGTTACTTCAACTGTTGGACCGTTAGTCGATGAAAATGGAGAATACACCAAAGACGAAGAACAAATGAGTAATGCCCTCAATACCTTCTTTGCATCAGTTTTTACAACAGAAGACCTCAGTGATATCCCTACACCATCGCCGATTCATATGATAATTCAGATGTTTTAAGCAATATCACCGTTACAGAGAGAGAAGTATTGAATTGTTTAGATAAACTCAAGGTAAATAAAACGCCTGGACCTGATACAATCTCGCCTAGAGTTCTAAAGGAAGCTAAGGATGAGCTCTCTAAACCACTGACATTACTATTCAATAAATCCTTGCAGTCTGGAACTATGCCCGATCAGTGGAAGCTAGCCAACGTAACACCGATATTAAAAAAAGGCAGCAAATCCCTATCCAGTAACTATCGTCCAATTAGCTTAACCTCAGTTGTATGTAAAATGCTAGAAACGGTCATACGAGACAGACTCGTAAATCACTTAGAGGAAAATAACATACTTAAAGATACTCAACACGGCGGCTTTCGTAAAAAAACGTTCCTGTTTAACAAACCTCTTAGACTTCTTCCACGATATCCTCAACCTCTACGATGAGAGTAAAGCTGTAGATATTATACCTTGATTTTCAAAAGGCCTTTGACAAAGTTCCCCACAAACGTTTACTGCTAAAACTAAAAGCGCATGGAATACAAGACGGTGTGTTGAAATGGATAGAAAATTGGCTCAGCGACAGAAAGCAAAGAGTAGTCATAAACGGTAAGGCATCAAAATGGACCAATGTAAGTAGCGGGGTACCCCAGGGATCGGTACTAGGACCAATTCTCTTTCTAATTTACATCAACGACATAGATGAGGGTCTCACCTGTACAATCTCAAAATTTGCTGACGATACAAAAATTGCAAATAGCGTACTCTCAAAAGAACAAGTTGACGATATGCAACACAATCTAGATAAATTGTCATGTTGGGCCCAAATTTGGCAAATGAGTTTCAATGCGGATAAATGTAAAGTACTACATATCGGATACCTAAATGAGAAAGCAACTATTCGATGAATGGCACTCAGCTTAAGAATGTAAACAGAGAAACCGATCTGGGAGTAACAATATCGAGTAACCTAAAACCGAGTCAACAATGTTCAGAAGTTGTTAAGAAGGCAAACAAAATAATTGGCTTTATAGGCAGGTCATTTGAGCATAAATCCAAAGAAGTTATCCTAACCCTTTACAATTCCTTAGTCCGCCCTCTTCTGGAATACTGCGTTCAATCCTGGTGCCCTTATTACCAAAAAGATATAAACAAGCTAGAACGAGTTCAACGTAGAGTTACCAAAATGATACCTAGCCTAAAGAACAAACCATACGAAGAGCGTCTTAGAGAATTAAATCTATTTCCTTTAACCCAGCGCAGATTAAGAGGCGACTTAATTCAAGTGTTCAAAATCATCAAAGGCATCGACAATATGAACTGTAGTAAGTACTTCACTATCGACCAATCTAATTACACGCGGGGAAACGGTTGCAAAATTATTGGTAAATCTTTTAACTCGCACGAATCTAAGAATTTCTTCTTCAATCGAGTTGTCAACTTGTGGAATGGGCTTCCCCGAAACGTTATAGACTGCATCACCGTTGATTCATTTAAACTCCGCCTAGACAAATATCTCGCATCAAACCCGCGACTGACTGCGTTTGTAAATAAATAACTTTATTTTATCCCCCCTCAGTTACTAACCCATCTGTCCCCTACTAACTTCCTATCCTGCCACGGACATTAGTTCCAGGGCAGTAATTCCCTTTCCAATGTTCCCTTACCCACTCTAAACCACTGTTTGGACACTTGATCCTCAGTGTTTTGGAGGACAAGCAACCTAGAAGGGTCACTAGATCTGTTGTTGCTTGATTTCCTTTGTACTCCTTTGTACTCCTTTGTACTCACACATCATCACATCTAGCCACTAACACCATCTCTCCCACTCACACATCATCACATCTAGCCACTAACACCATCTCTCCCACTCAACACATCATCACATCTAGCCACTAACACCATCTCTCCCACTCACACATCATCACATCTAGCCACTAACACATCATCACATCTAGCCACTAACACCATCTCTCCCACTCACACATCATCACATCTAGCCACTAACACATCATCACATCTAGCCACTAACACCATCTCTCCCACTCACACATCATCACATCTAGCCACTAACACCATCTCTCCCACTCACACATCATCACATCTAGCCACTAACACCATCTCTCCCACTCACACATCATCACATCTAGCCACTAACACCATCTCTCCCACTCACACATCATCACATCTAGCCACTAACACCATCTCTCCCACTCACACATCATCACATCTAGCCACTAACACCATCTCTCCCACTCACACATCATCACATCTAGCCACTAACACCATCTCTCCCACTCACACATCATCACATCTAGCCACTAACACCATCTCTCCCACTCTCCCACTCACACATCATCACATCTAGCCACTAACACCATCTCTCCACTCCACTCACACATCATCACATCTAGCCACTAACCATCTCTCCCACTCACACATCATCACATCTAGCCACTACAACACCATCTCTCCCACTCACACATCATCACATCTAGCCACTAACACCATCTCTCCCACTCACACATCATCACATCTAGCCACTAACACCATCTCTCCCACTCACACATCATCACATCTAGCCACTAACACCATCTCTCCCACTCCTCGCTCTCGTTACTGTGGCTGAGCTGTGGAATCCTCAGCTTAGGAGACACAGGGGGTAAGTTTCACAAGGATTACCTCACCTGGGGACATACATACTCACGTACATATACTGTACTTTACTATATATCAGTATCTGTACATGCACACACGCACACGCACTCATACCCATACACATGTATACGTACATTCATGCACATGCAATTGTACACACACACACACACTTACAATCACACATGTTCTCATGCATGTACATGCGTAAATATACACACATGTACACCCTCACACATGTACACGCGCAAACACACACATGCATACGTACATATACATACATCACGCATGCTTACACACATACACAATCATACACGTATATGCACACATACCATTGATTATATAACATCTTTCACACAGATGCACGCTCGTTGCAACATTTATACACTCATTCAGTCCAATCATGTATACAGTATAAGCACAGGCACATGCATACGCACTTAAAACCCCTCCACACACAATACACACACACACACAAACGCACATACACAAACACACATATAGAGGAACCAGGTAGCTAGTATGTATTTGTTTGTGTGTGTGTGTGTGTGTGTGTGTGTGTGTGTGTGTGTGTGTGTGTGTGTGTGTGTGTGTGTGTGTGTGTGTGTGTGTGTGTGTGTGTGTGTGTGTGTGGTGTGTGTGTGTGTGTGTTGTGTGTGTGTGTGTGTGTGTGTGTGTGTGTGTGTGTGTGTGTGTGTGTGTGTGTATTGTGTGTGGAGGGGTTTTAAGTGCGTATGCATGTGCCTGTGCTTATACTGTAAGTATAGTCTGCACCTCTTAGTATATAAAGATTAGCTTCACTACCTAGACAAGCATCTGCTAGCCTATATCCTGAACCTTGCAATGTATTGATTACACCCTTGATACCCTTGGAAATGCTATATTGTGGTAAGGCATCTACCACTACAACATTAATAGAGGATAACCTATCTTTGTCCTTGTACTGCAGAGTGACTACCTCATACACCTGTTCGTGCTGGGCTCCCGTAAAACCTTGCAGTTTCAATGTTTCTCTTCCCAATATTGTACTGACGGTAGAGAAGACCGCAGAACAAAAGTGAGTTGGGAACATTGGTCCAGCAATGCATGCATAGTGTGAAGTCCCTTATTACTACTTACTGGTATCATTATTGTAGGTAAAATCACAGTTTCTCGCTCTGACGTTACAGACATCATCGTGGAGGTAGGGGAAGGTGCAGGACTAGCAACAGTGTTGGTATTTACTCTATATCATAGTGCGCGGAAATGTCTACCCTGACAATTGCTACAAGGTTTCAATTTTTCAGTTGTACAACCGCACCCCCATGATCCTTAGAGAGGCATCCAGCACACAAATTCAACATGTTAGGTTTACCTATCTTAGCCTCATTATTGGGATTTTACATTTAAACCAGGCATGCTTAGGACTCTGGCAAAGATAACAAACAAATTTAACCCCTTCAGACTCATATGACGCAGAGGTTGCCAGATTAGCAATAAGAAATAGAGTTCTCTTACTCTTATAATTACCTCTCCAAAAATTAGTCCCACAGCTAACTCAAAGACAACTGCAGAGGTTGAAGTAACTAAACTAAAGGTTTCTAAATACCCCTGATGGTAACAAAGGCTTTAAAGTATCCCTAATCGGCTCAAAATCGCGTCATATGTCGGAGAGGGTTAATAGGATAGACCTGCTTCTTAGAGTTACTGGTACTCTTATGTACACTCGGTCCAAGAAATATCTGCACCCCTACGCTGATCATCTGGTGTGTACAGCTCGATAGGGTTGGCACCTCTGCCTGCATCTATATCCATGTGTCAGAGAGGATCGTCTCTGACACATGGATATAGTTGCAGGCAGGGATGCCAACCCTACCGAGCTGTACACATCAGATAATCAGCGTAAGGGTGCAGATACTTCTTGGACCGAGTGTACCTCTCTACTGGTACTTCTATTAACAGTAGCAATGGTTGCAGCCGTGGCTTTAGCTGCCATATAGTCAGTAATAAGGCTCTCCATATTGAATACTTCTGTTTGGTAACATTCAGTAAAGGAAGATAGATCAAGTTGGATATCCTTCATCGCCTTATTTATATTCTCACAAAGCGATGAATGTAGTTTATTCATAAGGATTACTGTACATACCTCCTCAATACTAACTTGGAGGGTTTCAACGGATCGGAAATAGGGAAGCTATACACCTGCCAATGGCGACTTTCTAGGGCCTTTCCTAACTGATGCTATAGTATTGGGTTCTAGTCATGTGGTGATGGGCTGGTCTATCAAAGTGAGAGCTGAGCGATCTCTGCCATACCCATAGCTTACTGCGACTGTTCCTTTTACTTAAATATTTTCTAGATCTCAAGTGATGGCATCTCTTCCATGGATTGACCTCCTTACTACCAACCTAGAAGTTGCAGATTGGGTGCCAAAGTGTCACATTTTTCCTTTGCCCCTCAACTTTCCCTCCATAATTGCAGAGGGGCACAGGGCCTTGGGTGGGGCTTTGGTTTCCCGGGCGTTTCCGCACCCTCCTCAGCTCCCCGCCTTGGAGTGGCTTCGGTCACCTGGGCTTTATTAGTGGTACGCAGGGAGGGTTTTGTGGGGGCGCTCGGTTATGGCCTTGCTCGGGACCTTGGGGTTGTTTGGCCAGACAACCTAGGGAACAGCAACAACAACAACAACAACAATCCTATAGGACACATAAGAATCGATGGACTTTGTCGAAGGATGGTATGAAAATCTTAAATATTTAAATCTTAAAATCTTAGTATAACGAGAATAGACATAAGCATCTGACTAGCTAATAATACACCAATAACGCATATTTTTGCTTCCCAGCAAGGAATATAGACATCTCTGAATAAATTAATGACATAATCATTGCCTTATGTATACAAACAAAATACATTGAGGTATTAAGCAAATATTATGTAGTTAGGATATTCAAACCCACACTAAAATATATATATATATATACTTTATTCCAACCAGTGACAATAAGCGATACAGAAGACGCTCCTTAGGACATTTAATACCCCTCACACGATACAAGGACGCCTTTCTTCCTGGTATCCTTACTATCATTAGACCATTTTTCTCAGCTCAAAAAGAACCTCCAGGAATCAAAGGGCCACAAACTACCTCGATTATCCCTTCAACTACAACAGGTCCTCCCCAAATTTTACCTCAGTATTAAAGGACGCGCTTTCACTTTATTCTGGCTAATATTAGAAGATGTTATTCAGTTTTGGAAGGCCCTCTACGAATCAAAGGCGTAAAGTTTATCCCAATTAATTCTCGGACTCCCATAATTAATTCCTAAACTGAGAAGAAACATTTTAATCCTTGAACTAACATAATTCATTCCTAAACTGAGAAGAAACGTTTTAATTCTCGGACTCCCATAATTAATTCCTAAACTGAGAAGAAACCTTTTAATCCTCGGACTCCCATAATTCATTCCTAAACTGAGAAGAAACGTTTTAATTCTCGGACTCCCATAATTAATTCCTAAACTGAGAAGAAACATTTTAATCCTTGAACTAACATAATTCATTCCTAAACTGAGAAGAAACGTTTTAATTCTCGGACTCCCATAATTAATTCCTAAACTGAGAAGAAACCTTTTAATCCTCGGACTCCCATAATTCATTCCTAAACTAAGAAGAAACGTTTACTAATAGCCAGAATAACAAAGGCACCCTCGTCTCTTGAAAGGATTAATATCATCTAATGGTAGCCAGAATGAAAGTAAGAAAGACGTCATCATATACTGGAATTGACTAGAGGAAGGGCGATGGGCTGGCTGCATGTTTCCGGAGTTTGGCCATGTTTGTACTCTTGTGCAACTTAATCTTTACTAGAGCGATGACGGCAACTTAACGTAACCCAACTTAACCTACCTCTCCTAGCCATTAAGTTAGAACAGGGTTATGAAGAAAGATAAGGTTAGATTCGGATAAGATAGGTAGGGTATGTTTTGGTTAGGTGGTTAGGTAGTTCGGTAGGGTAGAGTATAGATCATATAGTAAAAACTATAAGATCTATATAGTAAGGTTGGGTTGGGTTTAGTTGGGTTAGGATAAGTTAGGATAGGGTAGGATAGGTTAGGATAAGTTAGGATAGGGTAGGATAGGTTATGGCAGGTAAGGTAGGGTTAGATTAGGCTAAGTTATACTATGTAAGATTATGTTAAGTAGTCATTGGCTAGGTTATGTTAAGTCAGGTTAGGCTAGGACAAATCATCGTTATCGTCCTGGTAAGCGTAAACTCACACAAGCACTTGAACCCGCCCAAAATTCTGGAATATGCGGGCGGGCTGGCGGGCTGGGTTAAACCGTCTTCAATATACACCTGCAACAAACACTGCAAAAATTGTGTGTGCAATATTAACACTACATACTGTACACAAAACAGGCAAAGAGATTAACACTCTCACTACGAGGACGCATCTCTTTATTATTATCAAGAGACGTTTTGTACAGAAGTTAGGAAGAACCTCTGGGAGTCGGAGAGATAATTGAGATCGAATTTCCCCATCTGATTGTTAGCGGTCCTTCGTAAGCTATATATATTTGTCTGACAGCCAAAATAAAGTGAATAATGCGTCCTCGTATGCGGAGAGAGTTAAGAGTAATATAATTGAACACGTGATAGGTAGTTCTATATGTAGCCAGAATACACCGGTACACGTTAGAAATAATATAGACACAATCAGTAGTTTAGAAAATATCAGAACACATTATAAAGTGAAGGAAATGTTATAGAGAGGGATTATGACACAGTATATTATGACACAGTATATTATGACACAGTATATTATGACACAGTATATTATGACACAGTATATTATGACACAGTATATTATGACACAGTATATTATGACACAGTATATTATGACAGTATATTATGACACAGTATATTATGACACAGTATATTATGACAGTATATTATGACACAGTATATTATGACACAGTATATTATGACACAGTATATTATATGCACCAGTTTTGTTACAGTCTCTGTGTTCTATATTGCACACACGATTTTTACTGCTTACATTCCCGCAACACACACACACACATACACACCAGTAGAAAGTGTGCAACATACCTGAAAATGTCTACAAAAATGCCTGCAACAACTGTGGAATACACCCGGAATGAGTCTGCAGGACGTACTTGCAACGAAACTCCAAAACCTCTGAGCTTGCATGATCTCTAGGTGTCCTCCAAAAGCTCTACGACAGTTTTGGATAACCAAAAACCAACACGTTTGGAGCAAGTCTGCAAAGCACACCTGCAGCGGATCTGTCACAAATCTGTAAATATGTCTGCAATAGACAATGATGTCAATTCTGTATCATACCAGCAAAAATTCTGCAACATTTACCTACAATACTTGACAGCAACATTGAACATTCTTTTCCTGTTAGCTCATCCATGCTCACACGGATTCGCTGGAAATTCGCATAGTACAAAAGTATTTCAGGTTTGTGCTTTGTTATAAAAAAATGCGATGAACATTTTCTAACTCAAACTATACGTCTTTGGGTATATTCAAAATTGACAGATACATAAACTTGCACCTTGCCCACAACAAATTGTCATTTTTTCTTCATTACACAAAACACCCTGAAAATGTCATTAATCACAAACAAAAAACTGGTTTGCGGCAAGGGTCTCACATTCACCGAACATTTGAAAGAATCAGGTTTATGGCTTTCTTGATCTAAGACTTTGATACAGTCAGGTAAACATGTACATTTAGTCATACGATATAGCACTGGGTATCCAACACTACATTAAGTCAATCAGGCAATTGGTTGACACTGACGGTTAATTATTTGGTAGGATAGTCATTGCTATTTCCATTCAGTCAAACGCTTAGTCAATGTTTTTTCTATTTGGTCAGGCGTTAGTCAATGCCTTTTCCATTTAGTTAAGCGTTTATATATATATAGTCAATCCAATTTTTCATTTGGTTAAGCGTTCCAAACATGTTGGACGTCGTACCACTGGTTTGGACAGGGTAATTGTCTTCACACAATAGTTTCAGCCGCCTGCATCAGTTGGTCTACAGGGCAGTAAAGTTCTGTCCGGCTATTGGAGTCCCTGTGTTGAAGCCGCAGTGTCCCGTAATCATGCGGCGAACTGGTCCTCTGTACTCTTGGGTCAATGAAATCTTTTTGGGATTCCTGTTGCATTAGACTCATCTCCGCTAGGTCTATAGAGCTCTTCCTGGGGTATCTGACCCTAGGGAAGTCTTCGTGTGCATCTCGCTGAGGCCGGCGAACCAAGGCAAAATCTTGCATATCCTCGTCTTGCTTAAATCTAACCCTTGGAAAGTCCTCAGAGGATTCATTGCGTTGGTGTCTGGCGAGGTCGTCTGTTGGTGACCGGAGGTGGGATCGGAGTGTGGTTGAGTACTCCTCCATGTCCCTGTGGTGCGGTAGCCGGAGACCCTCATCGTCACTCCCACTTTCCTTGTGTGGGGCACGAATCCCTTTGTAGACTTCGGCTGATGCCATTGTTTTCTAGGGAAGAAAGAAATGTAAAGTCAGATGCAATCAAAATCATCAAAGCAATTCATTAGTACAACTATCATTATATGCCATCATGAAGGAATAAAAGAGGATTACCGGTATATATATATATATATATATATATATATATATATATATATATATATATATATATATAGCACCTCCAGTCCTCCATTGATGTTCAATCATACGCAATTGCATAATAAAACATAAATCTAAAAACCATCAAAAGAAAAATGGAACATTATAATTATATACAGGAAAATAAAATACAAATTAGTCCTGTCACTCTAAATATAAACAGATCACATTACTAAAAAAAGAAAGAAAAACAAAAACCTACCCTAGATCCAAACAAAACACTCGCGCTAATTAAAAAATGCCATTGTCCATTACTGAAGCCTACAACCTACAGTACACTCACCCTAGCGACTCCCTCCTGTTGTAGGCTGACAGCTTCATACACCGGCGACAGTATGGGCATCTCACTCTTAGCGTCCTCAGATATAAGGTCCGACATGGCAGCCTCTGGAAGGGTGGAGGGAAGAGAGAGAGAGAGAGAGTTGGGTTAGGTAGTTTACACACCCCGGTTTCTAAAAAATCTTGTTAGTTTTAGGTATTTATTATGAATTACACACACACACACACACACACACACACACACACACACACACACACACACACATTCACTCACTCACTCACTCTCTCTCTCTCGGCGTCCTCGTGAGTGTAGGGAGAAGATAGTTTTGTTAGTTTCGAAATTAAATTCTGCTTTATTTAATTATTTATTTTGTATATTTATAATGTATTTATTTGATTTTACTTTAGCTTGGTGATGAATAGACGTATAGGGGAATTTAATACGCTGCTTGTGTTGCTTATAAAATTAATGTTATAGTCTTCATTCTCATTCTCTGAAGCGGACTCTCTCATTAGCTGCCTCTGTACCTTTTCGATCCTCACTATGTTCTAGTTTCCACGAATATAATCAAAAGGCAACTGTGGGGTGATAACAAAAGTGTAGCTCCAATATAATATAATTCATATTAAAACAAATTCTAGTATATGCTTTGACACTCTCTCACTCTCTCTCTCTCTCTCTCTCTCTCTCTCTCTCTCTCTCTCTCTCGCTCTCGCTCTCTCTCTCTCTCTCTCTGGCCGAAAATTGTTGAAGAAATTGGAAATGTTAGGCATTAACGGAAACAAATCATGCATGGACAAAAGTGGAATCTGAGTGGGAGCTTGTTTATAGTTGAGTGCCACAGGGATCGGTCTTGGGGCCAGTTTTGCTTCTTATCTATATAAATGACATTGATGTATACCAGCATCTCAAAGTTCAGCGATGCCACAAAGATAGGATATTCAGTATTAACCGAAGACGACAGAACTATGCTGGAAATGGATTTAGATAAAATATTTGAGTTGTCAGAAAAATGGCAGATGCAATTCAATGTTGACCAATGCCAGGTCTTGCAAATAGGTAATACAAAAAAACTATGAATACAAGATGAAAGGCCAACCAATAAAAAACAAGTGAATTAGTTAAAAACCTGATCGTTCTAATATCTGAAAACTTAAAGACCTTAGATCAATGTGCAGCTGTTGCGAACAAGGCCAATAGAGCATGTGGATTTATTTATAGAAACTTTACATATAAGATTTAGAACATTATAGTACCGTTATTTAAGAACATAGGGAAGTCCCATCTTGAATATGGCTCGCAATTTTCGTGTCCTTATCTGAACAAGGACATTGCGAAACTCGAGTCAAAGCGACAAAGTTGATACCGTCACTGAGTAATACATCATATCACGAAAGATTAAACAAGTTAAATTTGGTTTCACATATAAAATTGCAAGATCAACTAATTGAGTGTTTCAAAACATTCAAGGGCTTTGACAAAATTGATGCAGAGTCACTATTCAAAATCAGCAATAGTTCATCAACTCGAGGAAGTAGAATAAAATTAAAAACCTGGAGGGCAAATTTCGATGTCACAAAGCACTTCTCCACAGCGTGGTCATCGAGTGGAACACATCGCCAGAGCAAGTGGTACAGTTCACAATTGACATAACCAAAGGAGTCTTGACATCCATTTCGCGGGAGTTGGAGTAATATAGGAAAAATAAAATTTAATATGAAAAAGAAGAAAAACAGTATTAAGTTAAGCATCAGCAGTATACAATATTTCTCAACTTCGTGTTTTACTATTAATTTCCCAGTAGCAATTTTTCCATTCTGCTGGGGGTCTTGTTTCCCCACCTATATTTCATGCCGATCTAAGGTCTGAGGGAGTGGTAGGTGGGGAGAGTGCCGTCTGGTTTGCTATCTTCGCCATCCACTTTGTAGCAAATTCTATATTATAATTAAGTCAGGACTGCCTAGTGGGGACCACAAGGTCTGTGCAGTCTGTGTATCTAAATAACGCTCTCTGATATCAATAATTAGTATGCCCTACTGCAGTTCTTGGAAGCAAGTGTGTTTTATTGTGTCAATGAATATATCAAATTTTGCCAATCGAGAGTTCGTAATTCAATAAGCAAATTCTTTCTAATAGTGACTGCAATACATACATAAAAGTTGGAGGTTATTGGTTTAATATTGATGCAGGAGACATGGATGATATGTATATATATATATATATATATATATATATATATATATATATATATATATATATATATATATATATATATATATATATATATATATATTTTTTTTTTTTTCTATGTGATTGAGGGAGGCAAAAGGCATAACTGCCTATAGCGAGTGCCTCCCCCATAGTTGAAAGAGTGACAGGGCCAAAATCAAGGGACGTTCGAGCCAAAATGTGATACGTATATGTGAAATATACCGTGATACGTATGTATATATAAATATATAAAAAAAAAAAAATATATATATATAATTAATATATATATATACATACATACATACAGTACATACATAATATTTTAAGAACGAGTGCTCCACACATAAGTGCAGTTTCAGCCTCTTGTCCTAATGGCGGCATTCCAGGCAACCCTGTTAAGGGCTGCTTCACTTGTCAAGCTCTTGGATTTAAAATTGGCACATATAGTCCGATCCCAGGTCTTCCTCGGACCACCCCTTGGTGCAGCTCCCTCCACAATCACAGACCTGCATTTTTTCACCCAATTTTGTTCATCCATTCTCTTCACATGTCAATACCATCCCAGTCTACTTGTACGCATCACCTCGCTAATACTCTTTATACCTACAGTGTAAACGTCTCCTCAGCTCAACATTTGTTATTCTATCCTGTAGCCTGGCCCCACACATCCATCTCACCATTCTCATCTCATTACGTTGATATCCTCTACTTTAACGGCCCATGTTTCTGAGGCATACGTCATTGAACTTCTAACACATGAGGCATGCATCTTTCCCTTCAGGGGGAGAGGCATTCTTTTCATGGTCAGGATTGGCAGCAGTTCTCTGAACTTCCCCCAGCCACATCTAATTCTAGCAACAGTGGCAGCCTCGGCCCCACCACCGGCAGAGATGGTATCTCCTAGGTAACAAAACTTGTTCACCAGCTCCAATCACTCATTTCCAAAATTCACAGCCACAGGATCATCGCTTAACACAAGCTCGCCTTTGCACACTACGCACTCAAATTTCTCTATTTCTGACTTATCCTTCGGCAGGGGTCCCTTTATTCTACTACAGCGCTTACTCCCATGGTGCACCCAGCATCGACAGATGCTACATTGAATCGCGTTAACGCCCACACCCTTTCCACACACAGCACATGGGTATGCACCGCTCTTTTCCACATTGCCTCGTCTCAATCTACAATGCACAACCTTGGTTTTGTTAATATTGACTCTTAAACCCTTGCTCGCCATGCCCTCTCTCCATTCTCTGAATTTGGCCTCAGCATCTTGCATACTGTCAGCTATTAGGACTAAATCGTCTGCATAAAATAGTTCCAACGGGAGTCCGCCTCTAAAAACTCTAGACAGCGCCTCCAGGACCATAATAAAGAGGAGGGGCTTAACACTGAACCCTGATGGACTCCAACACGGACTGCGAACTCATCACTCAGTACACCCTTCACCCTCACCGCACTTCGCGAATCCTCATACATCTTCATTATCACACGCACCAGCCACTCTTACACACCAAGTTTCCTCATAGCCCACTGCACAACATCTCTAGGCACCCTGTCAAAGGCCTTCTCCAGGTCTACAAACACAAAGTAAAGATCCCTGCCTTTTAGTAAGTATCTTTTCTGTATTATATATATATATATACTGTATATATATATATATATATATATATATATATATATATATATATATATATATATATATATATATATATATATATATATATATATATATATAGAGAGAGAGAGAGAGAGAGAGATCAGCAGAAAGAGTTGTCAAAGGGGACATGAACTAAGGAGAGGAATTTGGAGCGGCTGGGTGATTGAAAGCGTTCGATGGATACCTTTGATATCTTTGGTACTTAACTTCCAGCTACAGTGACCATCGCAAACTCACCAATTGAAGTTGGCACCACATCTGGGTTGATCTCATCTGACGGTAGCTTCACATTCTGCTGTTTTCTCTTGTCCATCTCCGCTGCCGCTGCTGCTGCCGCTGCCGCCGCTGCTGCCGCCGCCTCTTCCGCATCCTCAACCTCCCGCCGCTTGCGTCTGAGGTGCCGCCCCCACACTGCCGCACCCACCACTACCACCACCACCACCAGCACCCCTAATACTTTACCCACTGAACCACCACCACCTCGGGAATCTGAAATAGAAAAGATTGATCAATGTCATAATTAACTTCCTAATCATAAACACGTCGTTTAAGATGCCTCTCCCACACTCTCACCCCCACCACCTTATGCACTACACCCACACCAACATATAAACAGAACCAACACCACTTTGGGTATCTGGTGGAGTGAGAGAGAAGGTATCGATTGTCATTGTTATCCCATGGACTGCGCAATAATGGACAAAATAAAAGGTCAAAGGAGGGAGGGAGGTTCTTTTTACACATGTTTAAATACCGTACCTTCCATGAGGCCTATCGCACTTTACAGGTTAATTCCCTAAGATTCCATAAATCGTCCAAATTATACATTGGTTCGGTAGTGCAGTGGAGAATGTCTCGGTCTTTCACCTGGGAAACCTAAGTCCAATCCTCCACTGAGGCACGAAGGTGTCTTGCATACACTTGTAGCCAGTTTCATTTCCCTTGAGCAAGGAAATTGTCTACTATACTGTATGTCAGTATGTCGAGCGCTATTGAATCTTGGAGCGATGGCTAGAAAGAAATGGCGCTCAATAAAAGACTTAAAGATTATCATAATAATTAATGCACTCCCCCCCTCACCCCCAAACACATGAAACGCAGACCACTGTTTTACCCACTGAACTACAGCTATCACGGACATCCGAAAGAGAGAGAGAGAGAAAACAAAGTGATGGTTGGCAGTGTTAATATTGAAATGGCTGGATTGTTTGTATTGTATAATGATAGAAGTACACTCATGTAGATCAATGTTGGCACTGCGGCACCCACGCCCATCAGTTAACAAAACCACCACCACCAAGGGATTTTGGAAGCTAAAGGAGAGAGAAAGAATGAATCGAGTGTTAATTTTACTATTGCTAGGAAGAGATGAAGTTTGGCACACGTGTTCTCACAGAGGTATGTTATAGCTAGATATTATAATCGTAGCTAGGTAGATAGATAGGAGAGAGAGAGAGAGAGAGAGAGAGAGAGAGAGAGAGAGAGAGAGAGAGAGAGAGAGAGAGAGAGAGAGAGAGAGAGAGAGAGAGAGAGAATGCGTGTCATGTCTGTTTTATGTGAATTATGTGTGACAGGTAGGGGTACATATATAATGGCCCTCTCCACTGGCTACATGGGGACTTGTATAAGTTAAACTATCTATTCTGTCTACCAGAGAGTGAGATAGATAGATAGCTAGATAGATAGATAGAGACAGAGAGAGAGAGAGAGATTGCGTGTCACTTCTGTTTTGTATGAATGGTGTGTGACAGGTAGGGGTACATATATAATGGCCCTCTCCACTGGCTACTTGGGGACCTGTACAAGTTAAACTATCTATTCTGTATACCATTTAAAGGATGAACAATGTACTATTTTATGCTTTTATTGTTCATAAAAGTTTCAGAAGTGGTTAGCATCATTGTACTTTCACACACGACTAATCTGGACATGTCTAACGTATTTCTTGAACTTGGAGAAACTCCTGCACACTGGTATATTGAAAACAGATTTTTTTTTTTAGTGGCATGACTTTATAGGCAACAGTAAGGTTGCTTGCATTACGTGTTGGTAGACCTATGGTATACGTAGACTAAAACACAGATTGAATAACAATAATATCTCCCTTGGATATACCACGATCGAATCTGCAAATGTAAGTTTGAGAATATTGACTAAATATATTCCATATTAGGGCATCATCGTCTGGGAAATGCAGTGTTTGCATATTGTGCTGTCCAGTATTGAGTATTTAATTGCATACAGCCACCACTACCACTAAGTTTTTGTTACATACTGGTATGATATTCCGCTATTTTTTTCTAGATCAAACGTGCAAGTATATGTACACTCGGTCCAAGAAGTATCTGCACCCCTACGCTGATCATCTGGTGTGTACAGCTTGATAGGGTTGGCACCTCTGCCTGCAACTATATCCATATGTCAGAGACGATCTTCTCTGACATATGGATATAGTTGCAGGCAGAGGTGCCAACCCTACCGAGCTGTACACACCAGATGATCAGCATAGGGGTGCAGATACTTCTTGGACCGAGTGTACGTACAAACCAATGAGACAAGAAGCATATTGGTCTTGTATCTGCCAACACACACTCCATGGGAGGCTACTGTGTACATATATACAGTACAACCAACATTGTGACTGGAGCAAGATATGAATCTGAATCTTCCAGTCACATGTCACGAGTGTTAACATTGTACCAATATACAGTTGTTAGCTCATTCAACCATGCGGAGCAGGAATAATTTTAGGCTTAAGTTGGATTATTTAATTCATACAGTAGAATGAGCAAATTTTCCGGTTGTAAATGTTGGTGTTTAAGGGGGGATGGGCCGGTTTTCTGGACCACTTTCTCCCTCATGTTTAGCCCCATTAGTTTTCAGATGTTAAGATGTTTGCCCCATTAGTTAGTCGATTCTAAGACCTTTCGCCCCCATTTCTTCGTCAATATTTAGACCTTTCGTGTTATTTAGGTGTCCATTTTTTTCCCTGGCGAACGATAGTGAGCCTGTAATGTTGGAAGAACAGGCCTTCGGCCGGGACATTTTTCTACCGAAAAATGTACAAATTAATCTAGAAGGGGGATCTAGTGAATGTTTTTTAACATTTGATTGAGGTCTAGGGAGAAAACTAGAAAAATAATGAATAAATGCAAAAATCACCCAAAAAGTGAACCATCTGTAACTAACTAACTAACCTGTATTTGTTCTAGAGGTCCTGGAGGTATAAGCGGACACCACCACAGGCTGGGAGGTGACGGGACCATGAGTGACGTACACCTTGATCTGGTAGCTGGTGCCGGCATCCAGGCGGCTCACGTTGAAGTTGGGGCGCCGGGAGGTCACGTTGGCGAAGAGTGTCCGGTTCTCGAAGTACACCTGGTGGGGAAAACATCGGAATGGTTAATCGTAATAGGAGGTACTATTAATCGTAATAGGAGGTACTATTGGACTGTTTAGGACTCGTTTAATACCTCTTTCACTTATCGATAAAGTTTCTTGCATCTTGAAAATTGGTCGACGGGAATGAATATCGGGGAAGAGAGTCCGGTTCTCGAAGTACATCTGGGCGGAAAGATATAGAGGGTTTATCTTAAAATTAATTAAGCAAAATTACTTTAGGTCACAAGATGGTAGGAAGAAAATCTTGGGATAAAAATGGATCTATTGCCTATATTATGTCAACCCTGTATAACATCGTCCTTGAAGTAGTCACATTAATTATCTATAGTCTGCTCAGTATCATATGCCAATGGGTGGATGGGACTCGTTAGCCTTGGTCAGCAACCCATCTAGGGGAGTCAATCTTTTATAAATCCGGGTGAATGGGACTTGTCAACCTTGGTCGGCAACCTGTCTAGGGGAGTAAATCTGATACAAATCCGTACTGCTTACATAAGGGTGAAGCAGCTTAGTGGATGGACTAGCCGAACACCACTGTAGACAGACACTGCTAAAAAGATACATAGGGGGTATCGGGGTCGGACGGGTCCTAAACTGAGTGGTCAATTCTGAAAGTCCTTCAGTAAACTGGCATGGGTTGTATTGTTGTCCCTCTTACAGGGGATAGGTCCACTTGGGGGCCTTCTGTGTATGGCCACCCTCATTATGGGGAGTAAGGCGTCCGGCAATAGATAGATAAATAGATAGATCTCAATAAAGGGTTTGGGTAATGGCCTGTAAATATACACACCTAATATCCGCATCTAATATCCACATCTAATATCCACATCTAATATCCACATCTAATATCTACATCTAATATCCACATCTAATATCTACATCTAATATCCACATCTAATTTTAGATTTAGAATTAGAAAATTCAGACTGTGAGAAAGATCTAGGTGTGTTTGTTAGCAATGATTTGAAGCCTAGAAAACAGTGTATAAGCGTTCGTAATAAGGCAAACAGGATTCTCGGGTTCATCTCTAGGAGTGTGAGTAACAGAACTGCTGATGTTATCTTAAAACTTTACTTGTCATTAGTGAGACCCCATATGGATTATGCTGTCCAATTTTGGTGTCCTTATTACAGAATGGACATAGATTCATTGGAGAGAGAGCGTAGAATGACAAAATGATCCATAATATTAGAAATCTTTCGTATGAAGAAAGGTTGAAGAAATTAGGTTTACATTCGTTAGAGAGACGCAGAGTTAGAGGGATATGATAGAGGTGTTCAAGTGGGTTAGTGGGATTAACAAAGGGACATGACAAATGTACTAAAGCTCAGTGATAGCTAAAGAACTCGTACCAATGGTTTCAAATTAGATAAATTTCGTTTCAGAAAAGATATAGGCAAATATTGGTTTGGTAACAGAGTTGTAGATGGGTGGAATGGACTACCAAGTGCTATAGTGGGATCTAAAACTGTAGGGAGCTTTAAGATAAAATTGGATAAGCATATGGACGAGAAGGGTTGGGTGTGAAAGGGGATCAGCCGGGTTGGGCCAATCAGCGCTCTGCAGACCCCCATAATCCTGCGTTAATCTCTAACCGTTTTGGTAAGATGATCCTCAGGGTATTAGAGTGTTGAGCCTATAATTGGGCTTTGTAATTGAATTGGGGTTGTGTGGGACAGGGATCTGCCTTGCTTAGGCCAATCGGCTTTCTGCAGAGTCCCATTTTCTTATGTTCTTATGTTCTTATCTAATTTCTGGTGGATTCTTTTCATATGGTATAAG
>CM064483.1:67888857-67906357 GCA_032716605.1 Paralithodes platypus | reverse complement strand
TATATATATATATATATATATATTATATATATATATATATATTTGTTTTCGTGCCTAGAGCAGTCACAAAGTTAATTAAGATAGTTTCCACCCTCTCACACACACATATATATATATATATATATATATATATATATATATATAAGAAAATGGGAGTCTGCAGAAAGCCGATTGGCCTAAGCAAGGCAGATCCCTTTCCCACACAACCCCAATTACAAAGCCCAATTATAGGCTCAACACTCTAATACCCTGAGGATCATCTTACCAAAACGGTTAGAGATTATCGCAGGATTACGGGGGTCTGCAGAGCGCTGATTGGCCCAACCCGGCTGATCCCCCTTATATATATATATATATATATTGCTACAGGCTTGTGCCCTGGTGCCCTGCACATGTTTCTTTGTGGCAAATCTATACACTCGTCTGTTGCTTTTTATATAACCATGATTCATGTCCCCGGAATTGTTCAGTTATTTCCTTTAACCCCTTCACCACCATGATGTAATTATTTTCTTAGTTTTATTACCATTTGACGATTTTCTTTAGTTTATAATTCTACTTCTACGACGCAAGTGGGTAAATACGGTGTCAATAAACCCTCTTACCAACATGGTCCTTCTTACACGGCATAACATCATCTAAATTTAGCCAGAATTAAATGTAAAAAGGCGCCATGGTGCTGAAGGGGTTAAGTGCTTATTGTTGTCTTTACTCGTCGATCTCTCTGTGATGTATAAGATGGTAAGTTGTGAGGCAGCAATATTACTTTATAAGATGGTAAGTTGTGAGGCAGCAATATTACTTTATAAGATGGTAAGTTGTGAGGCAGCAATATTACTTTATAAGATGGTAAGTTGTGAGGCAGCAATATTACTTTATAAGATGGTAAGTTGTGAGGCAGCAATATTACTTTATAAGATGGTAAGTTGTGAGGCAGCAATATTACTTTATAAGATGGTAAGTTGTGAGGCAGCAATATTACTTTATAAGATGGTAAGTTGTGAGGCAGCAATATTACTTTATAAGATGGTAAGTTGTGAGGCAGCAATATTACTTTATAAGATGGTAAGTTGTGAGCCAGCAATATTACTTTATAAGATGGTAAGTTGTGAGGCAGCAATATTACTTTATAAGATGGTAAGTTGTGAGGCAGCAATATTACTTTTTGTTTATATAAGTGTTATGTACAGTCAACTCGTTTAATCCACAGAGTCTCCGAAATTCTAGTTATGCAATTATATTTGTTCAGAATGCTGTAGGAAACTGTATTGCTTATATTGTCTAAATTCACCCCTTTTTCATTTCATACATTAACTTTTATGCTGTTCATAAGCTTAAACATTATTCTGAGACTTTGCGGATTATTCGAGTTGATTATACCTCTGCGAGACTACGTGACTAGCGAGCTTGGTCCAGTCGCGTGAACAGGAAACATGTTGCCATACGACTAGTTTATCCTACAGAATTATTTATGTAAAAATGCATATTTATTTTGTAAGATTCTGTTAAAGGGAAAGTGGCTGTTTTGTTTATCTAGAATTCATATATTCATGTTATACTTTAGTGTCCTCGCTAGACCTCCATCAAACTTAAATAAACACCCTCTAGACCCCCCTTCAAAATAAATGTGTACATTTTTCGCTAGAAAAATATCCCAGCCAAAGGTCGGTTCCTCTAATAATAACAGGCTCGCTATCGCTCGCCATGAAAAAATCGACACCTAAATGGCACGAAAGGTTTTAAAATTGACAACGAACTGGAGCAAAAGGTGTTAAAATCGCCAAACTAATGAACCGAACATCCTAAAACCTCAAAACTAATGGGGCTAAACACGAGGGAGAAGGAGGTTCAGAAAAAGCGGTTAGTACCCCCTTATGAAAAACAGTCATATACCAAAGTTCTATAGAATCTTAGGTGCGAAAGAGGTTATGGAGGGATGTGCTCTACAACATAGTTCATCTTATCTTACATTTGGAATCCCATTACCCCACCAGACACTACACTATAGGACCATACGGCTGGGAGAGTGTAGATAGCAGAGAAGGGGTGTTGTAGATAGAGGAAGCTGTTGGAATGGCTTTGGTATACGTGTTATTAGTCTGTATACGTCGTCGAGGTATCCCCCGACTGGGTGCGAACATGGTATACATGATAGGATGTACTACCACACCCAGTAAATGTCCGCCTTGGCTGGGATCGACCCCAGGTCATATGCTGTAAAGTTTGAATGCTTAATTGTAATGTAAAGTATTCACACAATAAGTGCTGATCTCGTTTACGTGTTCAAATTAGCACGTACAAAGATTTAAACACTTTGTATAAATAATGTTTGTTACAGATACAGGTTATTTTTACAGAGTAGATGGATGAAGTCATGCCCCTTATTACTTGATTTCTGAACCAAGATAATATACATTAACCCCTTCTGTACCGACAACGTCCTTTTAACTTTATTCGGGCTGCTATTAAACGATTTTATTCAGTTTAAAAAGGGCCTCCAGCAATTAACGGGCTTCGAGCTATCTCACGTAACCCTTTTTACTACCTCAGATCCGTCTTAAACTGCACAAAATCGCCTAAATATAACTAAACAAAAATACAAAGACGTTGCCGGTACAGAACGAGTTAACGTAATAATGGAATATAACGTAAATGATGAAGATAAAGTATTACGATTTAGTGTGGGAGGGAGATGGCAGAGAAATACTATATAAACTTTCCGTGGCACTTTGATGTCGAACGTCGCAGGGGTCGTCTACTAAATGACCCCTTCCCGCCAGCCATTTACAGTCAGCCGTTCCAGCTAGACAGACACTTCTTATTTTCTGATCTGGGACTTCTATCTAATAATGGACTATATGACCAATTTTATATATTTTTAAGCATAAAAGTACACTGTAAACATTGAAGGCTTAATTGCAACGAAAACTATACACATAATAAACGTTCAATCATATACGTATTCAAGTTAACAGATATACTATTAAAACACACATTATGTGCGCCATTTTTTATACTATTAAAAGTTCAATTTTTCCAGTGTGCTGTGAGAGGTGGCAGGAAGCTAGTAAACTTTGACGGAGGCACTCCAGGGGGTCCTCTACTTAATGGGTCTCCGTGACAGCTATCCTCAGACCACCGTTCAAGGAAAAGTGACGTAGAGTTACATAGATACACAGACCACTCGGTTCGAACAGGGTGATCCGGTCTTAAACCTTTAAGTGGTTCATTCCCATATACTTTAACAATGATAGAAACAAATATATATCAAAGCAAAAGGACTTAGACTGACAAAGGACTAAAATATCCAACAATATTGATTCCAAATTAACTTGGCAGCACATATACACCAACAGAGGAGGGTTGTGGATTAAAATGATTAGTTGGCATTCGTGTGTGGTGTTAATTTAATATGAGCTGAGTATACTTCCTGCAGCAGTGTTGTATATTCAATCCATTTTAAAGTGAGAATGAGTTCGAGAATTTACTTTTCCAATAGGGTTTCTGTTAAAATACCTCAAGTGCGAGTCTCAGCAGTAAACCAACTTTGTGAATCTCTTTGATCAAGGGAAGAAGTCAAACATTCTCTCTACTTTGAAGGCGAAGTAAGTAGTCTGAAAATGTAACACTTAAACGGAGAAATAGCAAACTGAACACCCAAAATGTTCAACAATAATACAAAAAACAAACCACTCATACATGGCACATTGAAAGTGAAAACAAATAATCATGTTGATGCAAAGTTTGGACAGGTCAAAAGAAGCTATAAAAAAGCTTTGTTGTATTGTGAGCGGTAGGATATTTTTAAGAGCTTCACTGACAAAAGCAACCAATCAAACTTATGCACCAATATGATAGAAATACAGCAACATACATGCCACACCAACAAAACAGAAAACACTAACATTTTACGCAACTTTACACACACCCACCCCCCACCACATCCCAAGTGTATGTCATAAATTCTAAAAATGTAACCATCTATTCAGCTCCCCCATCATCCCACCTGTGTTACGTATACCTATTATCATCACCACAAAGACACAGTTCTGGTGGTTTTGTTCTCCCAGGTGAACAGATGTTTTCCTTTCTTGTCTGACCTTTCACTTATACCTGAATGAGCTGGTGAAACGTTGTCAATAAAGTGCTCCTAATAAACAGGCAATTTTCAGAAGTTAAAACTTATTTGACATGCCACATTGATACATTTTATGACAAAGACCATCAAATTATGTACTAATATTTACAGCTACACATGACATAAAACATATTTAACGCCTTTTCAGACTCTGCAAACATATTCTGCATGCTATAGTGTTAGAGATATTTTTGATGGGGATACCATATGGCTACACGAAAAAGTTCTGCCACATTGATCAAGATGTAAAAACAGAATACTCACGCGCAACTTTGACAGAGAACCCACAAGGAGTCGTCTGCTTGCCCATCTCGTTGACCGCCCAGCAAGTTAGCGTGCGGTCCTCCCTGCTCTGCGTGGGTTGTACTGTCAGCTGGGCCCACACCTTCTCCTCTAGCTCCCCAATGGCTGTGGTGCTGAGGACGTCGTTGCTACTGTTCCACTGCCACTGAATGGAGCGCACGGGTGGGTAGGACGACACGGAGCAGGTCACGTTGATAGGCTTGTCGTAGATGAAGTAGGTGGTCGGTGAAGTCTGGCAAACTGGTTTGTCTGGGTAGGGGAGGAAAAGAAACATCAACATTTTGATAATAAAATCTTGATATATAAGAGTATGTGGCAGGAAGAGGAAAGTGAATAGCCAAACAGTTATGTTCCTGAAGGGGTTGCCTTACATATACAGAAAATTGTCTGGGATAGGTGGGAAATTGTCTGGGATAGGTGGAAAATTGTCTGGGATATACAGAAGATTGTCTGGGATAGGTGGGATATACAGAAGATTGTCTGGGATAGGTGGGATATACAGAAGATTGTCTGGGATAGGTGGGATATACAGAAGATTGTCTGGGATAGGTGGGAAATTGTCTGGGATAGGTGGGAAATTGTCTGGGATAGGTGGAAAATTGTCTGGGATAGGTGGAAAATTGTCTGGGATAGGTGGGAAATTGTCTGGGATAGGTGGAAAATTGTCTGGGATAGGTGGAAAATTGTCTGGGATAGGTGGGAAATTGTCTGGGATAGGTGGGATATACAGAAGATTGTCTGGGATAGGTGGGATATACAGAAGATTGTCTGGGATAGGTGGGATATACAGAAGATTGTCTGGGATAGGTGGGATATACAGAAGATTGTCTGGGATAGGTGGAAAATTGTCTGGAAAATTGGTGGAAAATTGTCTGGAAAATAGGTGGAAAATTGTCTGGAAAATTGTCTGGGATAGGTGGAAAATTGTCTGGGATAGGTGGGAAATTGTCTGGGATAGGTGGGATATGTTTGCTGTGGTGTTGAGAATATTGTTATTATTGTCCACTAAATTGAGTGCACGAGCGGGTAGGACGACATGGAGCAGGTCACATGGGCTTGTTGTAATTGAAGCTAGTGGCAGGGGATGTCTGGTATACCAGATTGTTTAGGTTAAGTGGATTCATGAAATAAAGGGAATTTATGTAGATGAGAACTATTGGATTCATTGGAAAAAGTGAAGAGACATATCATAACGTAAACAATAAAACAAAAACATAAGATGAAAACGACACTAGGGCCTCTTGAGGTCATCCATTTAAGATTATGTTGATGGAGACTTAGTACTAGTACAGAGACCATTTTGAGAGATGAAGAGAAGAATAAGCTTGGATATGGAACGTTCACATTGTATAGTTCTTAAAATATTATAATCTGGTTATAGATTCTCCAGGCTTATAGACACAGTACCTTGAATTTGTCCATATTTTAACCCTCCAGAGATGTATTACTTGTATATTTACATTTGTTTAACCTAAGTAACCATATTTAACTCGTCCACTTTGCCATTATTTCATCAGCTCGACGCAGCCAGTGCCAGACTATTTTTGATTTTCATTTAGGCTTAATGGATTCAGAATGTAAAGAAATGAAGGCAAACCTTCAGGTGCTGCCAATTTTTGTTTAGAAAATCGATTTTCGATTATTTTTAGACTTGTGCTTGTGTCTGATGTATATATACGTCGTTGGCACCGGCAGTGTTCCACCGGCACGGCGTATAGATATGTTGCTGGCAAACACCGGGTTAAACACACTTGAAGGCACTGACAGACAACAAAGCACAGGGCGCCCTGCACAACCCTGGCTACTCAAAGATAGTACTGGCTTCACTTTGTCACACTATCTCACACATGCACACCATGCTACAATAAATTAATGCGTACATCAGTCTATGGACATTTGCTCCCATACCAAAACATACAGTTATGGTATAACATCAGCAAAAAGAGAAAACACTAAACAATGAACAATACTCACACTTAATCCTGAGTGTGACTGCCTGACTGGTGGCCTGGCTGAGTTGGTTAGCAGCAGAGCAGGTATACTTCCCTGCCTGCCGCCTCCCGACCTTCTGCAGCACCAGTGAGTTCGCAGCTAGGATTATGCCCTCAGAGACGTTCTGCTTCTGAGGCCGGTCCTGGAAAAATGAAAGAGTTTAGTACAGCTGGTTAAGTTGCTGTTGATCAAATAGATTAGTATAAGATGGTACATATTTTGGTGCTTACGAAATTGTGCTTTGTTGTAGTACACTCGTACGTTTTGCTGTGTACCATGGTTAGTTTTAGCAGAGGTAGTTTGATTATGGAGGAGCCAGGATTAAGGAAACACGAAATAGCCATGGTCTATTAAGAGAAAATAATAATAATAATAATAATAATAATAATAATAATAATAAGAGTTGAGGGTGAGAGCACAACAAGAAGAGCCTAGAGACTCCCCATGACACCAAAGAGACGTTAGGCCTACGGTGCTGGGAAAACGATACCGGAGGGAGAGATAAAAATAATAATAAATAATATTCTTTGCAGTTTTATACATACTTCAAACAAAAATGTTAAGACATAGAGTTAATACAAAATAGGGAGGGAGAGAGATAAAAATGATAAAAACAGTGCACATGAAAAACAGTGCACATGAAAACGAAAATATAAACATAAAATAATGCACGTCCCTGCCATTAGTCGGAAGCGATTGGCCTCCATAAAGATATAGATACATATTATAGAGGTAGACAGACAGAAAGATGGATGGATAGATAGGTAGCTAATGACCGGTCAGAGAAGAGAAAACGATTATATATATATATATATATATATATATATATATATATATATATATATATATGTATACCGGTATATATATATATATATATATATATATATATATATATATATATATATACCGGTATATATATATATATATATATATTCTGACATACGGAGCCCTGTATGTTAATTTAAGAGTTAGAATTAGAGTTGAAGGAGCCAATCTACCCAAACGGTGAAGCAGACTAGCGAGCGAACGAGTGAGTGGGCAAACCAGCTCGCCCCATACCAGCAAACTAGCCTTCACACCTGCGTGCGTCATAGGGGACCCTTGCAAACTACCTCGATGACCGATGCTATGACGTATGATCGACGCCAGGAGCTGTGAGTGGACCAGGCACCTGTTATGCGACTCGAGGAGCTATGATTGGAGCAGGCATCACCCCCGCCTCCTGATTCGTTCCTACACCATCATTGTTTGGTATATAAGACCCGAGTTGTGGGCATTCAAATCAGTCTCATTTGGAGTTGGGGAAGGTGAACTTGCAGCTGGAGGAAGACGGGGTGATGTATTATAATGGGATTGTGACTGTCAGTCAGATTATATAAATGTGTGTTAAGTGTGTTCGGTGTAAACACTTACGTTATGTTGGTTAGTGAGATATGTGATTGGGAATTAACGTGAACGCTACTATTATGTGTTTAACTATTTGATTGCGAATTAACGTGAACGCTACTATTATGTGCTTAACTATTTGATTGGGAATTAACGTTAACGCTACTATTATGTGCTTAACTATTTTAGTTGACTAACTTGTGGACTAAAGCAACTCTTTAAGTAATTGGGTTATGATGAAAGTAATACTATTGTTTTATATTAATACTTACGAGTTCTTTCATTTTCTTCTGAATTAAGCTTACATTGCTTAACGGTGCTTAGTACGGTGATGCTATTGTCTCGTATTAGTAATATCGCCTTAGACTAACATGGCTGTGATAATATTACTTCTAGTGATTTCCTAAGCTGAAGAAAATTCTTTTGCTTCAAAATATTTATTTGAGTGAGACCTGAATCGAATCTATGAAACGATCCTGTAACTTTATTTACTCATAATCAAACCTCAATGTTACGTGGTTAAGAAATACATTTAACTAATTAAATATATATCTAACTTTTTATGTGACTTTGATATTAATCCTGATGATAATAATAATATAATACTATTAACGTAAGACAAGAACCAAGAATAATTACATTAAATAGAATTAAAAGGACATATAAGAAAACTATCTATTCATTTAAAAAAGGGTAAGAGACAGAAATATTCTTACTTTAATATTTATCTTTCAAGACTTTTTTATAGAATTAATAGTCCTTCTTTAGCTATAACTTCTTCGGTTCATAACCATAGCCTACTAAGCTTCGGTTAAATAATAATTCTTTATAAATACTACATGACTTTAATTAGTTTCAGTATTTTTCATAATTAAAGAGTATCAGTCAATAAAGGATACTAAGTCCTAAGATCCAAAAGGAAAGGAAGCAACAACAGGACATTATTTTATTAGATTTTACTTTTGTTTTGCCTTCAGCTGACTGATACCTTAATATATATCTCTGTGCTATCTAGATTCATCAAGTTAACCACTTGAGGATCAAGATACGTAACAGAAGAGTGGCGACCTTGCCAGGATTCGTTTCATACAGTTTCACTCAGTTTCATTAAAGTTTCACTACTTAAAAATCAAATATTAATCATGCCTCAACTAATTAATGAAGAAGATGCTCGCGTTTTCATAGAATCAGAACCCACAGCCCCTGATATTGACTGTCTGTCAAAATCCGAACTGAAAGTGCTTGCCTCACATCTCCAATTAACTGTCTCAAACATGTCTAAAGTAGAGGTGGCTCAGACCATAAAAACCCACCTGTTCCCTGTAGAAGGCGAGGAGGGTGACGGAGCAGTTGGTGGGATCCCGAGTAAACCTAGCCAACTTGATATACAATTGCCACCTGGTTTGACCGGTGATCAAATATTCGAACTAGAACAAGCCAAATTAAAAATAGAACTAGCCAGAATAAATACCGAAGAAGCCAGCATAAAAGCCAGAGCAAATACCGAACAAGCCAACGCAAGTATAGAACTAGCCAGAATAAATGCCAGTGCAACGACCGAACAATATCAATATCAATATCAAACGGCTCAACTAAATGTCAATACAAATGCTCCCGGAATTGCTCCCCCTCTGGGATTAACTATGACTAGTGTCATTCCACCTTTCACTGAGGATAATGTGCAGGATTTCTTTGTTTTGTTTGAGGAAGTTGCTGGAGGTATGAAGTGGACAAGAGATCAATGGCCTTTTATGTTACAAACTGTTTTGACAGGGCAGGCTCGAGCCACGTATTTGTCAGAAGTAGCAGAAGTTAGGCAGGATTATGACAATCTCAAAGAAGCTATCTTAAAAACCTATCAATTGCAGCCTGAGGCTTACAGGCAATCTTTCCGTAAAAACCAGAAGAAAGTAGAAGAAACCCATAAGGTATTTGCCAGGACCATGACTAAAACTTTCAATCATTGGGTCAAGAGTAAGAAAGTCACAAGCTACAACGATCTGAAGGAGTTGGTCCTGTTAGAAAATTTCCTATGGAAAATTGATTCTTCTGTATCCTATCATTTAAAGGGGAAAAAGGTAGATTGTCTTGCCGACGCCGCTGACATGGCTGACACATACGTGCTCAACAACAAATTTCGTGGAAAGAAGCCCTACGATAATTCTAGCTCTAATTTTAAGTATCCCAATCACAAATCTGACAGACCCAGTCACAAGCCTATAACGTCTTCCCCAGCCAGCCAAAATAGAATTGTTCCCCCAACTAAAAATGCGACTCAGGGCAATGGTAACAGAGGTGGGCCCCAAACTAATAGTAATGCTCAAAGAGGGAACGTTCCCGTATCCCCTAAAGTATGTACTTTTTGTGGCAAGAGAGGCCACCTAGCTTATCAGTGCTGGGCCAAGGAGAGAACCGAGAGATTGGGGCAGACAGTTTCCGCCGTATCTCAAACTCCATATGTGCCTGTAATGCAGGACTCCCGACAGAAGGAGTACCTAGCACCAAAAGTTCCTTTAATGCAGGACTCCCGACAGAAGGAGTACCTAGCAGCTAACGTAAATCATCTAGACAGGGGTGTAGTAGCATGTGTGGTGCAACCCACTAGGGTTAAGCCAATAATAATTTCACCATCAGTGCAGGACAGTTACCGTCCCTTTATTTCATCTGGCAACGTGAGATTAAATGGTTGCATGCATGAGGTAAAAATTCTGAGAGACACAGGTTCTACTAGCACCCTCATGGTGAATCCTTACACTGAGTGCCCACCTGGCGAACCAGTTGTAATGAGAGGTGCTGGAGGCCAGTTTTATGCATACTTGGTAAAAGGCGAAATTGAATGTGAGTTACTACAGGGTGAGGCCACCATAGCTTTGTGTAGGTCCCAAGATATCCCTGTGCCTGGGGTAACACTCCTTTTGGGGAATGATGTAGCAGGTGAGAAGGTCCGACCAGACCCCATTTTGTCACTTTCCCCTGTTAACGAGCCACTAACCGGTGAGCTCGAAAAGGAGATGCCAACAGTTTTCCCTGTGTGTGCTGTCACACGTTCAATGTCTCAAGTAGCAGTTCCCTCAGACAGAAATGTACCGAATGTAAGAGTTGATGAAAGGGATGATGAGAGTGTGAACGCTCCAACTGTGCCTGATGATGTGACTGAGGTGGATTTATCTGACACCGTTATGGCTCATCTTGACCCTAACGATGACCATGAAACCCCTCCAAATTGTCCTAGTGGCCTGGTAGAGCTACAGAGAGATGATAGTGAATGCAAGGAGTTAGCTGCCAGGTCCGTGAGTGAAGAGGAATGTGAGAAGGAGGGTGGTGAATGTTTCTACCTCAAAGGAGGAGTATTGTGGCGAAGATGGAGACCGCCACACAGACCAATTGATGACGGGGCTTGGGACGTCCATCAAGTAGTAGTCCCCAAACCTTGTCGTAGAGATATCATGGAAATGGCACATTGTATACCATTGGCAGGACACCTAGGTGTGAGAAAAACTCTAGACAGAATCAGAGCCCACTTTTACTGGCCAGGAATGCGTGCAGATGTAGTGGAGTTTTGTAGAGTGTGTCACACTTGCCAGATGACAGGAAAACCCAATCAGAAGGTGCCTGTACATCCTCTGGTGCCCTTGCCCGTTTTCGAGAATCCTTTTACTCGGGTGGTAGTGGACATTGTAGGCCCATTGCCTAAGACTTCCCAAGGTAACATTTATTTATTAACTATCATGGACATGGCAACTCGCTACCCAGAGGCTATACCCTTAAGGACTACCTCTGCTCCAACTGTCATCAAGGAACTGCTCAAATTCTTCACCAGAATGGGTTTCCCCCATGAGGTGCAAAGTGATCAAGGAACTAATTTTACCTCTAACATTTTCCAGCAGTCCCTGAAGGAGTTGGGTATCGAGCATGTAAAGTCTAGCACCTACCACCCAGAGAGTCAAGGGGTTCTCGAACGATATCATCAGACATTAAAGGGAATGTTACGTAAGTATTGTACAGAGACCGGAGTTGAGTGGGATAAGGGGGTACCTTTTCTTTTATTTGCTACTCGTGAGGTTCCAACTGAATCCCTGGGTTTTTCCCCTAATGAGCTAGTTTTCGGTCACCAGGTAAGAGGTCCTTTGCAACTATTGCAGGATAGCCTAGTTGGCCAGGAGGGGAACCAAAACCTCCTCAAATATGTTTCAGATTTCAAAACCCGGCTGAGATCCTCATGTGAGTTTGCCGCTCAAAACTTGACAGTGGCTAAAAGCTCCATGAAGAAATGATACGACAGAAAAGCCCGCCGTGAGAGGGAGTTTAAGCCCGGTGATGAGGTTTTGGTCCTGCTCCCCCTTTTTGGCCAACCATTATCTGCCAAGTTCAGGGGCCCATATAAGATCATTCGGAGGGTGAGCATTACCGATTATCTAGTAACTACCCCAGTCAGGAGAAAGCCCACGCAAGTATTCCATATAAATATGTTGAAACTCTACCATAGGTCCCCTGATTCCTCTCTTCCAGATTCTCTCACTGTGGCAGTGAATGTCAGGACCTGTGAACAGCCTGGTGCGGACGAAGTCTTCAGTTCTCTTACTGACCCGCAACAGACTGTTCCAGAGCCTGAAGGTATCCATGCAGACTTTGACTTGTCATGTAGCCTATCCAACTTTCAGTATACAGTGGCTTTGAGGGAATTACCATCTAAACTATGTCATCTTCCCTCTGATCAAGCGAACCAACTAATCTCTGTTTTATCTCAGTCTCCCAGTGTGTTCCGTGATACTCCAGGGCTCACTTCTTTGGCCGTGCACGACATCGACGTAGGGGATGCAACTCCCATTAAACTATCCCCCTACCGTGTCTCGCCACAACGCAGGAGTATACTGCAGGTCGAGCTTGACTTTATGTTGTCTAACGAACTGATCAAAAGGGCCTTAAGCCAGTGGAGTAGTCCGGTCATACTCGTGCCAAAGCCAGACGGGAGCCATAGGTTTTGTAGGGTCTATAGGCAAGTCAATGCTGTCACAAAGAACGATACCTACCCACTGCCACGGATCAAAGATTGTATTTACCAGGTTGGCCTCATACCGCAGTAGGTTTAATTTAATGAGAGGATTTTGGCAATTAGCTCTCCCTTGTAGCGAGGTAAATATCATGCTTTTGTAGTGCGCTTTCAAGCCTTCAGCTGTGAGATAATGCCTTGCAGTTCGAATAACGCTCCAGCTACGTTCCGGCTATGTTCTGATGTGGTACCTGGAGACGTTGCCTACTTTGGGTGATATCCTTATTATATCTTCATTATAATCTTGCTGTTGCCAATCTGGTGGTGAATCTATTTATGTATTATGTTTAATATTATGTACTATACTCCTTAAACTCTTTTCTAGGGGGGAGGTCTGACATACGGAGCCCTGTATGTTAATTTAAGAGTTAGAATTAGAGTTGAAGGAGCCAATCTACCCAAACGGTGAAGCAGACTAGCGAGCGAACGAGTGAGTGGGCAAACCAGCTCGCCCCATACCAGCAAACTAGCCTTCACACCTGCGTGCGTCATAGGGGACCCTTGCAAACTACCTCGATGACCGATGCTATGACGTATGATCGACGCCAGGAGCTGTGAGTGGACCAGGCACCTGTTATGCGACTCGAGGAGCTATGATTGGAGCAGGCATCACCCCCCGCCTCCTGATTCGTTCCTACACCATCATTGTTTGGTATATAAGACCCGAGTTGTGGGCATTCAAATCAGTCTCATTTGGAGTTGGGGAAGGTGAACTTGCAGCTGGAGGAAGACGGGGTGAAGTATTATAATGGGATTGTGACTGTCAGTCAGATTATATAAATGTGTGTTAAGTGTGTTCGGTGTAAACACTTACGTTATGTTGGTTAGTGAGATATGTGATTGGGAATTAACGTGAATGCTACTATTATGTGTTTAACTATTTGATTGCGAATTAACGTGAACGCTACTATTATGTGCTTAACTATTTGATTGGGAATTAACGTTAACGCTACTATTATGTGCTTAACTATTTTAGTTGACTAACTTGTGGACTAAAGCAACTCTTTAAGTAATTGGGTTATGATGAAAGTAATACTATTGTTTTATATTAATACTTACGAGTTCTTTCATTTTCTTTGAATTAAGCTTACATTGCTTAACGGTGCTTAGTACGGTGATGCTATTGTCTCGTATTAGTAATATCGCCTTAGACTAACATGGCTGTGATAATATTACTTCTAGTGATATCCTAAGCTGAAGAAAATTCTTTTGCTTCAAAATATTATATTTTGCTTTTCATATTATTTGAGTGAGACCTGAATCGAATCTATGAAACGATCCTGTAACTTTATTTACTCATAATCAAACCTCAATGTTACGTGGTTAAGAAATACATTTAACTAATTAAATATATATCTAACATTTTATGTGACTTTGATATTAATCCTGATGATAATAATAATATAATACTATTAACGTAAGACAAGAACCAAGAATAATTACATTAAATAGAATAAAAGGACATAAGAAAACTATCTATTCATTTAAAAAAGGGTAAGAGACAGAAATATTCTTACTTTAATATTTATCTTTCAAGACTTTTATAGAATTAATAGTCCTTCTTTAGATATAACTTCTTCGGTTCATAACCATAGCCTACTAAGCTTCGGTTAAATAATAATTCTTTATAAATACTACATGACTTTAATTAGTTTCAGTATTTTTCATAATTAAAGAGTATCAGTCAATAAAGGATACTAAGTCCTAAGATCCAAAAGGAAAGGAAGCAACAACAGGACATTATTTTATTAGATTTTACTTTTGTTTTGCCTTCAGCTGACTGATACCTTAATATATATCTCTGTGCTATCTAGATTCATCAAGTTAACCACTTGAGGATCAAGATACGTAACAATATATATATATACCTGTATATATATATATATATATATATATATATATATATTATAGAGGGTCTAACTAAAACTACAAGAACTATACACTAGGCCTACGTTGCTAGAATAACGAGACCAGTGGGAGTGATAAAACTAGGTCCGAGGGCGGTAAACCTTGGCCACTAAATGAGCCCTCCAGAATTAGTTACCGAAAGTTTAGTTTGAGAGATTGGGGGGAGAGATAGCATAAACAAAACAAAATAGACTCAGGAGTACACACCCACACACACACACACACAATCACACGCGCACACACACATACATACTGTACATACATACAGTACATACATACGGGTTGGTTTGGTCTAAGGTGTCATGTTCTGAGGTCAAGAGTTCAAGTGTGGGTGACTTAGATGATTGCTCTTACGTGTTATTATATAATTCATTTGTGAATAATTCTTAGCTGTTTATAATAATTGAATTTGAAGTATATTAAAACATTCATTCATATTAATACTATGCATCGCCCATGGTTAAGTATAGTCAACTCTTACCACATTGTTTGTACATACACACACACACATATACTAGTGCGTGTGTGTCTGACAGAACAGCTCCAAGGTTCCAAGCAAGGCCAAGGCCATATAAAACCAAGCTCCACCATAGAACCCTCCCAGCTTTACCACTAAGAAAGTCCAGGTGACCGAAGCTGCTCCCAGGTGAGGAGCTGAGGAGGGTGCGGAAACGCCTGGGACACCAAAGCCCCACCCAAGGCCCTGTGCCCCTTAACAATTATGAAGGGAAAGTTGAGGGGCAAAGGAAACATGTGACGCTTTGTCTACCATTCTGCCAACCTCTATGTTGGCAGTAGAGAGGTCAATCCACGTAAGAGACACCGCCACTTGATATCTAGAAAATATTATAAGCGAAAGGAACAGTCAGAGTAAGCTATGGGTATGGCAGAGAATGTTCAACTCTCACTCTGATATACCAGCCCATCACCACTAGTTTGTGTGGTCTGGGTATCCATGTAACTCCATGTAAATCGAGTACATACACATACACACAGACATTTGCTCTGGTCCACACACACACACACACACACACACACACACACACACACACACACACACGGTCACGGTGGCCGAGCGCGCTTAGTACTCTGTATTGGGAGCGCTAGCTCTGGTGTCGGGGGTTCAATCCCAGGCGCCGGCAGGGGAAGTTCTCTCAAAAACTTTCCCTGGCCGTGAAGGCAAGATCTGGGCGGATCGTCTCGGGGGACCCACAAAGTCTCCTGCCCACGTCCTACTCCCTTGGGAGTATGTAGGCGCTCTCGTTAGCTGCCAGGATCAGTCTGTTGATCCATTAGGATAAGATCTAGGTTAAGTCTGTGTATTTTCAGCCCCATTGGCTGCCGGCTTGAAATAAACCGATTATTATTATTATTATTATTATTATTATTATTATTACACACACACACACTCTCTCTCTCAGACCGAATCACCACGTTTGGATCAAATGGTTTGTGTGGTCTGTGTATCCATGTAATTCCATGTTAATATAGTATATTATGCACACACACACAGAGACACTTGCTCCGCTCCACACATACACACACGCACTCACACTGAATAAGATGTTTCAATAATACAGTTAGCCGTTTTGTAGATACATACGAAATATGAATCTGTGTGTGTATTGTTGGATATATATATATATATATAGAGAGAGAGAGAGAGAGAGAGAGAGAGAGAGAGAGAGAGAGAGAGAGAGGGAGAGAGAGAGGGAGAGAGAGAGGGAGAGAGAGAGAGAGAGAGAGAGAGAGTGTGTTCATCTTTATTAATGTATCAATTACTTCTTGCGTACGATATTATCGCACCCTGTGTGTTTTATCGCACCCTGTGTTGTCATGTATATTTACCTATCAACAAAAACACGTTAAGTGATCTACTTATAAGTAAATAAAGCCCCTATGTAACCACTCCATAACGTTAAATACACATGATCATCGTTCATTATTACGCCCTCCTGTGCCGGCGACGTCTTTTGTATATTATCATAGCTATATTTAGACGACTGTGTGCAGTTTAAGGGGAGGTCTCCACTTGAGGGATTTTTTTCTTGACCCCTTTCTCCCTCATGTTTAGCCCCATTGCTTTTGATATTATAAAATGTTTGCCCCATTAGTTTAGCGATTTTAAGAACTTTCACCCCATATTAAGACCTTTCGTGCCATTTAGGTGTCGATTTTATCCTGGCGAGCGATAGCGAGCCTGTAATTTAAGAGGAACCGGCCTACGGCCGGGAAATTTTTCTACCGAAAAATTTACAAATTTGTCTTGAAAGGGACTCAAGGGGGTGTAATTTTAAGGTTGATGGAGGTCTAGTGAACAAACTAAATACCTCCCCTTAAGAAGGATCTGTGGTAGTAAATAGGGTGGTGAGATGGTTCGAAGCCTGTTTATATCTGGAGGTCCTTTCTATACTCTGCATACCATCGTCAAATAGTTGTTAGAATATAATACAAAGACGTCACCGGTAATGAAGGGGTTAATTGATTATGTCCGTACCTCATGATACCAGGTGATGGTGGCGGCCGGCGGGTTGGCGGCCACGGAACAGGTGAAGTACACGTCGTCCCCCTCCTTCAGTAGTTCCGGTAGTAGTGATCGACCCAGGGAAGCCGTCACTGTAGGTGGGTCTACAGGAAGAGAGAGAGAGATGAGGGGTTAGATGATTTAGGGGCCCAGTTCGTTTTTTTTTTTCTCTCTCTCTCTCTCCCTATTTCTCTGGGTT
>CM064483.1:67871357-67886357 GCA_032716605.1 Paralithodes platypus | reverse complement strand
CTCTCTCTCTCACACACACACACACACACACACAGACATACTGTACTCTTTCTCTCTCACACACACACACACACATACTGTACTCTCTCTCACACACACACACATACTGTACTATCTCTCTCTCACACACACACACACACACACACACATACTGTACTCTCTCTCTCTCTCTCACACACACACATACTGTACTCTCTCTCTCACACACATACTGTACTCTCTATAACACACACACACAGACTCAGAAAACAGGCAAAGGTCACTTCAACGCCTTCCTGTAGTAGTTTGGGTACGAGAGAGCAATTAAGGGGAGGGTTTTAGTTGATTCCCTAGACTTCCATCAAACTTAAGATTACACCCCCCTGAGCCCTTTTCAAGATAAATTTGTACATTTTTCGGTAGAAAAATTTCCCGGCTGAAAGCCGGTTCCTCTTAAATAACAGGCTCGCTATCGCTCGCCAGGATAAAATCGACACCTATATGGCACGAAAGGTCTTAATATTGACAGAAATGGGTCGAAAGTTCTTAAAATCGTCAAAATAATGGGGCGAACGTCTTAAAATTAGAAAAGCAATGGGGCTAAACATGAGGGAGAAAGGAGTCAAGAAAAAAATCCTGCAAGTGGATATCTCCCCTTAAATGAGGCGGTAACTGTTGATGGGTCTAGGGAGGAAATACGAGAGGTAATTATACTCCGTTTCCTTAAATTGCAAAGTTCCCACCCAGATTTCTCAGTTATTTTGAAGATTTTGTAGTGACATTTGGTGATAATTATAGATACTTGGTCTTAGTGTGACGCAGAGACATAGCAGTTTCATATGTTACCATGAAGCATCGATACATTAGCTGCTAAGGGATTCAATTTACCGTCAGTTGATATGAAGCAGAGTGTAGTTTAATTGATCTAGAAAGTAGCCAAGTCTCCACTGCTCGTGCCGAGGTAAATGTAGAGGTCAATTTTGTCATCTATAAATTAAGGGGAGATTTCCACCTGGAGAGGATTTTTTTCTGAACCTCTTTCTCCCTCATGTTTAGCCCCATTGCTTGAGATTTAAAGACGCTTGCCCCATTAGTTTGTCGATTTTCAGAACCCTCGCCCCATTTCTGTCAATTTTAAGACCATTTGTGCCATTTAGGTGTCGATTTTTTCCTGGCGAGCGACAGCGAGCCTGTAATTTAAGGAGAACCGGCCTTCGGCCGGGAATTTTTTCTACCGAAAAATGCACAAATTTATCTTGAAAGGGGGTCAAGGGGGAGTAATTTTAAGCTTGATGGAAGTCTAGGGAATCAACTAAAAACCTCCCCTTAAGCTGACTGTCTCGTAAAATACAGCATAATGTGACAAGGCGCCCATTTTGGATTACTCTTCTCCGTTGCTTCAACCTATAGGATTAAGGGGAGATATCCACTTGAGGGATTTTTTTTACTGAACTCCTTTCTCATTCAGGTTTAGCCCCATTGATTTTGAGATTTTAAGACGTTCGCCCCTTTAGTTTGGCGATTTTAGGAACTTTCGCCCCATTTCTGTCTATTTTAAGATCTTTCGTGTCATTTAGGGGTCAATTTTTTCCTGGTGAGCGATAGCGAGCCTGTAATTTAAAAGGAACCGGCCTGTGGCCGGGAAATTTTTCTACCGAAAAATGTACAATTTTAGCTTGAAAGAGGGTCTAGAGGGTGTAATTTTAAGCTTGATGGAGGTCTAGGGAACAAACTAGAAACCTCCCCTTAAGGAAGGCAGTGAGACTACTCTACACTGGAAGACATAATCAAGAGTAAAGTAAGGATATAATAACAAGGCATATCAAATAATTGGGTATATTGAAGGTAATCTGCCATTTATTATGTTTTCGTGTTATTAGTTGGATATTTCACTACCAAGGTATATACCCCTTGAACGGGTAGATTATTTTGGATATATTCATTACCCTCTTAACAAATACCTTTTACAGCGCTTACATGTGTTCTATTGTACCATTGTGCTTGCATGTGTTCTATTGTACCATTGTGCTTACATGTGTTCTATTGTACCATTGTGCTTGCATGTGTTCTATTGTACCATTGTGCTTACATGTGTTCTATTGTACCATTGTGCTTACATGTGTTCTATTGTACCATTGTGCTTACATGTGTTCTATTGTACCATTGTGCTTACATGTGTTCTATTGTACCATTGTGCTTGCAATAGCTCACAAAGCACACCCTGTATAAACACAACTTCGCACAACGTAACAGCTAACCCAAGCAATTCTACACAGCTTGTACTACTATACCACTTCTTAATGTTTCCTTTACGTAATCTAATTAATTTCACTCTCAACACCAAACACCTCCCAGGGAAATTAATGAATGTACGTGATCATCCTGGGATTCGAGCCTGGGATAGCACATACAGATCTTAAACACTCCTACCATTTCACCACTAAGACAGTTAAAGGTTAAGTACATGACTACGATTAATATCCGTTTATCGAATACTGGATATCAATATAATTATGTACTCCGAACCAACTGCACACATAATAGTGTAATGCTTATGTGAGAGGAACACACAATTTACGGGGCGCAGATCTCCAAGGGCCGACCTCGCTACGAACTGCTCCTGAACCTATAGAAACAATGTAATTAATTGATTTCACTCCCAACAGCAAACATCTCCCACCTCAGTGTATACCAACCATCTCCTTTACATAGAGCATGTAGCACCCAACTTGCAACACAATCCCACACTACTCTGTGCATCTCTTAAGCCCAAGAGTGAAATGATATTCTACGTATTTCTTCTATTCAACAGCTGAGCTCTGGCACTCTCTCCCTGAATCCATCTTTCCCTCATCCTATGACTTAAATTGCTTCAAACTCCGTGTGTCCAGGCATTTTGGCTCGAACATTCCTTGATTTTGGCCCTGTCACTTTTTCAACTTTGGGAGAGGCATTCGTCACAGGCAGTTTTGCCTTTTGTCTCCCTCATCCACATAGAAAAAAAGAAATTAAAAACTCTTCACAACATGTACTACATTACTTCCCGATGTGTCCTTTACGTAACACCTAACCCAAACAACTCTACACAACTTGTAGTAGTTCTGTTATACTACTTCCTTACATGTATTAACACTATCTGTTCCAAAGTTTTGTGGGTTGTTATATTGTGTTTAATTATTTTTGAGGATTGTGCTTGTTTTTGCCTTTTTCGAGCAATGTATTTTAGTTTGTGTCCTAGGCTACAGAAACGTTTGTGTCCTAGGCTACAGAAACGTTTGTGTCCTAGGCTACAGAAACGTTTGTGTCCTAGGCTACAGAAACGTTTAGTTTGTGTCCTAGGCTACAGAAACGTTTGTGTCCTAGGCTACAGAAACGTTTGTGTCCTAGGCTACAGAAACGTTTATGTCCTAGGCTACAGAAACGTTTGTGTCCTAGGCTACAGAAACGTTTTCCCATACTTCCTTCAAACTAAAAAATATATAATATAAATAATTAACGACAGAGCCCCAGCGACGAGCGTGATGCGTCACCTATGTATGTAACGCACAGTCCCAGCGACGCAGCACCTGCGTCTGCACTTTCGCCCTTATTTACTTCTGTCCTAGGGCACCTAGAGGGCTCAGATAGGTGCATATGAATAAGTAATAACGATATTTATGGTAAAATGACAATTTCGTCGGGAATGAACCAAAAAAACTTCCGCATGGCGGGACGTTTCAAATACCATAGTCTAGCCTTTGCCAGGTTAACCATTGCGCTCCTTGGTAATGTATACAAAATCAAGTAGCTATAGGGAAGAGGCGTGACCTACCAGAAACTCTTCAAAAGCAAGAGTAAATAACCCTCTTTGTATAACCAGGAGAAAATTAGTGGAAAAAATGTGAGAGAAGACTAAGGATAATACGAACACCGGGCGAGGCATTGAGGGAGGTGGGGCGAAAGGGAATATTAAATCACCTTAGGAGACGCAAGGCTGGGGATACGAAAAAATAGAACACGAAAAGAGGCGAATTATGCAAGACTTTTTTCCCCGCTATTTTCGATAATTACTGTCTGACAGTATTTCTGGGTTCTTTTGCATTTTTATCATAAACTACAGTCTTTTTTTATATCAGCTGACGGAAAATTAAATCCCTTATCGTTTGATTTCACAACCTTATTCATGAACAAATAAGAGTCTGTTTTGTCTATGCATCATATAATTGCTAGGTTTTCATAACGAACAACATATTTGACTACAACAGATTCATAATAGCTGAGAAATTAACCCATACAGTGCCGATGACGCCCTTTTCATTATACTCTGGCAACTATAGATGATTATATTAAGCTTAGGAAGGACGTCTACCCATTATTAGGCTACAGACTAGCTCAATTAAACCGTTTAGGGGGACAATGCCTAGTGAGTTCACTGCTCAATAGGTGGCGTTCTGAGAGTGAGGGTCTGAGTCTGGAGAGTGAGACGGTGAAGCACTTGAGCGAAGCAACCAGCCGCTTCAGAGATGGAGCTGCTTCGAGCCATGATGGATGCTTCACATGTCTCACTCCCCAGACTGGAACAAGACCTCACGGGCTTCACCGTGTTGAGCGGTGGAATGTACAGGCTCTCAGCCTATGCCCGAGAGGGAGTAGTTGGAATATAGAAAAAAAAAAAGAAAAAAAAGAAAAAAAAAGAAAAAAAAAAAAAAAAAAAAAAAAAAAAATCCTTCCTAAGCTTCATGAAATCGTCTAAATGTAGCTGAACTCAAATATAAAAGACGTCACCGGTACTGAACGGATTAAAATGGGGACACGGAACTATACCGTCACCTGGAGGAAGAAAAACAAAACAAAACACAGACTATTGATTGGAGATAAAATATGTTAGGTGACTGAAATACTACACAACATGAATGAGCTAGACCAATTACGTCGACAAAAACATCGAAAACACATACAATAAAAAAACGCCGCTCGTGTAACGCCAGTCTAAGTGTGTGATAAAGAGGAAGTATAATAAAGAGGCCAAGTTTAGCAAGCATGAGGGTGGTGCTAAGATACTGAGAGAGAGAGAGAGAGAGAGAGAGAGAGAGAGAGAGAGAGAGAGAGAGAGAGAGAGAGAGAGAGAGAGAGAGAGAGAGAGAGTGTGAGAGTGAGTGAGTGTGAGGTAAACACGAGAAGTTTGTCAAGAATGAGGGAGATGCGAGCATATTGTGAGAGGGAGAGGGGAAGATGAACTTGAGGCTAGGTAAATTTTTACGTAAAATTTAGCTCGTAAAGATATTATGATTGAGGAAACAGATTTAGGGGAATACCATTCAATAAATAATATGAAACAACGTGAAATTTGGACAAGGTTGAGTTTTTGAGGAGATATACATTTTGATGAATATGAATTTTGAGAAAATACGAATTTTGACTAGCCTACAGTCAATTTTGAGGACAGGTGAAGTATTGCAAGATGCTTGCTGGGAAAATATGTGTTTTTATGATAGATACGATTTGAGAGAAGAGTAAATTATATACACAGACAAGGTTTAGGTAAAAATAACGGGATGGGAGGGTTAATTTAGATAAATTATGTATTCTGAAGTAAATACATTCAGAGGAAATGAATTTTGAGGAATGCTTGTTTCGATGACTGAACACATATTGATGAGAGATAAAATGATAAGGAAGGATAAATTCTAAAGATATTGTAAGAAGAAGATAGGTAAATTTGATCAATTATGAATATGGAGGAAAGATAAAATAGTGAAGGAAAACTATTGAGAATACTGTACTGTGAGAAGGAGAAGATGCCTATTGAGCAACTATGAATACCAATGCAAGATGAATAAAGAAGAAAGATGAATACTGAGGAAAGATGGATACCGAGGCAAGATGGATACCGAGGCAAGATGGATACCGAGGCAAGATGGATACTGAGGAAGGGTGAATACAAAGGAGTACAAAGGAGTACAAAGGAAATCAAGCAACAACAGGTCTAGTGACCCTTCTAGGTTGCTTGTCCTCCAAAACACTGAGGATCAAGTGTCCAAACAGTGGTTTAGAGTGGGTAAGGGAACATTGGAAAGGGAACTACTGCCCTGCCACTAACGTGGCAGGACTAGGAAGTTAGTAGGGGACATATGGGTTAGTAACTGAGGGGAGGATAAAGTTATTCATTTACAAATGCAGTCAGTCGCGGGTTTGATGCGAGATATTTGTCTAGGCGGAATTTAAATGAATCAACGGTGCTGCAGTCTATAACGTCTCGGGGAAGCCCATTCCACAAGTTGACAACTCGATTGAAGAAGAAATTCTTAGATTCGTGCGAGTTAAAAGATTTACCAATAATTTTGCAACCGTTTCCCCGCGTGTAATTAGATTGGTCGATAGTGAAGTACTTACTACAGTTCATATTGTCGATGCCTTTGATGATTTTGAACACTTGAATTAAGTCGCCTCTTAATCTGCGCTGGGTTAAAGGAAATAGATTTAATTCTCTAAGACGCTCTTCGTATGGTTTGTTCTTTAGGCTAGGTATCATTTTGGTAACTCTACGTTGAACTCGTTCTAGCTTGTTTATATCTTTTTGGTAATAAGGGCACCAGGATTGAACGCAGTATTCCAGAAGAGGGCGGACTAAGGAATTGTAAAGGGTTAGGATAACTTCTTTGGATTTATGCTCAAATGACCTGCCTATAAAGCCAATTATTTTGTTTGCCTTCTTAACAACTTCTGAACATTGTTGACTCGGTTTTAGGTTACTCGATATTGTTACTCCCAGATCAGTTTCTCTGTTTACATTCTTAAGCGGAGTGCCATTCATCGAATAGTTTGCTTTCTCATTTAGGTATCCGACATGTAGTACTTTACATTTATCCGCATTGAAACTCATTTGCCAAATTTGGGCCCAACATGACAATTTATCTAGATTGTGTTGCATATCGTCAACTTGTTCTTTTGAGAGTACGCTATTTGCAATTTTTGTATCGTCAGCAAATTTTGAGATTGTGCAGGTGAGACCCTCATCTATGTCGTTGATGTAAATTAGAAAGAGAATTGGTCCTAGTACCGATCCCTGGGGTACCCCGCTACTTACATTGGTCCATTTAGATGCCTTACCGTTTATGACTACCCTTTGCTTTCTGTTGCTGAGCCAATTTTCTATCCATTTCAACACACCGTCTTGTATTCCATGCGCTTTTAGTTTTAGCAGTAAACGTTTGTGGGGAACTTTGTCAAAGGCCTTTTGAAAATCAAGGTATATAATATCTACAGCTTTACTCTCATCGTAGAGGTTGAGGATATCGTGGAAGAAGTCTAAGAGGTTTGTTAAACAGGAACGTTTTTTACGAAAGCCGTGTTGAGTATCTTTAAGTATGTTATTTTCCTCTAAGTGATTTACGAGTCTGTCTCGTATGACCGTTTCTAGCATTTTACATACAACTGAGGTTAAGCTAATTGGACGATAGTTACTGGGTAGGGATTTGCTGCCTTTTTTTGAATATCGGTGTTACGTTGGCTAGCTTCCACTGATCAGGCATAGTTCCAGACTGCAAGGATTTATTGAATAGTAATGTCAGTGGTTTGGAGAGCTCATTCTTAGCTTCCTTTAGAACTCTAGGCGAGATTGTATCAGGTCCTGGCATTTTATTTACCTTGAGTTTATCTAAACAATTCAATACTTCTCTCTCTGTAACGGTGATATTGCTTAGAACATCTGAATTATCAATCTGAATCGGCGATGGTGTAGGGATATCACTGAGGTCTTCTGTTGTAAAAACTGATGCAAAGAAGGTATTGAGGGCATTACTCATTTGTACTTCGTCTTTGGTGTATTCTCCTTTTTCATCGACTAACGGTCCAACAGTTGAAGTAACTACTTTTTTCTTTCTGATATAACTATAGAATTCTTTCGGGTTTGTTTTACTTTGATTCGCAATATGTAACTCTAAGGTCTTTTTACTTTGCTTAATTAACTTTTTGGCTTTGCGTCGTAGCTCTACAAATTTCACCCGTTCTTCGTCATTTTGTGAGGATTTTAATCTATCATTAGCAAATTTTTTAGCAAGCAGGCAGTTTGAAATATCTTTATTCCACCATTTGGGCTTATTATTATGGCCTGGACGCCGTATTTTCGATGGTATGCAGTCTTGCACTGCTTTTAGGTAAGTGGTTTCGAATAACTTCCAAGATGTATTTATGTCGTTATTGTTAATTAAAAAGCTCCAGTCAGTTTCTTTAAACATAGCTCTAAGTTTATGGAAGTTTGCTTTCTTGAAATTAGGGACTTTTTCGATGCTACTATTTGGTTCGTTACTAGTAAACTTTAAAGTGAAAGTTATCGTACGATGGTCGCTGTTACTGAATTCATCACCAACATTCAAATTCTCTATCAATTCTTCTTTTGTTGCAAGTACAATGTCAAGAACGTTATTACCACGGGTCGGCATTCGAACAAATTGATAAAGCGAACTCTCTTGCAAGTTCGTATACAAGTCATGTCCGGAGTGTGAAGTAAGAGTATCGCCCCACTTGGTCACAGGTAAATTAAAGTCGCCAAAAATTACGGTATCTTGTGAGTTACTTACATCTGCAATTTGTTCGTAAATTTCTCGGTCAGTTTGCACTGATTGAGCTGGAGGTCTGTATATTAACGCAAGTATTATTTTTGTACCTTTATTATTCTTTATTAGCACAAAAGATGTGTCGACGTTCACAATTTGAGGTTTTGACACGAGGGTCGGGTTAAGACTTTCTTTGATATAAAATAAAACGCCACCTCCATTTTTATTTATTCGGCTGTTCTCAAACATTACATAACCGGGAAGTGAATACTCTGCTAAAAAGTCTCTATCTTGTGTATTGAGCCAAGATTCTGTTATGCCAATCACATCATAATTTTCTGTAAACACTAGTTCCTCTAAATCTGAAAATTTATTGCGTATGCTACGAGCGTTTGCATAGAAAACCTTTAAAGTTGCGGTTTTAGAACTCGCAGATCGTTCTTTCATCGAATTTTTGGTTCTGGTCGGATCTACATTTACATTCATAGCTGTCCTCGGTCCTCGGTCGTTATCCCTGACGGTTTTGAATTTGGGTCGTGTTGGTGGAGCTTTATCCAAATTCGCGGTTCTTAACGGATTAGTATTTAATTCCTTTGTAGATTGCCGTCCTCGCTGTCTTCGGTCCTCCTTCCTGGTTATCCTGTGCTGAGTCGATTTCTTCTCCGAAAATCCTTCACCGCATCGTTGAGAAGACGCCCAAAACGCGCTGCTCCCACCTGGTTCAGATGAACTCCATCGTCCGAAAACAAATAGTCATCGTAGTAGAAATTGTCCCAGGTGTCGACGAATCCCACGTTCTCCTTCCTGCAGAGGTTTGCTAGACAACGATTTGTGCTGGTGGCTATGTTGTAAAATCGGCTCTCTACACCGAGCCGGGGGACGATTCCTGAGACGATGATCCTTGATGACTTCTCCTTAAACGACTTGATCAGCTGCTGGTACTTTAAAAGCAAATCTTCCGACCGGGTTCGCTGTACATCGTTGGATCCAACGTGGATGACGTACATTGTATTAGCAGGGGCCAACTTTGATACTTCGTCAACTGCTGCAACTACGTCATCCACACCACCACCAGGGATACAAAAACGCTTCCTGGTCTTAGGTGCCCTGGCGCAAAACTCTGTGAGCTGACCACGTATCATCGAGTCTCCCACGAGCCGGACTTCTTCTATTTCCTCTTCGTCATCTGAGTCTGCGAGTATCTGGAAACGGTTTTGACACTCGGTAATCGGTATGTGTTTCCTGGTCTTGGGGCAAACGTTGTTCCTCACGACACGGAAGTTGTCTTGAGGGGGAAGAGAGTCGCTATTTGTATCTTGAGTATCGGAAACATCAGCTGAAATGGCTACTGTAGGCGTTGAATTGTTGGCAGTTGACGTTGGTGCGTTGGTGGCTGCTACCGAGGAAAGATGACTATTTGAGGAAAGATGACTACTGAGGACAGATCACTACTGAGGAAAAATGACTACCGAGGGAAAATGACTACTGCAGAAAAATGACTACTGAGGAAAGGTGACTACTGAGGAATGATTAATACTAAGGAAATATGAAATTGATGAAAGATGAATTATGAGAGAGGTAAATATGAGGAAAGATGGCTACTGAAGAAAGATGACTACTGAAGAAAGATGACTACTGAAGAAAGATGACTACTGAGGAAAGATGGCTACTGAGGAAAGATGACTACTGAGGAAAGATGACTACTGAGGAATGATTAATACTAAGGAAATATGAAATTGATGAAAGATGAATTATGAGAGAGGTAAATATGAGGAAAGATGGCTACTGAAGAAAGATGACTACTGAAGAAAGATGACTACTGAGGAAAGATGGCTACTGAGGAAAGATGGCTACTGAGGAAAGATGGCTACTGAGGAAAGATGACTAATGAGGAAAGATGGCTACTGAGGAAAGATGACTACTGAGGAAAGATGACTACTGAGGAAAGATGGCTACTGAGGAAAGATGACTACTGAGGAAAGATGACTACTGAGGAATGATGAATACTAAGATGAAATTGATGAAAGATGAATTATGAAAGGTAAATATGAGAAGATGACTACTGAGGAAAGACTACTGAGGAAAGATGACTACTGAGGAAAGATGACTACTGAGGAATGATGAATACTAAGATGAAATTGATGAAAGATGAATTATGAGAAAGGTAAATATGAGGAAAGATGACTACTGAGGAAAGATGACTACTGAGGAAAGATGACTACTGAGGAAAGATGACTACTGAGGAAAGATGACTACTGAGGAATGATGAATACTAAGATGAAATTGATGAAAGATGAATTATGAGAAAGGTAAATATGAGGAAAGATGGCTACTGAGGAAAGATGGCTACTGAGGAAAGATGACTACTGGGGAAAGATGGCTACTGAGGAAAGATGACTACTGAGGAATGATGAATACTAAGGAAATATGAATTATGAGAAAGGTAAATATGAGGAAAGATGCATGGCTACTGAGTAAAGATGACTACTGAGGACAGAAGGGCTCACAGGATCGAAGCAGCGCGCGGGTGGATGCACGGAAAGAGGATTGGTAAAGGAAGCACAGTCCTTTCGTATGTCTGGCCTTTCGTCTGCACTAATTTTGTCTTCACTCGCACTTTGAATTGAACTATTTATGGTTGATTATCATTTTTCCCATGACCATCTCTCTCTCTGGAATGCTTTTACCTAAAGTATGAGGGAGAAGGGGGTCCATAAAAAGCGAGTACTACCCCCTTAACTATTTTGTCCTTCCTTCAAGTCTGGTCTAAATTCTAATATCTAAAACTCCCCAATACCATAATCACCTTATTACCTCCGTATACGAAGTTGGACGAAGGTTATGTTTCTGTCTCCGTTTGTTGGTTTGTCTGTTTGTCTGTGAATAAGGTATTTACTGATTCAATCCAACGGGTAATCCGGAGATTTTCACGAAATTTGGTGAGCAGATAGGAAATGCGCCAAGGAAGAAGTAATTCAATTTTGGAAGCGATCCGGAGATAATAACCAAATGTGGTGGTCAGGAAAGTTATGGGCCAAGGAAGAAGTTATTCAATTTTGGAGGCGAACTGGATTATATCATGGAAACCCGAACCAGAAGAGTTTTGAGGCCTATGATATTAGTGGTAAAGGGAACCCACCTCGTTTTTGTTTTCTCTCTCTCTCCCTCTTTCTCCGGTTTGTATCCATTCGGCCCCATTCAGCCTACTGTTTTAAGACGTTTATCCCCATCCAGGTGTCGATTTTTTTCTGGCGAGCGGTAGTGAGCCAACATATTACAAAAACAATCTGACGGCAGGCTAAACTTGTACATTTTTCGATAGAAAAATGTCTCAGGCGAAGCCGGATTTCTCCATACAATGCTGGTTCGCTATCGCTCGCCAGGAAAAATCGACACCTGGATGGGGATAAACGTCTTAAAACAGTTGGCTGAATGGGGCCGAATGGATACAACCCAGAGAATGAGGGAGACAGAAAAGGAGAGAAAGATCAGACCAGACCAGATGGCTAGAGTAAAGTAGGAAAGAAGAGCAATTGGACAGAGGAAGAACAAGGAGAACAAAAAGCAGGTGACCCCCCTTAAAGGTCCAGCCAACGTAGGTGGAGGTACCGAGAGCCTCTTCAGTTTCAGGTGTAGTTTTGTGCTCTGTCCTTCACCCTATCTAGCTATCTAGCTATCTATATATCGATATGTCTGTCTGTCTGTTTGTGTGTGTCTGCCTGTCTATCTAATTATCAATCAATAAATCACTCTGCATTTGTGTGTGTGTGTGTGTGTGTGTGTGTGTGTGTGTGTGTGTATGTGTGCGTGTGTGTGTGTGCGTGTGTGTGTGTGGACAAGCGGTGGTGTGCTTAAAGGTACAATATTGTCTAAATATGTAGGTTTGTAGGTACATGAGGTTTGGGGCGACAGTTTAAGTGTACACACCTCTTTAGAATACGTTGAAATGGAGTGTTTTCGGTCAGGTTAGGTGAGAGAGAGAGAGTGTGTGTGCTCGTGTCTTAAGGGGAGATCTTCACTCGAGGGATTTTTTTCTTTAACCCTTTCTCCCTCATGTTTAGCCCCATTGATTTTGATATTTTAAGACGTTCACCCCATTAGTTTGGCGATTTTAAGAACTTTCGCCTCATTTATGTCACTTTTAAGACCTTTCGTGCCATTTGGGTGTCGATTTTTTCTTGGCGAACGATAGCGAGCCTGTAATTTAAGAGAAGGCCGGGACATTTTCCTACCAAAAAATGTACAAATTTATCTTGAAAGGGGGTCTAGGGGGTGTAATGTTAAGCTTGATGGAGGTCTAGCGAACTAACTAAAAACCTCCCCTTAATGTCTGCCTATGTGTCTGTGTCTCTGTCTGTGTCTGTGTCTGTGTCTGTGTCTGTGTCTGGTTGTGTGTCTGTGTCTGTGTCTGGTTGTGTGTCTGTGTCTGTGTCTGTGTCTGTGTCTGGTTGTGTGTGTGTCTGTGTCAGTGTCTGGTTGTGTCTGTGTCTGGTTGTGTGTTTGTATCTGGTTGTGTGTCTGTGTCTGTGTCTGTGTCTGTGTCTGGTTGTGTCTGTGTCTTGTTGTCAGTCTTTTATCAGCTCTCTATTTGTCTGTATACCCATATGTCTATCGTTTGTTATACCGGTACATAACCTAGTAAAGGGGGTAGTAGTCGCTTTTGCTAGACCCCCCCCCCTCCTCTCCCTCATGTTTAGCATATTAGTTTTGCGATTTTAAGTCATCCGTTCCGTTACTTTGGCGATTTTAAGACTTTTCGCCTCATTTCTTTGTCAATGTTAATACCTTTCGTGCCATTTAGGTGTCAATGTTTTCCTGGCGAGCGAAAGCGAGCCTGTAATTTTAGAAGGCACAGGCCTTCGGCCGGGACATAAAATGTACAAAGTTATCTTGAAAGGGGGTCCAGGGGGTGTTTTTTAAGCTTGATGGAGGTCTATCGAGGCAAAAAAAAAAAAAAAAAAAAAATAATATATATACAGTATACTGTATATATATACTGTATATATAATTATATAGACCAAAAAAACAAGCACTACCCCCTTAACTTCATCAAACCAATGAAGTAAATCCAGAACATCTGTAGTCAACGTTACCTGTGTGTCCCAATTAACTTCTCCATTGCCTTCCAGCAAGCTTCGTTATTATGTTATTCTAGCCAGGAAATAGCACTGTCCTCTCCATATTCTCACTGGAACTCGGTGTTAGAATTATAGGGCTGACATTCACGACCTTCACGATGAGACCTTTAGTAGCTTCATTTGTTTACAAGATTAAGACCTTTCGTGCCCTTTAGGTGTCGATTTTTTTTTTCCTGGCGAGCGAAAGCGAGCTTCTAATTTTAGAAGGAACCGGTCTTCGGCCGGGATTTTTTTTATTGAAACATTAAACAAAAAATCTTAAGAGGGGTTGTTTTTCTAAGAGGGGGTCTAGGGGTTGTTTTTCTAAGAGGGGGTCTAGGGGTTGTTTTTCTAAGAGGGGGTCAAGGGGTTGTTTTTCTAAGAGTGTCTAGGGGTTGTTTTTCTAAGCTTGAGGGAGGATATAGCGAAGAAAATAAAAACATAAATTATTAAATAAATATATAGACCAAAAACCCAGCACTACCCCCTTTAGGGCATATGACTCCTTTGCCGGAAAAAATTTCTAGTTCTGGTACATCTTACAATTCTTACGAAGATGGTGTTTACAGTTGTTCGTACTCTGATTGGTATCAATACAAGGAAATCACATTTACAACCATTTTCACCATCGTACTCAAAGGGAACTATTGCTAAAAAACATAAACGCACGCACACACTCGCATTATATATATATATATACTGTAGATATATAACATTTAGTCTTTATTTGGTATACTTACAATGGACAACAAGCAGGGTAGAGTTGTCGATTGGTTGGTCCGGGGCCGCAGGGTTTGTGGCCCGGCAGGTGACTGTAGTGTTATGGTCAGCTCGGGTCACATTGGTCACTAAGGTAGAGCTGGTCACATCACCGTACACCAAGTTCTGTACAGGAGGAGAGAGAGAGGTGCAGTTAAAATCAATAGTTCAATGGATATCTTCGTTGTTATAGTTATTTGTAGCCATGATTTCTGGCCTCAATCTAATGTACAGACTATAGGTTTGTGTAAAAGGCTTGAATTTCCCTTTCTAAACGCATATTAATAATCCAGTATAGATTGAACACTTGCGATATATTCAGTAGCAGTGTGTCTGTAAATAACTTATAGAAGATACCTAATAACGATAACAGTCTTAAGGCGAAACACACACACACATATAATTAATAACTTCCAACCAAATATTCATGATATTTCTCCCTTACTCTCTCTCTCACACACATGAACACACAAACACACACACACACATCATTAATCACTTCAAACTAAATCTTCATGATATTTCTCTCACACTCTCTCTCTCTCACACACATAATACCATCCAATCACACACACCCACACACACGCGCGCGCGTGCACACACACACACAC
>CM064483.1:67859509-67871257 GCA_032716605.1 Paralithodes platypus | reverse complement strand
GATCCTCAGTGTTTTGGAGGACAAGCAACCTAGAAGGGTCACTAGACCTGTTGTTGCTTGATTTCCTTTGTACTCCTTTGTACTCTCTCGACCTCTATTCTCTCCTCTCAACGGGCTCTCTGTCCTCTCACTCGATAAATACAGTTATAGCCCGTCTCTCATCCCGGTCCTCTCTCTCAAACTCTCTCAATCTCTCTTTCCTTTTCCCGCTAGATCCATCACTCCTTTCACTACTCCTCCCCCATTACGATCCTCCTCCCCTCTCACTCCCAATCGCTCCATCTACTCTGATTCTACCTCCTCTTCCTCCTAACTACTTCTATTTCTGCCTATCTTCTGTAATAGTCGCCGTCTCTCCTCCCTGTCTCGTCTCGAAAAAACTTCTCCTCCGTTTCTAGCGGACTTCTCTCTCGGTCTTACTCATATCTGTTCCTCCTCATCTGTCCTTCCTCTCAGGTCTTCTTCTTCCAAGGTCTGTAAACGTCTCCATCTCCTCCCTCATCTTCCTCTCCTTCCGTCTTGATTTTGTTATTCCCATTGTAAAATTGATTCTCTCTACACTCAATCTACTCTTTCAGATTTGAATTCAAAAATGTTCTATCAGCATAGCACCGTTCTTCAATGTAAGACTTATTTGATTGTTTAGATAAACTCAGGTAAATAAAACGCCAGGACCTGATACAATCTCGCCTAGAGTTCTAAAGGAAGCTAAGAATGAGCTCTCCAAACCACTGACATTACTATTCAATAAATCCTTGCAGTCTGGAAACTATGCGTGATCAGTGGAAGCTAGCCAACGTAACACCGATATTCAAAAAGGCAGCCAACATCCCTACCCAGTAACTATCGTCCAATTAGCTTAACCATCAGTTGTATGTAAAATGCTAGAAACGGTCATACGAGGACAGACTCGTAAATCACTTGGAGGAAAATAAACTTACTTAAAGATACTCAACACGGCTTTCGTAAAAAACGTTCCTGTTTAACAAACCTCTTAGACTTCTTCCACGATATCCTCAACATCTACGATGAGAGTAAAGCTGTAGATATTATATACCTTGATTTTCAAAAGGCCTTTGACAAAGTTCCCCACAAACGTTTACTGCTAAAACTAAACGAGCATGGATACAAGACGGTGTGTTGAAATGGATAGAAAATTGGCTCAGAAACAGAAAGCAAAGGGTAGTCATAAACGGTAAGGCATCTAAATGGACCAATGAAAGTAGCGGGGGACCCCAGGGATCGGTACTAGGACCAATACTCTTTCGAATTTACATCAACGACATAGATGAGGGTCTCACCTGCACAATCTCAAAATTTGCTGACGATACAAAAATTGCAAATAGCGTACTCTCAAAAGAACAAGTTGACGATATGCAACACAATCTAGATAAATTGTCATGTTGGGCCCAAATTTGGCAAATGAGTTTCAATGCGGATAAATGTAAAAGTACTACATGTCGGATACCTAAATGAGAAAGCAAACTATTCGATGAATGGCACTCCGATTAAGAAGAAACAGAGAACATGATCTGGGAGTAACAATATCGAGTAACCTAAAACCGCGACGTCAACAATGTTCAGAAGTTGTTAAGACGGCAAACAAAATAATTGGCTTTATAGGCAGGTCATTTGAGCATAAATCCAAAGAAGTTATCCTAACCCTTTACAATTCCTTAGTCCGCCCTCTTCTGGAATACTGCGTTCAATCCTGGTGCCCTTATTACCAAAAAAGATAAACAAGCTAGAACGAGTTCAACGTAGAGTTACCAAAATGATACCTAGCCTAAAGAACAAACCATACGAAGAGCGTCTTAGAGAATTAAATCTATTTCCTTTAACCCAGCGCAGATTAAGAGGGCACTTAATTCAAGTGTTCAAAATCATCAAAGGCATCGACAATATGAACTGTAGTAAGTACTTCACTATCGACCAATCTAATTACACGCGGGGAAACGGTTGCAAAATTATTGGTAAATCTTTTAACTCGCACGAATCTAAGAATTTCTTCTTCAATCGAGTTGTCAACTTGTGGAATGGGCTTCCCCGAGACGTTATAGACTGCAGCACCGTTGATTCATTTAAATTCCGCCTAGACAAATATCTCGCATCAAACCCGCGACTGACTGCGTTTGTAAATGAATAACTTTATCCTCCCCTCAGTTACTAACCCATCTGTCCCCTACTAACTTCCTAGTCCTGCCACGTTAGTGGCAGGGCAGTAGTTCCCTTTCCAATGTTCCCTTACCCACTCTAAACCACTGTTTGGACACTTGATCCTCAGTGTTTTGGAGGACAAGCAACCTAGAAGGGTCACTAGATCTGTTGTTGCTTGATTTCCTTTGTACTCCTTTGTACTCCTTTGAATAAACTAATGAAAGCAAATGGTCCTCCCGGGACACCACACCCAGAACACAAGCATCCAAAATCCGGACAGATAGGCAGACAGACAGATTTACAAACATACAAACCAATATTATATAGTTAGGTCTGTGTACAACAAAGGCCTGGGGACACACAAGGCTCGGTCGACGCTATTAGTCTCACCGAACGACCCTCTACTTCTCCTTAACGGCGCCTTTATCTACGCCAGGGGGATTAGGAGAAGCTTTAATTGGTTTTGATTCCTAAGGGTCGTCCTTAACACTATCTGGTCCGACTTCTGGTAGCTTATTATCATTATAATGTTTGATTATTGATGAGGATTTTCTTGATTTTGCCATTTTCGAGCAACGTATTTTTTAGTTTGTCCCCTAAGCTAACAAAAACGGCTTCTCAGACTTCTATACAAAAAGAAAAGCAAAAAAAATGCCCACACAGACCCCCTTCAAGCAAATTTGTACTATTTTCGATAGAAACTATCCACTTTCATTAATTCTCTGATTCCCACAGATCCTTCTTATGCTGAATATACATAATGTTGATAACCTTTCGAAATCCCTTATTCGTATTCGCCCACTAGCTCCGGCCCTTAAGTTACAACATATTGTATAACTTCCGGTAGTAGCCCACGTAAGCCTGCCATGACCTTTAGTTGTGTCCTGTTATGGGAGGTCACCGGCTCTCTTTTATCTTTCTCTCCTTTTCTCTCTTTCCCTGGCTTGTATCCATTCGACCCCATTCAGCCAACTGTTTTAAGACGCTTATCCCCATCCAGGTGTCGATTTCTTCCTGGCGAGCGTTAGTATGGAGAAATCCGGCTTCGCTGGAGACATTTTTCTATCTGAAAATGTACAAATTTAGCTTGCTGTCAAAACTAAAATATATATATATGCTGGCTCGCTACCGCTCGCCAGGAAAATATTGACACCTGGATTGGGGTAAACGTTTTAAAACAGTAGGCTGAATGAAGCCAAATGGATACAAGCCAAAGAGAGAGAGAGAGAGAGAGAGAGAGAGAAAGAGAAAACAAGCGAGGTGGGCTCCCTTAAAGAGGCACTGCAATCGGGGTAATTAGTGTAGACAAAAATTATATATTCATCCGGCTCACTCGGTTTGTATTTAATAATTGTAGATATTATTTTGATTCAATTTAATTAGCGTGATTTAACTGTATCTAAACCGAGGTGGTCATTTTGGTGCCTGTATTTCGCCTCATTATCCATTCGCTTTCTTCTTGGCGAGCGATATTCGAAATAAGTATCTTTGATAAATTCGTTCCTGTTGCAATTATACTTTCTGCAATTAAACTGATTTTTGCAACTAATCTTTCTATTTGCATTTCCGAGTTCTTGTAATCTATATTTTATTAATTTCACCACAACACCAAACACCTCTAATAAAATTAATGAAAGCATATACAGTATTTGCTCCACAAGGATTCGAACCAGATCTAGTGCATTGCTTGTTTATACCAATGACTTCTATAGTTACCTTCCGAGCTATCGCAACGTTGACCTTTTGTGCACTCTCAACATATTGCAACACTCACCTGTTGTGCAATATTCACCTCTTGAAACACATAGACCTTTGTTGCACTCTTTCCCCCTTGCAACATTCACCTTTTGTGGACTCTTGATCTCTTTCAACATTCATCTATTGTGTACTCGTCTTCTCCAGTAGCATTCATCTTTGTTGGTGCTCTTTATTCCTAGCAAGATTCACCTTTTGTGCACGCTTTATTCCATGCAATATTCACCCTTTATATATTCTTTCTCCCTTGCAACATTTAGCTTTTTCTGCGCTATTCTATCTCTTGCAATATTCACTTGTTGTGCACTCTTTATCTCTTGCAATATTCACTTGTTGTGCACTCTTTATCTCTTGCAATATTCACCTTCTTGGATGATTAACCTTTTAGCCTCTGCAACCCGGGATACATCATATCGTCGCCAAAATAATGGGTTGAAAAGTCTAAAAATGTCCAAACTAATGAAACGAAACGGGTGAAGTCCAAAACGACCTCCCACAGGATCAAATGGGGCTAGGAAGGTGTGGAATGAGTAATTATAGAGGCTATATTAATATAACCATTAAATTATCATTGTTAGTGATAAACCCGTCTGAAGAATGGCGTACTATCTACATACCCAACTCGATATTGTTTACCCTGTTAATACCTTTGATCGTAACTCACAGACCCAGAGCAGGTTCAACTTGATTACATTGTATGGTTCCAGGTTCGTTTGACAATAGTGCATGTGTGTGTGTGTGTGTATGTGAGAGAGAGAGAGAGAGAGAGAGACTGTGGTTGGGTCATGTGTGGTCGTATACATCCTAGGTATGGATGTATGTGTGTGTGTGTGTGTGTGTGTGTGTGTGTGTGTGTGTGTGTGTGTGTGCGCAGCAGAGAGAAGAATAAAGGCTGTGGTCGGGTCATGTTGGATCATTTGTCTCTGTCCTGTGTATGGAGTCCTCTTACTTGCCAAGATGTCTGTGTGTGGGTGTGTGTGTGTGTGTGAGAGAGAGAGAGAGAGAGACTGTGGTTGGGTCATGTGTGGTCGTATACATCCTAGGTATGGATGTCTGTGTGTGTGTGTGTGCGTGTGTGTGTGCGTGTGTGTGCGCGGCAGAGAGAAGAATAAAGGCTGTGGTCGGGTCATGTTGGATCATTTGTCTCTGTCCTGTGTATGGAGTCCTCTTACTCGCCAAGATGTCTGTGTGTGAGAGAGAGAGAGAGAGAGACTGTGGTTGGGTCATGTGTGGTCGTATACATCCTAGGTATGGATGTATGTGTGTGGGTGTGGGGGTGTGAGAGAGAGAGTGTGACTGTAGTAAAGAAGAATACAGAACTGTGGTTGTGTGGGTATATGTGTCAGTCCCCCCCCCCCCCCCCCCCGTATGGAGATGGTTAAGGGGAGATTTCCACTTGAGGGATTATTTTCTTTACCCCTTTCTCCCTCATGTTTAGCCCCATTGCTTTTGAGATTTTAAGATCTTCGCCCTAGTAGTTTGGATATTTTAAAACATTTTGCCCCATTTCTGTCAATTTTAAGACCTTTCGTGCCGTTAAGGTGTCGATTTTTTCCTGGCGAGCGATAGCGAGCCTGTAATTTAAGAGGAACCGGCCTCCGGCCGGGACATTTTTCTCCCGAAAAATGTACAAATTTATCTTGAAAGGGGATCTAGGGGGTGTAATTTTAAGCTTGATGAAAAAGTAGGGAACAAACTAAATACCTCCCCTTAACATGATGATTGTATGACACTCCATCCACCTATTCTGTAATTTTATTTTATTCTTGCGTCAATTACCTATAGTCTATTGCAACCTGGAGGTAAATTTGCCATATATATATATATAATGGTGCCCAGATAATATTAACTCGAAGAATACCTTACTGAACAACTAACACTTACATCTTCTCACTATTTGCAATCAAGATGTCCTATCCCTTGCAACGTCTCAAATGTGTCAAATTTTGCAACGTCTCGTGTCGCAAATTATGCAACGTTCGCCCTAGCAACATTGTCTTTCCGTAAAGCAATAATAATTCTAATCAAGTCCTTAAAACAGTGACCCCCTCCCCCCCCCCCACCCCCCACACCCAACCGCCGGTAATCGGCTTAGTCCGTATAAACCCATGATCTTTTATAATCCAATAATCCCGGTAATCTGCAATGTGTTGGTGGTGTAACTTTTAAGGGGGTGGGATGGGCCAATTTTCTGGACCACTTTCTCCCTCATGTTTAGCCCCATTAGTTTTCAGATGGTAAGATGTTTGCCCCATTAGTTAGTCGATTTTAAGACCTTTCGCCCCGTTTCTTCGTCAATATTTAGACCTTTCGTGCTATTTAGGTGTCGATTTTTTCCCTGGCGAACGATAGTGAGCCTGTAATGTTGGAAGAACCGGCCTTCGGCCGGGAGATTTTTCTACCGAAAAATTTACAAATTAATCTAGAAGGGGGATCTAATGGATGTTTTTTTTAAATTTGATGGAGGTCTAGGGAGGAAACTAGAAAAATAATGAATGCATGCAAAAATCGCCCAAAAAGTGAACCATCCCCCTTTAAGACCGATATATCAGTGTTATGTTTCAGATCACTCAGTATAGTGATGTTTTGGAAATTTTGCTCTCTCACTCTCTCTCTCACTCACACTCTTTCTCTTTCTCTCTCTCTCTATTGGTCAGAGGATGCCTTTTTGGACCTGCACTGTTTAGTTCCATTAGTATGAAGATTTTAAGACTTTTCACCTCTTTAGTTAGGCGATAATAGGACGTTTCATCCTCATTGTTCCCTGATTAAATAGCATTGTATTTATATTCCCATATTAAAAATATGCTACAGGGGGTCAATGCCTAGTGAGTTAATTGCTCAATAGGTGGCGTTCTGAGAGTGAGGGTCCGAGTCGGGGGGATGAGACGGTGAAGCGCAGAGGCGAAGCAGCTTCAGAGATGTGGTTGCTTTGAGCTGTGAATGGGTGTTTCGCATGTCTCACTCCCTAGACTGGAACAAGACCTCACGGGCCTCACCGTGCTGGGGACCCCTCATGGTCCTTGGTCTCTGGGATTTCTCCTGGGCGACCTATTGTAGATGGGTGGGAATTTTCAATTATTATTATATTTTGTTTCTGTTCGGGATCTGTCTCGAGTCGGCCTCCCCCAGCTCTTGGGTATGTGCCTGAGTACATACATACATTCATACGTTATTATTATTATTATTATTTTTATTATTATTATCATTTGTATTATTATTATTATTATTATTACACATATGAAAGAGGTGGAGAGTTTGTGAAATGATTTAATGTTGTGAGAGTTATATAAACCCAGGTGCGGAGTTTATTATTACTAGTTGAGTTGATTCAGCTGCTGCTAGCTCATCAGAAGCTTCTCATGCATCCGGTGGTGTATTACTCACTGTCTGTGTCTGCTATGAAGTATTATCAGTATTATTAGTATTACTATTAATATCATTTGTAGTAGTAGTGTTATCATTATTATTTATATGTGTTGGTATTATCATTATTATTAGTAGTATTTTTATTATTATTATTATTATCATTATTATTATATTTATTAGTATTGTTATTATTACTATTATTTATATTAGCATTATTTTTGTTTTTATTATTATTATTATTATTATTATTATTATTATATTTATTAGTATTGTTATTATTACTATTAGTTATATTATCATTATTATATTTCTTCTTCTTCGTTTCCTTCTTATTTATCTTATTATTATTATTATCATTATTATTATTAGTAGTATTATTATTAGCTTCGTCTGTGTGTCCGTCTGTCTGTTTCCCCCTCTGTTGTAATATCTTGTTCTGATATCATTACGTTCCAATTCAAGGCTCGTCTGTTATAGCTCCCTCCTTTCCCTTCTCTTTCCAACCGATTTATCTTATTCTACTCTCTCTCTCTCTCTCTCTCTCTCTCATTCGTAATCCTTGCATTCCCATTTCATTCATGTCATTTGTTACGATTCACATTTGTATTGGTTTTAAGCTAGCATGGTTACTTAGGTTACATACGTATAGCATAGCGATGTAACCGCCTGGACCTCAAGACATGCCAATTATGAAAGAAAAACTATCACTGAAAAATATAAACAACACCTCAGCATTCAAAATAAATACACACAAAACTACCCCTGAAATACATAAACAATAACTCGGCAATAAAAGTAAATACGCACCAAATTACCCCTGAAATACACACCAAATTACTCCTGAAATACACACCAAATTACCCCCGAAATACACACCAAATTACCCCTGAAATACACACCAAATTACCCCTGAAATACACACCAAATTACCCCTGAAATACACACCAAATTACCCCTGAAATACACACCAAATTACCCCTGAAATACACACCAAATTACCCCTGAAATACACACCAAATAACCCCTGAAATACACACCCAACAGCTCAGCATTCACAATAAACACACACACCACTACCACAGCAATACATAAACAACAGCTCAGCATTCACAATAAACACACACACCACTACCACAGCAATACATAAACAACAGCTCAGCATTCAACAATAAACACACACACCACTACCACAGCAATACATAAACAACAACTCCCCATTCAACATAGATAACCAGGTGAGGCAACCCGGCTTACATTACCAGGGCCGACTGTTCTAAAACTCGCGGGGTACAGTTGGCCGCATTATAACTCACCTACACTCTTGTATTCATGTACCAAAGTAAATTGAGTGTGATTGACTTAAAAGAATAACTCGCTATAAGTAAATTGAGTGTGATTGACTTAAAAGAATAACTCGCTATAAGTAAATTGAGTGTGATTGACTTAAAAGAATAACTCACTATAAAACCGATAAGTGATACTATGAATTAACTATTACATTAACATTTAAGGGGGGTCATCTGCTTTGTATCTCTCTCTCTCTCTCTCTCTCTCTCTCTCTTTGGCTTTTATCCATTCGGCCCCATGCAGCCCCATTCAGCCTACTGTGTTAAGACGTTTACCCCCATCCACGTGTCAATATTTTCCTGGCGAGCGGTAGCGAGCCAGTATATACATATATATATATATTTTTTTTTTTACAGCAAGCTAAATTTGTACATTTTCCGATAGAAAAATGTCTCCATACAATGCTGACTCGCTATCGCTCGCCAGGAAGAAATCGACACCTGGATGGGGATAAACGTCTTAAAGCAGTTGGCTGAATGGGGCCGAATGGATACAAGCCAGGGAAAGAGAGAAGAGGAGAGAAGAAAAAGCAGGTCACCCCACTTAAACTACTCGTTCAATCATACTATTTTTGCTTTATTACATAAAATCACTGAGTGTCTACAAACTCGTGTGGCCACTTGTACGGTGGCGCTATAATAAGTCATGTCTCAGCTGTCATTGCGTTTGCCTCGCTCTGTGCTGTATTATTGTCTGTCAGATGTTGAATAGGGTGGGTAAGTGTAGGAACATGTTGGTATATCTCACTTGAAACGAATAAATCCAGTTTTAGATATTACAATTATTATTGATCAAAATATACTTGGTGCCGACACATCACTTATTAGGCCGACTGTACATAAGCATATTAGGGAGTAAAGCCAGTGTCACACGAGCGCTTTTTCCGGCAATTTTCGATGAGCAAGTTTGTTCTAGTAATATTTTGAGGCTCTTTCACATTGGCATCGGAAACTAGACTGAAGGTAGATTATGGTAGGTGGTTGATTTCTGATGAAACTTAAATTTTGAAGATGCCAGATTACAGTTGCCCGTAAAAATTGCCGGAAAAAGCACTCGTGTGACACAGGCCTAAGCGGAAGGATGATTGCAACACGTTACCGCCGTTTTAAGGGGAGACACACCGTTTTTTCTGGACCCCTTCTCTCTAATATTTAGCCCCACTAGTTTTGAGATTTTAAGACGTTGGTTCCATTAGTTTGGGGATTTATGACCTTTCACTCCATTTCATTGTCAATATTAGGACCCTTCGTGCCATTTAGCTGTCAATTTTTTCCTGGCAAGCAATAGCCAGCCTGTAATTTTAGGGGGAATCGGCCTTTGGCCGGGATATTTTTCTACCGAAAAAAATACAAATCTATTTTGAAGGGAGGTCTAGGGGGTGTTTTTCTAACCTTGATAGAGGTCTAGGGAGGAAACTAAAAAAAGTATATGAATAAATTAATTAATAGATCAAACAAACAGCCAGTGTCCCCTTAATATCGGGTTTTAGTTTCAGTCTCGTGAGGCTTATTGCAGGTATTGGAAGCAGGGACAGGGCATACATAGAGCTTATTGATTACTATGGCCAACACATACACACACACACAGGCATATACAGTACACACACGTACACATATAACCACAAGGCTATAACCATTACACACACATATAGTCTTAAACATAGAAAACACACACACACACACACACGCTCACGCACACACACTTGCATATTCAGTACACACACTTAATCGTATAAACACAACGATATAACCATTATACACACACACAAATAATCATAAACATTGAAACACACACACACACACATACACATACAGCTCAGCCCCCAATCCCCATCAGGTCCCATGATAAAGTGCGTGGCTATATATTCACACACACACACACACACACACACACACACACACACACACACACACACACACACACACACATATACACACACACACACACACACACACACACACACACACACACACACACACACACACATATATATATATACACACACACACACACACACACTCGCTCACCCCCCCCCACACACACAGACACACGCACAGACACACAAACAAACAAACTCACTCACTCACTCTCTCTCACATAGCTCAGCCCCCAAGCCCCCGTAGCCCCCATGATAAAGTGTGCGGCTTATACATCCACACACACACACACACACACACTCTCTCTCTTTCTCTCTCTGTCTCACATAGCTCAGCCCCCAAGCCCCCGTAGCCCCATGATAAAGTGTGCGGCTTATACATCCACACACACACACACACACACACACACACACTCTCTCTCTCTGTCTCACATAGCTCAGCCCCAAGCCCCCGTAGCCCCCATGATAAAGTGTGCGGCTTATACATCCACACACACACACACACACACACACACACACACACACACACACACACACACACACACACACTCTCTCTCTCTCTCTGTCTCACATAGCTCAGCCCCCAAGCCCCCGTAGCCCCCATGATAAAGTGTGCGGCTGGCTATATATCCACACACACACACACACACACACACACTCTCTCTGTCTCACATAGCTCAGCCCCCAAGCCCCCGTAGCCCCCATGATAAAGTGTGCGGCTGGCTATATATCCACACACACACACACACACACACTCTCTCTCTGTCTCACATAGCTCAGCCCCCAAGCCCCCGTAGCCCCCATGATAAAGTGTGCGGCTGGCTATATATCCACACACACACACACACACTCTCTTTCTTTCTCTCTCTGTCTCACATAGCTCAGCCCCCAAGCCCCCGTAGCCCCCATGATAAAGTGTGCGGCTGGCTCTATATCCACACACACACACACACACACACACACACACACACACACTCTCTCTCTGTCTCACATAGCTCAGCCCCCAAGCCCCCGTAGCCCCCATGATAAAGTGTGCGGCTGGCTATATATCCGAGGTACTCTTATGATTGCATACATTTCCAGCACCGGTGTTTGCGGTGTTTTGTTGCTTTTCAATGTATAAATGCATAATTTGGGGGCCGGTTATCGCTGTCAGTTGAATATATGTGTGTGTGTATGTGTGTGTGTGTGTGTGTGTGTGTGTGTGTGTGTGTGTGTGTGTGTGTACTCGAATGAATAACACA
>CM064483.1:67839509-67854509 GCA_032716605.1 Paralithodes platypus | reverse complement strand
TGGGAGAAGGATGTGTGGCCTGTCGCGCTCCCGCTCCCTTGCACTCGATTTTACATACAGGTTTTAAGATCCATTAAAAGCCTGTAGATTGCTGTAAATTGCCAGGACGTTCGGGAAAGATTCCCACAGGGAAAGGGTTAAAAATTATGGAACAAGGCATTTTTATCCATACATATATGGATGAATATAAATTCCTCCATATATAAATAAATATATATATATATATATATATATATATATATAAATAAATATATATATATATATATACCCACAAAGATAACAATAAGAACGGTCAGACAGAAGCACCACCAAACAAACAAATGCATACACAAAATATAAAGGGATAACCGAGATAAAAATGTACAGAATCTGAAGTAAAAACGTGAAAATTAATGCATTTTAATTAAGTCTTACAATTTACAACCACACTAAAATACAAACACCCCATAATCATTTACCAAATAATAAATATATGTGACGAAAATAACGACTTAACAAAATGAATAAAAAGTGTGGGATGAAGCAATGCTAATGAGTTTGCGAAAAAGGGGCAAATAAAAATGTCTGATAAAGGAGGGAAAGAAGCAGAGATAATTTAAAACGACAGGAAGGGAGGGATAGAGGGAAACAGATAAGGGTAAGAATGGTAGATAGATAGGCAGATAGAATATATATATATATATATATATATATATATATATATATATATATATATATATATATATATAGAGAGAGAGAGAGTATGTGAGAGAGAGAGACCATTATACTGTATATCAAGGTAAATTTACACTGACCACACAGACCTTATGATCCGAACGAGCTGGTCAGCACTTAATGGCAATGGAAAATATCAAAAGGTTAAAATAAATAAGGGTAAAGGGATCTATAAAGAGGGAAATATCTGTACAAGGGAAAACTGATAAATATAATGGATAGAGAAGTAGAAATAATTTAACATGACAAGCGGGGTGGGCAGGAGGGGACCACATGACGGCACGGTTGGTAGATAGATAGATAGATAGATAGATAGATAGATAGGTACATGGACACATACAATGATATATAGCTTCATGCATAGTTAGATAGATAGATAGATAAATAGATCGATAGATAGATGGATAGATTAATAGATAGATAGGTAGATAGATAGAGAGAGAAAGAGAGATTAATTAATAGATAGATAGATAGATATATAGATAGATAAATAGATGCATATATCGATAGGTAGGTAGGTAGGTAGATATTTACATAGATATATAGATAGTCAGAGACAGATAGATAGCTAAATAGATAGGTAGACTGTTAAATGGAAAGATGGATAGATCGATAGACAATATGATAGATGCATAGCAGGGGAATAATTAAAGCTTTAAAAGAGGAAGTGGAGCAGACAGAAATATATGAAGATATTAATAAATTTAGGATGGAATATCGAAGAGACTTTATAAGGGAAATAAAACAGATAAAATATTGGAAAATGGATAGATAAAAAAGAAAGACAAATGGAAAATGGGAAAAAATGAGAAATAGAGTTGATGGAGAAGTAGAGATAACAGAAAATGACAAAAGGGGTTGAAATGAGGGGACCAGGTGAGGGGAAGATTGATAAAGAGAGATAGAGAGAGATTGATACAGAGGGATAGATAGATAGAGAGATATAGAGATAGATTATTATATAGTTACAATAGGAATTATACCAAGGAGGAATCGGAAATGTAATACATTTAGGAAAGAATGTGGTTGGTAAAATGGTAGATAGATTGATAAAGATAGATAGCGAAATAGATAGGCATAATGGACTCAATACGCACCTGTACTTTATGTTAAAGCTATTTATCACAAAAATCAAACACCATATCCTTCTACATATACCAAAAAGAGTGAATGTCAGAAAGAGAGAGAGAGAGAGAGAGAGAGAGAGAGAGAGAGAGAGAGAGACTGGTGAAGATAGAGCGAGAGAACGAGCGAGGGGAAGAGAAGGAAAGCGGGAGACGGTCATGGCCGGAAAATGGAGTGTTGTCTGAAATAACCGGCTGAAAACTCGAGGCATAATTATTATTATTTTTAGACAACACTGGGATTGGCGGAGTTCTTCGGGGATAAACTATGAAGTCTATATATAAATACAATAGAAATACAGGGCGAGTTATACAATAGGTACGGTCGCGCTAATAAGTCACGTCCCAGCTGTCATTACGTTTGGCTTGCTCTCTGCTGTATTAATGTCTGTCAGATGTTGAATAGGGTGGGTAAGTGTAGGAACATGTTTGTATATTTCACTCAATATGAAGAAATGAAGCTTAGATATTGCTGATACCAATTATTGATCAAAACATACTTGGTACCGGGACATCACTTATTAGCGCGACTGTGCAGTACAGTTGGCCTAATAAGTGATGTCTTGGCACCTAGTATATTTTGATATACAATTGGTATCAGCAATATCTAAGCAGGATTTCTTTATTTTGAGTGAGATATATACATATTTTCCAACACTTATACCCACCCTATTCAACATCTGGCAGACATTAATACAGCACACAGCGAGCCAAACGTATTGATAGCTGAGACATGATTTATTAGCGCTACCGTACATAACAACACTTTCGTTCCTTAACCCATTCAGTACCAGGGACCTCCTTTTTCATCATATTCTGACAACTATTAGACGATTTAATTATGCTTAGGAAGGACCTCTAGCAATAATAAGGCTTCAAACTATCTCAACAAACCATTTCAACTACCACAGATCCTTCCTAATCTGCATAATATCGTCTAAATATAGCTATAATAAATATAATACGTCGCTGGTACTCAAAGGGTTAAATTAAGAATAGTACACAGAATACAATAACATAATAATAATATCAGATTTACCTCAGTTAGGGCTCGAATCTATATACGTGCTATCCTCTTAATGTTTCTGATTGACATATTTAGCTTGATCAAATTATCTTCATCACCATTTTGACCCCACAATCATCGCCACAATTCTACCCTATGACAAATAACAAAAATATACTTCATCACCATTATTCATCTCTATATAATCATCATCATCATCATCATCATCATCATCATCATTCTCGACACCATTTTTACCCTACTACTTTCACCCCAATAAGGTATTTATATCTATTTTTTCCAACCTCTATTATTAATCGCCAGTCTACACCACAAATCATCACCACAGTTTAACCCCACCACAATCAGCAAAAACAAACTTCATCTTTTTTATTTGCACGTTTAATCCCGGCATCAAAGAACGATAGTGTGTGTGTGTGTGTGTGTGTGTGTGTGTGTGTGTGTGTGTGATAATGTGCTGTGCAGGGTGCAGCTATAGAACACATTACGTTTTTCAGTCCGAATTAAACGTTTTCGTAATCATTGTACAACAAACGAAGGAGTTGATTGTTCTTTTGTTATTATCATTATGATTAGAGTCATTTACGAATATATTTTGTTTTGCTCTCTCTCTCTCTCTCTCTCTCTCTCTCTCTCTCTCTCTCTCTCTCTCTCTCTCTCTCTCTCTCTCTCTCTCTCTCTCTCTCTCTCTCTTTTCGAATAGAAAATATCTCTTTATACAAATCTTATAATTAACGGATTAGAAACATTATAATTCCTTGAGAAACATATATTAATTCTCTGGATTGTCAAATTTGGTTGCGCAAGCTTCGAATTGACAAAAGGTTTGTTTAATTAAAACAATATGGAATTTGTTGAGGTTTCAAACTGGCAAATTAACTGTATAAAATAAAATTAAAGCAGAGTGTTCAACCCTATTTAGTCAGGGGGAGGTATTTTAAAACGTTTCACTCCATCAGTTTATTGCTAATAAGACGCTTCACCCCATCCAGGTTTCATTTTTTTCTAGGCGAATGATAGCGAGTCTGCAACATTTCTCTATCGAAAATTGTACATATTTAGCTTGGAGAGGGTCTGGGTGTTCATTTTCGTAATTTGAATGAATCCCGGGAAGGTGTTCTTGTTTGTCTAGAGGACAAACCAAAATAATTGCTCGTAAATGGCAAAGGCAAGCCCAATCCTCAATAATATAAGTACCGGTAACCAAAATATCAGAATAACCCCCAAGACGTCGGACCAGATAGGTGTAACCAATTAATGGGCCTGGTTCATTCCTGGACATACTCTGGTTCAATTCCCTGTATGTATCCAATAGATCTGGTTCATTCCCGGAAATACTCTGGTTCAATTCCCTGTGTGTATCCAATAGGTCTGGTTCATCCCGGAAATACTCTGGTTCAATTACCTGTACGTAACTAATAGGTCTGGTTTATCCCGGAAAGCTGGTTCAATTCCCTGTGTTCAAGCAATAGTCCTCGTTAATTCCCTTGAAGTGCTCTGGTTCAAGTCCCCGTGTGTAACCAATAGTCCTGGTCTGGTGCACGGTCGGCAGCCATCACTTCCCTGCCACTGAGGTTGCCAACGTTATCACAATAATAAACTGGTTGATTGCAATCAACTCACTCGTTTTTGTTATTATTTGCTTTCGGTGGTATATATATATATATATATATATATATATATATATATACCTGTATATATAATTATATGATAGAGAGCTAAATATATAAATATACATACGTACACAGATTCACACACACAATTATATAACTGATATATAGCCTTCAACTCATTATTATCTATGCCCTTCCTTATATTATCAACACACACACACACACACACACACACACACACACACACACACACACACACACACACACACACACACACACACACACACACACACACACACACACACACACACACACACACATTAAACTTATATACAACCTTCAACTCGTTATTGACTGTCGTTCTCCCCTCGTCCTGAACATCATTTTTCCCGTCAGTGTACTGGTATGGCCCCTCCTACCCTTCCATGGCAGGGTGCTTGTTATATGCACCTTAGTTCTGAACTAACCAACCAACCTACCTACCAACCAACCAAGCAACCTACCTACCCACCTACCAACCTATCTACCTACCTACTAACCAACCAAGCAACCTACCTACCCACCTACCAACCAGCCTACCTACCTACTAACCAACCAACCTACCTCTCGTACATTCGCCGTGGTTTTCAAATGGCACGGGCTTACCTTATTTATGTACAACTATATTATCTCCTCCCATACGCAGTGTTGATAGCCTCTGAAGTCCTATTATAACTAACTAACTAACCAAAAGTAATTGGGAACCATCTGGAAATCTTGCCAACGGTACAACTGATCAGAATTGGGTTGTTCAATATAGCCTCGCCCCCTGATACCTCTTTATAAACACGTGGGCCTCTCTTCCCTCGCCGGCTGTCAGGTAAACACTCTGAGGCCCTCCTGGTAATATTGTTCAGTCATAACTATTGATATGTGTAAACCCTTAGCAATCGTTATTGAATCCCAAACCCTAGACAACCTCAAGCACAAAGTGTTAAGGGGAGATTTCCACTTGAGGGATTTTTTTCTTTACCCCTTTCTCCCTCATATTTAGCCCCATTGCTTTTGAGATGTTAAGACGTTCGCCCCATTACTTTGGCGATTTCAAGAACTTTCACCCCATTTATGTCACTTTTAAGACCTTTCGTCCCATTTAGGTGTCGATTTTTTCCTAGCGAGCCTGTAATTATTATGTTCCTTCCAACAACCAACTATACTCCTAAAATCGATTAATGAAATTTACAAACACATTTAAGAGGAACCGGCCTTCGGCCGGGACATTTTTCTACCGAAAAATGTAAAAATTTATCTTGAAAGGGGGTCATGGGGGTGTAATTTCAAGCTTGATGGAAGTCTAGGAAACACACTAAAAACCTCCCCTTAAAAACAACAGTCACTAAAACACCCTTTCAAGCTAAATTTGTACGGTTTTTTGGTAGAAATATGTCCAGGCTGAAAGTTACCTTCGTAATTTCAGGTTCACTGTCGCTCGCCAGGATTTTTGTTTTTTGTTTTTCTATATTCCAACTACTCCCTCTCGGGCATAGGCTGAGCTAGAGCCTTTACACTACACCGCTGAACACGGTGAGGCCCGTGAGGGCTTCTTCCAGTCTAGGGAGTGAGACATGCGAAGCACCCCGGCTCGAAGCAACTCCATCTCTGAAGCCGCTCCGCCTCTGCGCTTCACAGTCTCATCCCCCACACTTGGCCCCTCACTCTCAGAACGCCACCTATTGAGCAATTAACTCACTAGGCATTGCCCCCCTGTAACATATTTTGAATATGGGAATATTCATACAATACTATTTAATCAGGGAACAATGAGGGTATTTTTTTTAGCATTTCGGTGTGCTGTGGTGATGCACTGAAACTAGGTACAGCACAAATTCCATCCCAATAATATCTTCCCATTGACATATTGGGATTCGAACGCGGGTCCATTGGATTACCAGTCCAGTGGCAAGACCACTCTGCCACACCTCCCCTAAATAATTATAGTCTACTGAATGGGACGAAATGTCCCATAGTCGCCAAAGAAATGATAAAACACTTCTTAGAAGAAATTGCAAAACTGTCGGAGTAAATTGACCACTTGCGAGTTTCAGGCTATAAGCAATTTGAGCTGTAGATATTGCTATTCAACAGAATTAACTGTTAAAATGCGACTGTACTACATTCATAAATACATAAAACCCAACTCAACATACTCTTGAGCCATTAGAAACCTACATAATTATTCTATTTCTATGTACCATCGATATTCACGGCTCCAACTTCCTCACAGCCTGAAACTCGCAAGTGGTCAATGGGTTGCACAAAGTAAGATCGCTCCCCGGCACCCTTTCCTTTTTTTAAACCCGCGGTCCTCTCCTCCCTCGCAGGCTGTCAGATAAATACGGAGACCCTGGACATCCTTCTCGGGGGATCCGTGTACCCATTACTTAAGGGGGTACTACTCGCTTTTTGTGGACCCCCTTCTCCCTCATGTTTAGCATATTAGTTTTGAGGTTTTGAGACGTTCGTTTCGTTAGTTTGGCGATTTTGAAACATTTCGCCTCATTTTGTTGTCAATGTTAAAAGTGTTCGTGCCCTTTAGGTGTCGATTTTTTCCTGGCGAGCGATAGCGAGCCTCTAATTTTAGAAGGAACCGGCCCTCGGCCGGGAAATTTTTCTATCGAAAAATGTACACATTTATCTTGAAAGGAGGTCTAGGGGTGTTTTTCTAAGCTTGATGGAGGTCTAGCGAGGAAACTCAAAAATATATTAATAACTAAATATATAAACCAAAAACCAAGCACTACGGTACCCCTTTAAGGATTGTTTTAGTTTTCGATGGCCGTCATGTTGGCGTTGAGCTTCACTGCTGTACATATTTGTTGGCGTTGAGCTTCACTGCTGTACATATTTGTTGGCGTTGAGCTTCACTGCTGTACATATTTGTTGGCGTTGAGCTTCACTGCTGTACATATTTGTTGGCGTTGAGCTTCACTGCTGTACATATTTGTTGGCGTTGAGCTTCACTGCTATACATATTTGTTGGCGTTGAGCTTCACTGTTGTACATATTTGTTGGCGTTGAGCTTCACTGCTATACATATTTGTTGGCGTTGAGCTTCACTGCTATACATATTTGTTGGCGTTGAGCTTCACTGTTGTACATATTTGTTGGCGTTGAGCTTCACTGCTGTACAGTACATATTTGTTGTTCTTAGGGTTGTGATGTGCAATGTACACGGAGTAGGAATCTCCTGATATTTGCACAGGCGTTATTAGCGTTTGGACAGCTCTTGTATGTGTTTTTTTTTATTGAAAGAGTGTAGAGACGGGAGAAGGGGTGTTGGAGAGAAAGGAAGCTGTTGGAGTGGCTTTTTGTTATATGTGTCTAGTCTGTATACGTCATCAGGATGTCTCCTGACTGGGTGCGAACATGTGGAACATGCTAGGACGTACTACCACACCCACTAACATGCTAGGACGTACTACCACACCCACTAACATGCTAGGACGTACTACCACACCCACTAACATGCTAGGACGTACTACCACACCCACTAACATGCTAGGACGTACTACCACACCCACTAACATGCTAGGACGTACTACCACACCCACTAACATGCTAGGACGTACTACCACACCCACTAACATGCTAGGACGTACTACCACACCCACTAACATGCTAGGACGTACTACCACACCCACTAACATGCTAGGACGTACTACCACACCCACTAACATATATTTGCATATATTTTTTTTTTATGTTCAGTTGTGGTCAGGAATTGCTTAATATTTATGACTTTTAGGATTATTATGATTTGTGTTAGTTAAAATAGGACTTAGAGGCAATCAACCCTTACGGATTATTAAGCCCACCTTAAAGTCAGGAAGAACGTGACCGGAGTCCCCCGAGACCCCCAAGTTTATACACCCCCCCCCCCCCCCCCCCCCCCCAGGTATACTGGAAATATAAACCCGGAGGTTGTCCTGCTCGGGAACCCCAGACGTCTTCCTTCATAATTAATAGTTAATTCATAGTTAATTCCTAACAAAACAATAGTCACAGTCCAATGAATCACACCAAAATCCACTGGAGAAACTTATTCGTGAACTCTATATTCATTTTAGTTGAAACTTTAATTTACCTATTCACACACACCTTCCTATCACACCAATTGTTTTTCTCTCATTCTTAATTAATCACATGAGTTTGTTCGTAATTTTGCATCCTCTTCCTAAGGGGGTTGACAGGCTTTTTCGTTCTCTCTTTTTCTCGCTTTCTGTGGCTTGTATCCATTCGGCCCCATTCAGCCTACTGTTGTAAGACGTTTATCTCCATCCAGGTGTCAATTTCTTCCTGGTGAGCGATAGCAAACCAGCACCATATGTAGAAATCCGGCATCGCCGAATTTAGCCTGCTATCAAAAACTTTAAACAAAATATACACCTGGATGGGAGTAAACGTCTTAAAACAGTAGGCTGAATGGGGCCGAATAGATACAGGCCAGAGAAAGAGAGAAAATGAGAGAAAAAAAAGCCTGTGACCCCCTTTAATATAACACATTTTTCCTTCCGTTTCTCCAGCTTCGTCAAACAGTTAGGTTGCGGCCCTCGTATCGACGTGCGGGATATAGTCTGTCAGTCCTCATTGCCGCTGCCCCCGTGTCTGCCATTTTCCACATCCTTGCAGTTTTGCTCGTCTCTAAGGGAGCCCACCTCGCTTTTTTTCTCTTTCTCTCCCTCTCTCTCTTTCGCTTGTATCCATTCGGCCCCATTCAGCCTACTGTTTTAAGACGTTTATTCCCATCCAGGTGTCGATTTCTTCCTGGCGAGCGATAGCTAGAATGGAGAAAACCGGCTTCGCCGGAGACATTTTTCTATCGAAAAATTTACAAATTTAGCTTGCTGTCAAAACAAATATATATTTGAGCTGGCTCGCTACCGCTCACCAGGAAAATATCGACACCTTGATGGGGGGTAAACGGCTTAAAACAGTAGGCTGAATGGGGACGAATGGTTACAAGCCAAAGAGAGAGGGAGAGAGAGAGAAAAAACGAGGTGGGCTCCCTTAAGTTGTATACACTCTTTGTTCTTTTTCTCGTACATTATCGGCTCTTTCTCACATCCTATTCTTGTCTAACTTTATTGGTTTCTCTTACTCTCTGTGAATAACGTGCTTAGGCTTGCTCTTATTGGCAAGTCTGATTTGATTCACCTCTCCATATTTTCTCTCTCTTTATCTATTCTCTCTCTCTCTCTCTCTCTCTCTCTCTCTCTCTCTCTCTCTCTCTCTCTCTCTCTCTCTCTCTCTCTCTCTCTCTCTCTCTCTCTCTCTCTCTCTTTATATTATATTTCATTCTCTCTCTCTCTCCCTCTCTCTCTCTGACCCTTCTGTCTCTCGTTTATCATCCACCAGTCTTCTATTGCTCCTCCATTCTCCTTTCACCCTCAGCTATTTCGCACCTCCTCCATTTCCTTTATTTTCTTATTCGCACATACATTCTTCTTTCATATAATTTATCTTTCTTTCACAGTACTGTTGTTATCAAGTTTGTTTTCATTTGTTTTTTAATTACGCCTTTATCACTTCTGCACATCATTGTTTCTGCTTCTGTCTCACACATCCGCCTGTCTTCTATCGCTTCTTCACATTCTCCTCGCACCCTCACCTAATTCTCACCTCCTCCCTATATTTTATTCTTTAAGTACACGCATGCTTCTTTCTTTCGCACACACACTCTCTACCTTCTTTCGTTTATCTGTGTTCCTCACGAAGTTTGCTCTTTCTCATACACACCCTTCAATCTCTGTCTCATCTTTATCTCTTTTTCAGTTATCTGTTGGTCTTTCACTCTCCTGGCACCCTCACCTAGCTCACACCTCCTTCCTTTATTATATTATTTCGCTCACACGTACTCATCTTTCTTTCATTTACTTTTTTTTTCTTCACATAACTTGCTCTTCCTCACTCACTCTTTGTACAGTATTACTTCTCTCACCTGTATCTCTTTGTACAGTATTACTTCTCTCACCTGTATCTCTTTGTACAGTATTACTTCTCTCACCTGTATCTCTTTGTACAGTATTACTTCTCTCACCTGTATCTCTTTGTACAGTATTACTTCTCTCACCTGTATCTCTTTGTACAGGTATTACTTCTCTCACCTGTATCTCTTTCGCACATTAGTCTTGCTTCTTCAAAGTTCGCTATATAACGTTTTTAGAAATACAGGGAAGCATAAACAAAAAAAATATTTCCAATGGGTTTTCACCAATATAATTTCACTGGCTTATTTTAAGAGATGTTGAGTAATCATCTAATGGCATTTTCGGGATTTCGGTCTTTTTAAGCCTACAAAGAGGGCGATCCCCTTAATTTGAAATGTGAATTCAAGTATCTGTGGGTCAATTCAAGTATCTGTGGGTCAATTCAAGTATCTGTGGGTCAATTCAAGTATCTGTGGGTCAATTCAAGTATCTGTGGGTCAATTCAAGTATCTGTTGGTCAATTCAAGTATCTGTGGGTCAATTAAAGTATCTGTGGGTCAATTAAAATGTACCTTAGTGAATTCAACTGGAATTGAGTGAATTTTGCTTCAATGTGTGTGAAATCAACTGTGTTATCTGGTAAATTAGCTGTATGTAGGTATATTGGACTGTATTTAGATCATTTAGGGTAAATACGTGTGAATTTAAATGTATGTGACAACCACTGCATTTGGGTGAATTCGACTATATTTAGGTGAATGTGAATGTATTTGGGGGAACATGACTGTATTTACCAACCACTGCATTTGAGTGAATTCGACTATATTTAGGTGAATGTGGATGTATTTGGGCGAACGTGGGTGAACTCGCCCGTGTGTCCGTGGTGTTTGTAAATGGGTTGCTTGCCCGGGTCTCACACTCACCGGTTGACTTGCAAATTACTGGGGAGAGGTGTTGCTGTGTGGTGGTGATGGTGGTGGTGGTGTGGGGAGAGGTGTTGCTGTGTGGTGGTGGTGTGGGGAGAGGTGTTGCTGTGTGGTGGTGGTGGTGGTGGTGTGGGGAGAGGTGGTGGTGGTGGTGTGGGGAGAGGTGTTGCTGTGTGGTGGTGGTGGTGTGGGGAGAGGTGTTGCTGTGTGGTGGTGGTGGTGTGGGGAGAGGTGTTGCTGTGTGGTGGTGATGGTGGTGGTGGTGTGGGGAGAGGTGTTGCTATGTGGGGAGAGGTGTTGCTGTGTGGGAAGAGGTGTTGCTGTATGGTGGTGGTGTGGGGAGAGGTGTTGCTGTGTGGTGGTGGTGTGGGGAGAGGTGTTGCTGTGTGGTGGTGATGGTGGTGGTGTGGGGAGAGGTGTTGTTGTGGTGTTTGATGGTGTGGAGCAGTGTTGTTGTGGTGTTTGATGGTGTGGAGCAGTGTTGTTGTGGTGTTTGATGGTGTGGAGCAGTGTTGTTGTGGTGTTTGATGGTGTGGAGCAGTGTTGTTGTGGTGTTTGATGGTGTGGAGCAGTGTTGTTGTGGTGTTTGATGGTGTGGAGCAGTGTTGATGTTGGTGATGTAGAAGAAGATTATTTGATAACCGTATACCCGGTAAAGTTGCCACAATTAATATAAGCCCCATACGAGGAGGACCACTGATGAAGCTATATGCGAAACGTTGTGATTAAGGGGAGATATCCACCTGGAGGATTTTTTTCTGAACCTCTTTCTCCCTCATGTTTAGCCCCATTGCTTGTGAGATTTAAAGACGCTTGCCCCATTAGTTTAGCGATTTTAAGAACCCTCGCCCCATTGCTGTCAATTTTAAGACCGTTCGTGCCATTTACAGTAGGTGTCGATTTTTTCCTGGCGAGCGATAGCGAGCCTGTAATTTAAGGGGAATCGGCCTTCGGCCGGAACATTTAAAGGGAATCGGCCTTCGGCCGGGACATTTTTCTACCGAAAAATGTACAAATTTATCTTGAAAGGGGGTCAAGGGGGAGTAATTTTAAGCTTGATGGAAGTCTAGGGAACAAACTAAATACCTCCCCTTAAAGTGTTCCTCCTCAGAAGAAGATGTTGCTATGTTGTGGTGGGGTGAATTATTGTGTTTATTGTTCTTGTTGCTACTGGTGAGGTGTTATGTCGAGGGTAATATTGTGTTGATGATGATGATGATGTTGATGCAGGGAAGGGCAAGGTAGGTACACGTGTGGTGGTGGTGGTGGTGGTGTAGGTGTGTTTGGTAATGGTTCTAGTTAGTTACAATTAATTAACACAGGACGTCAGAGGCCGTCAACCCTTCTGGCTTATTAAGGGGACATGGGCTGTTTTTTTGGTCCCCCTTCTTCCTCATTTTTAGCCCCATTAGTTTTCAGATGTTAAGATTTTTTTTTTTTTTTTTTTTTTTTTATGTGATTGAGGGAGGCAAAAGGCATAACTGCCTATAGCGAGTGCCTCCCCCATAGTTGAAAGAGTGACAGGGCCAAAATCAAGGGACGTTCGAGCCAAAATGCCTGGACACACGGAGTTTGAAGCAATTTAAGTCATAGGAAGAGGGAAAGACTGATTCTGGGAGAGAGTTCCAGAGCTCAGCTGTTGAGTAGAAGAAAGTTTGAGAGTAACGTTTCACTCTTGGGTTGGAGAGTTGCACAGAGTAGGGGTGGGATTGAGTTGCAAGACGGGTACCACGTGCCCTACGTAAAGGAGGTGGTATGCACTGGGATAGCTCTGAGGAACACTGATTATTATAGTAGCGATAGAATAGCGAGAGAGATGCAACATTGCGGCGGAGAGAGAGAGATTGCAGAGAGTTGGTGAGTGGACGGGAGTTAATGCCCCCATTAGTTAGTCAATTTTAAGACCTTTCGTCCCATTTCTTCGTCAATATTTAGACCTTTCGTGCTATTTAGGTGTCGATTATTTCCCTGGCGAACGATAGTAAGCCTGTAATGTTGGAAGAATCGGCCTTCGGCCGGGACATTTTTCAACCGAAAAATGTACAAATTAATCTAGAAGGGGGATCTAATGGATGTTTTTTTTTTTAATTTGATGGAGGTCTAGGGAGCAAACTAGAAAAATAATGAATACATGCAAAAATCGCCTCAAAAGTGAACCATCCTCCCTTAAAATTAGTTAAAAAGGGACGTCAGAGGCTATCAACCCTTCTGGATTATAAAGCCAGCACACTGTAATATACGTCAAGAATAGCGTCAGGACTAGAGCCCCTTTTCGAGAACCCCAGTCCCTTGTTGGTTCTAGTTTTGATTCGTGCTCGTATTCTGTCTTTCTGTGGCAGTGGTGTTGTGGTACCGATAGTAATGATGGAGGTGTGATTGTGGGGATACGTACGGCGCTGTTGTTATTGTTATTGTTTGGTGTTATTGCAAGAGGCTATGGTATTGTTATTGTTTGTTGTTATTGTTATTGTTTGTTGTTATTGCAAGAGGCTATGGTATTGTTATTGTTTGTTGTTATTGTTATTGCAAGAGGCTATGGTATTGTTATTGTTTGTTATTATTGTTATTGTTTGTTGTTATTGCAAGAGGCTATGGTATTGTTATTGTTTGTTGTTATTGCAAGAGGCTATGGTATTGTTATTGTTTGTTGTTATTGCAAGAGGCTATGGTATTGTTATTGTTTGTTGTTATTGCAAGAGGCTATGGTATTGTTATTGTTTGTTATTGCAAGAGGCTATGGTATTGGTGATGTGATCGAGCAGATGATGTTAGTGTTGGAAGGTGGTGCTGTTGTTGTTGTTATTGGTGATGATGGTGATGGAGGGAAAGTAAGGTGTTGATGGTGGTTGAGGTGAAGGGCAGGGAATGGTGGTGTTTTGATAGTGGTGTTGTGATGGTGGTGTTGTGATAGTGGTGTTGTGATGGTGGTGTTGGTGATAGTGTTGCAGTGATAAAGGTGTTGTGATAGTGTTGTTGTGATGGTGGTGTTGGTGATAGTGTTGCAGTGATAAAGGTGTTGTGATGGTGGTGTTGTGATAGTGGTGTTGTTATATTGGTGTTGTGATAGTGGTGTTGTGATAGTGATGTTGTGATGGTGGTGTTGTGATAGTGGTGTTGTGATAGTGGTGTTGTGATGGTGGTGTTGTGATAGTCGTGTTGTGATAGTAGTGTTGTGATGGTGGTGTTGTGATAGTGGTGTTGTGATAGTGGTGTTGTGATAGTGGTGTTGTGATAGTGGTGGTGTTTTGATAGTGGTGTTGTGATAGTGGTGTAGTGATAGTGGTGTTGTTATAGTGGTGTTGTGATAGTGGTGTTGTGATATTGGTGTTGTGATGGTGGTGTGGTGGTGGTGTGGTGATGGTGGTGTTGGTGATAGTGTTGCAGTGATAAAGGTGTTGTGATGGTGGTGTTGTGATAGTGGTGTTGTGATAGTGGTGTTGTGATGGTGGTGTTGTGATAGTAGTGTTGTGATGGTGGTGTTGTGATAGTGGTGTTGTGATAGTGGTGTTGTGATAGTGGTGTTGTGATAGTAGTGTTGTGATAGTCGTGTTGTGATGGTGGTGTTGTGATAGTGGTGTTGTGATGGTGGTGTTGTGATGGTGGTGTTGTGATGGTGGTGTTGTGATAGTG
>CM064483.1:67797009-67834509 GCA_032716605.1 Paralithodes platypus | reverse complement strand
TATTTTTGTTTTCCTGGCAAGGGACTGGAGTTCTCGCAGAGAGGCTCCAGTCCTGACGTTATTCTTGCCTTACAGTGTGCTGGCTTAATTAATAAGCCAATAGGGTTGATAGCCTCTGAAGTCCTATTTTAACTCTTAACTATTTGTTTTCTTCTACTTTATTCCATTATTTTGGTGGTTTTGAGACGTTTTGTAACATTTGTTTGGCGATCATATAATATTTAGCACCATTCAGGTGTCTATTTATGTTTCCAGGGCGCGCGAAAGCAAGCCTGGCATTTTGGGAAAAACTGTCCTTCCGGGACATTTTTAATTTCCTAATAAGCAATAGACCATAGCATAATAATAAATACTTAAACGTTACATGGACTGGGTGTTACAGGTGTATTATGATCATGTGTTGATTTCCAAAGGATATTTTTATACTGCATAAACTCGTCTAATGATAGCCAATATAATATAATATTCCGGAGGACACATTCCTTACGTAACCATCAGACTCGTATTATCCTACTCTGTACAAATGGAAAGATATAATACAGGTATATGTACAGTATATATAATACAGGTATATGTACAGTATATATAATACAGGTATATGTACAGTATATATAATACAGGTATATGTACAGTATATATAATACAGGTATATGTACAGTATATATAATACAGGTATATATAATACAGGTATATGTACAGTATATATAATACAGATATATGTACAGTATATATAATACAGGTATATGTACAGTATATATAATACAGGTATATGTACAGTATATATAATCATAGGGTATATTGATATATAATTTGTAATTATACAATCATTGGGGATAGTGATAGATATATATTTACAATCATTATGTAATTTGGTAGCGATGTATCTATCTATCTATCTATATGCTCAGGCCCAATCCCCATTTTGGGGGTAGCCGACTCAAGACAGAGCAAGAACAGGGAAAACACAAAAACAACATAAAACAAAAAATAAACACAGATAAAAAAAAAACACACAAACTCTCACACATCCAGGTCACCCAGGAGAAGACCCAGAGACCAGGGTTACCAAGGTCGCTCCAGCACTCCCCTGGCCCCTGACCACCCGGAGAGGTTCCGATCTCGGCAGGCAGACATGCAGCGGAGCCAAAGCCACAAGCCCTCCCACCACACTTCCAGGCACACCCTTCATATTAATCGTCTCCCCGGGCCAGGCGCCTGATGGACTATTATCTAGTCCAACTTGCGCCCGACCCCTTACTCCAAATGACCACGTGTTCACTCAACTATTCACAAGCATTCTCCATTCACTCCTGTCCACCACCACTTCCCCTGCCTGATCTATAGTCATTCCTCTATCATCCAAAGCCTTTCTTACACAGTCTCTCCATCTCAATGGGGGTCTTCCTGCCCTTCTATCTCCCCTTGTACCTGACTCACATATTCTCTTTGTAAGCCTTTCATCTCCCATTCGTTCAACATGACCATACCAGCTCAGCACCCTTCTGTCCACTCTGGCTGACAAATGTTCCTGCTGCCCCACTCTCCTACGTATCTCTTCATTCCTCAATCTGTCTCTACGAGTAACTCCACACATACTCCTCAAGCAGCTCATCTCCATCACTCTTTTCTCCTTTTTCTTCAGAGCCCATGTCTCAGCCCCATACATCACTGTTGGCACAACAATTCCTTGATACAGTGCACTTTTTACTTTCACTCCGAGATTTCTCGTCTTCCACATACTTCCCATTGCTCCGAAAACCTTCCTTCCTTCACACACTCTCTGTTTTACCTCCACTTCCATACCTCCACTCCTGCTTATCGTTCCTCCTAGATATTTAAAACACTCTACTTGTTCCAATATTTCCCCATCCAGCCTCACATCTAGATTCACCCTATGCTCTCCCCTATTACACACCATTACTTTACTTTTATTGACGTTCACCTTCAGTTTCCTCCTTCCACAAACCACCCCAAACTCTTTGACTACCCCCTGCAGTTTCTCATCAGAATCCGCCACCAATGCTGTGTCATCAGCGAACAGCAACTGATTCAACTCCCAATCTCTACCATTCTTTCCTACTAAACCCAATCCTCTTCCCATAGTTCTCCTTTTCACCTCCCTCACCACACCATCCATAAACATATTAAACAGCCATGGTGACATTACACAACCCTGTCGCAAACCTACCTTTACCTCAAACCATTCACTCAACTCACCATTTCCTACTCTCACACGAGACAGAGCGATGTATCTATCTCTCCTTATTTAAGATGTGTTTATTGTGACCTAATTACCTTTATGAAAGTAGGTTATAACCGACACTTTAATAACCCTCTCTATACCCATAATGCTGTAGAGTGTATCATGAATACCTATATTACTATGACCAAGCTCAAACATTACACACCCTATATTAAACCATTGATGGACCTCTGCAAACTATAATAGGCTGATTTTACATTGCAATGCATTGTAAATAACGGTATTGCTATATATACAGTATATATGTGTGTGTGTGTGGTTAATGCATGCCTGTGTGTATCATCCGTGCATTATAACCATACCTCCACACACGTATCTACGGTCGTGCTGTTTTAAGTCATGTCTCAGCTGTCCTTACGTTTGGCTTGCTCTGTGCTGTAATAATGTCTGCCGGATGTTGAATAGGGTGGGTAAGTGTAGGAACATGTTTGTATATTTCACTCGATATGAAGAAATGAAACTTAGATATTGCTGATACCAATTATTGATCAAAACATAATTGGTGCCGAGACATCACTTATTAGTGCGATTGTATGTATGTATGTACTCCATTGCTGTGGGTGGCTGACTCGAGACAGAGCCCGAACTGAAACAACATTCAAGGGTTCCAATTTTCAGGGTCCGGGACCACTTTCGCGTTCACTCGCCCCTTTCTCTGTCTCGATGAGTAGGAAAATTGTACAAGGGGACGAGGATTCCTAGCCCCCTGCCCCCTGAGGGACCTAATTACAAATTATCCAGTCAGACACTAATATACAACACACCCAATAACGCTACACACTCATATTTTCCAACAAATACACTCATAAAAAAATGTTGGAGGAATAACTGAGCAAAACAAAAATGTATGCCTTGTCACTTTTACAGTTCATGTAATTATAAATGACAGTGACATCTATGCACTCACTAACACACAAACACACACACGCTCATTCATACACACACACACACACAAACACACACACACACACACACACACACACACACACACACAACACACACACACACAGCCCGTAGCCTAGTAGGTAGAGCTCTCGTCTCACACACGAGGGGTCGGGGGTTCAATCCCAGACCGGGCGGAGACAAATTGGGCTTGTCTCCTTTCATGTGTTAGCCTCAGTTCACCTAGCTGTAAATAGGTACCTGGAATAAGTGGACGACGTTGTGACGTCCATCTGGGTTGGCAAAAAATGGTACAAGGCGAGATGGGTATCATATGGTTCACCTAAGCTGATGGCTACCTAAGCCTTCGGGCGAGACGGTACCGTCTATAGTGAGAATGGTTACCATACAGATCCACCCTAAGCCTTCGTTTCCAATGTCGCCAATTGGCTAAATACAGACTACACACACATCCACAGCCATTCCAACAGTACATAAAACACTTAACATGCATTTCACGCAATACATTCCCAGTTAAGGAGGCGCGATAATAATGAGCTTAGCTCGCATTGCGTGGATTCCCCTTGATGAACAAGTAACTGAGTAACACACTGGGATGGTCTAACTAGTTAACCGCACAGGTGGTTACAGCCAGAGTACGCCAGGGTTCGAATCCCCCAGAATACGAGAGGTTATTCCGGCCATCCCGACAGAGAAGGATTGTATCGTGGTCCCTCCTTAGCCAAGCTGCTATCAACTTGTGCTATAGTCTATTCGTTGTAAGTAGGCAACAAATCATTACCTCTAACCTCTGTAACTAAAAAACGACTAGAATAATCGAGCTAATATTTCTACCATTTGGGAAGAGTCAGCCAGGGAATAGATGTTGAAATTCACAGGCAATTTGTTCTAGCCCTTTTTTTAGTTACAGAGGATAGAGGTCATGATTTCTCGCCTACTTACAGCGAATAGACTATAGCCCACACGTATATTCACCAATTCAATGTGCATCTGCGTATGTCCTCCGGTTGAAACTCTGGCACCTTACGGTCGCCAAAGGTCGCATGTAACCTCGTATTTAAGGTAGAATAAGCATTGTACTGTACTTAGGTTAAGGGGAGATTTCCACTTGAGGGATTTTTTTCTTTAACCCTTTCTCCCTCATGTTTAGCCCCATTGTTTTTGAGATTTTAAGACGTTCGCCCCATTAGTTTAGCGATGTTAACAACTTTCACCCCATTTATGTCACTTTTAAGACCATTCGTGCCATTTAGGTGTCGATTTTTTCCTGGCGAGCGATAGCGAGCCTGTAATTTAAGAGGAACCGGCCTTTGGCCGGGAAATTTTTCTACCGAAAAATGTACAAATTTATCTTGAAAGGGGGTCAAGGGGGTGTAATTTCAAGCTTGATGGAAGTCTAGGAAACACACTAAAAACCTCCCCTTAAGTGTAATTGTGTAGATATTCATCCTCAAGGCTGCAACTGAACAGTAAACCAACAATTTTACACACACACACACACACACACACACACACACACACACACACACACACACACTCCCACAGAAACATCCCCGCCCCCTCACACACGCACACTCACGCAAACTCAATTATGCTCTAAATCTCACATGAGCAATTATAAAGCTCACATACACTGTCATAAATAAACACGCACATTTAATACTAAGGCATGTCTATAATTAATTAGTTGCTGTTGATATTAATTTACCAAGCGCGATTATTAAAACGTATCTTGGGATCTTGGGGGTTTTATTGGTATTTTCTAATTAATGTGTTTTGTACCAATGCATTCATTCATTAGCATTTTATCAAGATCATTTTATCTGTGTATTTTATTTATGAGTATTTAGTCTTAACACTAGATCATCCGACGTTGTGTTGTGTTTTTGTTGTTGTTGTTGTTGGTGGTGTGTGTGTGTGTGTGTGTGTGTGTGTGTGTGTGTGTGTGTGTGTGTGTGTGTGTGTGTGTGTGTTCTAAAAAGTGTACGTTCTAAACAAATATGGGTATAAAAAGGCTATGTTTAGTGTCTATGATAATATACCCATTTAAAGATATGATATATTGGTGGTAATAAACTCATATTATACCTGTTAAAAAGGTGAATCACTATTAATGTACTCAATTACATTATTTATTTTCTGTGAAGCCCTTGAGATTTTGGAATGTACATATATTCCTGCTCACAACTGTACACTAATTCACTCAATCTACTAAGCACTGCATCCACATTTACTATGAGTTATTATGTTACCTCCACCAACCGACTTTACTCCTAAACTCAATTAAGGGGAGATATCCACTTGAGGGATATTTTTTCTTGACCCCTTTCTCCCTCATGTTTAGACCCCATTGCTTTTCTAATTTTAAGACGTTCGCCCCATTATTTTGACGATTTTAAGAACTTTGGACCCATTTCTGTCAATTTTAAGACCTTTCGTGCCATTTAGGTGTCGATTTTATCCTGGCGAGCGATAGCGAGCCTGTTATTTAAGAGGAACCGGCTTTCAGCCGGGACATTTTTCTACCGAAAAATGTACAAATTTATCTTGAAAGGGACTCAAGGGGGTGTAAATTTAAGCTTGATGGAGGTCTAGGGAACAAACTAAACACCTCCCCTTAATGAAATCAACAAATACATGTGGCAGTCCAGGGATTCGAACCTAGGATGCTCACACCGAAATTCAGTGCATACAAGAGCTCAATGGAGGCACTCAATTCGTATTCCCCCGAGTGTGTGACGACAACAATAGTTTCAGAAAGCACTTAAGGGAGGTGACCTGTTTTTGTTCTGTCCTTTTCTATCTTTCTCTGGCTTGTATCCATTTGGCCCCATTCAGCCTACTGTTTTAAGACGTGTATCCCCATCCAGGTGTCAATTTTTTACTGGTGAGCGGTAGCGAGCCAGCATATTTTTTATGTTTGTTTGACAGCAGGCTAAATTTGTACATTTTTCGATAGAAAATTGTGTCCGGCGAAGCCGGATTTCTTCATATAATGCTGGCTCGCTATCGCTCGCCAGGAAGAAATCGACACCTAGATGGGGATAAACGTCTTAAAATAGTTGGCTGAATGGGGCCGAATGGATACAAGCCAGAGAAAGAGAAAAAAGGACAGAAATAACAAAAAGCAGGTCACCCCACTTAATATTAATACTGCCTACCAGGGATTGCAGCACATAGCACTCTGTCGGTGTGTAGGCGACTTATTGGCTACTCTCGATTCAGAGCAGCACACACACACATTCATTGATATATTTACTCACAGACACACACTTACACACACACGAACACACACACACACACACACACACACACACACACACACACACACAAGCAAGCACATAAATCACCCGTGCACAAACAACCACCCTCACCTACTGACTGACTACCTGACCAATTAACTAACTGCCTACCTTTATACTTACAACTAACTATTCCACACCTGTTATCATCAAAGAAGGACAATATATACAGTAGATGTGTCTTTCCCGTCGGTCGGTGCGAGGATCTAAATCAGCGAGGCGGAAGGGCAAACATCTTGGGCCATTACCTTAGCCCACCTCGCTTTTTTTCTCTTGCTCTCCCTCTCTCTTTGGCTTGTATCCATTCGGCCCCATTCAGCCTACTGTTTTAAGACGTTTACCCCCATCCAGGTGTCAATATTTCCCTGGCGAGCGCTAGCGAGCCAGCATACATATATTTTTGTTTTTGACAGCAAGCTAAATTTTTAAATTTTTCGACAGAAAAATTTCTCTGGCGAAGCCGGATTTCTCCATACAATGCTGGCTCGCTATCGCTCGCCAGGAAGAAATCGACACCGGGATGGGGATAAACGTCTTAAAACAGTTGGCTGCATGGGGCCGAATGGATACAAGCCAGGGAAAGAGAGAAAATCAGAGAAAGATAAACAAAGCCGGTGACCCCCCTTAAGCCCGTCCCCAGCCACCGCGGTAAGCAGCCACTGCCAAACATTTTACCCTCGCATTCGTAACACTTGTTGTCATTAGTAGAGTGTGGTTTCTGACTGTTTGTCGCTATTATTATCCAATATATTTTCTTAGTACGCTCCCTAGACCTCCTCCCAAGACTTCTTCAAAATTACATGTTCGCATCGCTCGCCAGGAAGAATTCGACACCTAAATCGGGCGAAACATCTCAAAATTGCAAATTAATGTATCAAAACATCATAAAATTGCCAAAATAATTAGGAAAAAAACCAAAACACCAACAAAAGGGTAAATATCGCGGTCCAATACATTCGTCCCGTCCTCAGCTACCACGGTGAACAGAAGAGGACAACTTATTATTATTATTATTATTTGTATTTATTTTTTTATTTTTTTTTTAATATACATTTCCCTCTTATATTCTTAACCCCTTCTCTACCGGCGACGTCCTTTTAACTTTAGTCAGGCTACTATTAGACTATTTTATTCAGTTTTTCATTAGGCCTCCATCAATTATAACAAGCTGGGCACTATCTCACTTAACCCTTTTAACAACGACAGATCCCTTCTTAAACTGCACACAATCGTCTAAATATAGCTTGAATAAAATGTACAGGACGTCACCGGTACAGAAAGGGTTAAGGTTGCACCCCCCTCACTGTTTACCTCAGCATCTCCCGCCTTGTCTCCCGCCCCTGACCTTCTGAACTTTACCCGGAGGAGTAAAAAGCCAGGGAAAGGGAGACCAAACTTTAGGGCGCACTTTTATATATATTATTTTATTTTATTTCATGTTTGTATTCATATATTTATTTTAGTTATATATGTATGTAATATATTTGTATCTATTTTTTTTTTTTTTTTTTTTTTTTTTTTTTTTTTTTTTTTGTGGCGGGAGAGAGTTGTTGAGGCGCAAGTTGTAGCTCTAGCCGAAAGAGAATATGGCCTTTTTGTGTTGGGTTCTTTTGTGTATATATTTTGTGTGTACCGGTATATATGCAGATTTCTAGTGTCTGTGCGTGTGTGTGTGAATGCGTGTGTACGTGTGTGTGTTTATGCTTGCGTTTTAGTGAGTGTGTAGGGGCTGGGATTGTGTCTTAGTGTGTGTGTGTGTGTGTGAGTTTGTGTCATTGATTATACGTGCAAATGGTTGTATTTTCTTAAGACTGCTCTAGCAGTCTTGTATTTTTATAATTGATATCTTAAGTTTGTGTGTGAGTTTGAGTGCGTATGTGGGTGTATGGGACTGTGCGTGTGTGTGTATATGTATATTAATGCGTGTGGGTGGGGATATGAGTGTACGGTATATATCTATGTGAGTGTGAAAGTGTGCATACGTGGGTGTATGGAAGTGTATTGGTGAGAGTATATATGCAAATGTGTGTGTGTGTGTGTTTGTGTTTAAATGTACAGTCGTGATCATGAATACTTGAACACCTGCTAATGATAAAGACAAAACAAAACGGTGAACAGTAAGGAGTGAATCCCAGTACAGTACTTACAGTATATCATCATTACTCTACCAGTTAATTAAAATTGTTCTTCCAAAACGAGGCTAGCAATTGTTTACCAAGACCGTACAGTATGTTGGTGTATTAGTTTTTGTATATGTGTATAAAGGCGAAAAAAGGCAAAGCTACCTGTAACGAGTGTCTCCCCCAAAGTGGAAAGAGTGATAGATTGCCAAAATCAAGGTACATAAGAGATAAAATATCTGGACACATGGAGTTTGAAGCAGTTTAAGTCATAGGATGAGGGAGAGAGTTTCAAAGTGTATTTGCTGAGAAAAAGAAAGGCTGGGAGAATCGGTTCACTCTTTGGTTAGAGAGTTGAAGAGAATAAGGGTGGGAGTGTGTTGAAAAGCAGGTGCCCCCCACTCTCCGTCAGGGAGGAGGCATACACTGGGAAAGCTCTGAAGAACACTGATTGTTGTAATAGTGTTAGGTAAGTTAGAGATATGCAATACTGCAGCATGTAGAAATAGTGTAGATAATTAATAAGAGGAGGTGAGTTGATGAGACGAAATGCTTTTGACTCTACCCTTTCGAGAAGTGCGGTTTGGGTGGAACCTCCCCACACATGCAAACAATACTCGATACATGTACGCACTGTGCCCTTGTACAGAACAATAAACTGTGCAGAGATGAGGAACCAGCGGAGACGGTTGAGCACACGCATCTTCTGTGAAGCTGTTTTAGCAAGAGTGGTAATATGATCTTTCCAAGAAAGTTCAGGAAAAAATAATCGCAAAGAATATGTTGGTGTATGTGGTAGTATGTTGGTGTATGTGGTAGTATGTTGGTGTATGTACGAGTATGTTGGTGTATGGTGGAGTATGTTGGTGTATGTACGAGTATGTTGGTGTATGTGGTAGTATGTTGGTGTATGTACGAGTATGTTGGTGTATGGTGGAGTATGTTGGTGTATGTGGTAGTATGTTGGTGTATGTGGTAGTATGTTGGTGTATGGTGGAGTATGTTGGTGTATGTGGTAGTATGTTGGTGTATGTGGTAGTATGTTGGTGTATGTACGAGTATGTTGGTGTATGGTGGAGTATGTTGGTGTATGTACGAGTATGTTGGTGTATGTGGTAGTATGTTGGTGTATGTACGAGTATGTTGGTGTATGGTGGAGTATGTTGGTGTATGTACGAGTATGTTGGTGTATGTGGTAGTATGTTGGTGTATGTACGAGTATGTTGGTGTATGTGTTAGTATGTTGGTGTATGTACGAGTATGTTGGTGTATGTGGTAGTATGTTGGTGTATGTACGTGTATGGTGGAGTATGTTGGTGTATGTACGAGTATGTTGGTGTATGTACGAGTATGTTGGTGTATGGTGGAGTATGTTGGTGTATGTACGAGTATGTTGGTGTATGTGGTAGTATGTTGGTGTATGTACGAGTATGTTGGTGTATGGTGGAGTATGTTGGTGTATGTACGAGTATGTTGGTGTACGTGGGAGTATGATGGTGTATGTGTTTTTTTTTTCTATGGGATTGAGGGAGGCAAAAGGCAGAATTGCCTATAGCGAGTGCCTCCCCCATAGTTGAAAGAGTGACAGGGCCAAAATCAAGGGACGATCGAGCCAAAATGCCTGGACACACGGAGTTGGAAGCAATTTAAGTCTAGGTAATTTTGTAGGATCGTCAGGGGATGGTCGGTCATTTTGTTTTTTTAAATTTTGGTGTGGAGGAGTGAAGTGTGGTGTGCATGTTTAGTGTAGTGAAGTGGATAGGAGGAGGAGGTGTTTGTGAGAGCTAGCTGGATTGCTCTCAGTGTAAATGAGGCACAAAGAAAATCAGTAAGAGAGGCCAAGCAAATGAAACAGGAGTTCCAGCGACTCTTTATCACATGCCTATAACCTCACCTGGGTCTAGCCCTGATCGATGTGTGAGTATATTGGTGTATGTGTGAGTATGTTGGTGTATGTAGGAGTATGTTGGTGTATGTGGGAGTATGTTGGTGTATGTAGGAGTATGTTGGTGTATGTAGGAGTATGTTGGTGTATGTAGGAGTATGTTGGTGTATGTGGGAGTATGTTGGTGTATGTAGGATTATGTTGGTGTATGTAGGAGTATGTTGGTGTATGTGTGAGTATGTTGGTGTATGTAGGAGTATGTTGGTGTATGTAGGAGTATGTTGGTGTATGTGGGAGTATGTTGGTGTATGTAGGATTATGTTGGTGTATGTAGGAGTATGTTAGTGTATGTGGGAGTATGTTGGTGTATGTAGGAGTATGTTGGTGTATGTGGGAGTATGTTGGTGTATGTAGGAGTATGTTGGTGTATGTGGGAGTATGTTGGTGTATGTAGGAGTATGTTGGTGTATGTAGGAGTATGTGGGAGTATGTGGGAGTATGTTGGTGTATGTAGGAGTATGTTGGTGTATGTAGGAGTATGTTGGTGTATGTGGGAGTATGTTGGTGTATGTAGGAGTATGTTGGTGTATGTAGGAGTATGTAGGAGTATGTTGGTGTATGTTGGTGTATGTAGGAGTATGTTGGTGTATGTAGGAGTATGTTGGTGTATGTAGGAGTATGTAGGAGTATGTTGGTGTACTGTATGTTGGTGTATGTAGGAGTATGTTGGTGTATGTGGGAGTATGGTGGTGTATGTGGGAGTATATGTTGGTGTATGTAGGAGTATGTTGGTGTATGTAGGAGTATGTTGGTGTATGTGGGAGTATGTTGGTGTATGTAGGAGTATGTTGGTGTATGTGGGAGTATGTTGGTGTATGTAGGAGTATGTTGGTGTATGTAGGAGTATGTTGGTGTATGTAGGAGTATGTTGGTGTATGTGGGAGTATGTTGGTGTATGTGGGAGTATGTTGGTGTATGTAGGAGTATGTTGGTGTATGTAGGAGTATGTTGGTGTATGTGGGAGTATGTTGGTGTATGTAGGAGTATGTTGGTGTATGTGGGAGTATGTTGGTGTATGTAGGAGTATGTTGGTGTATGTAGGAGTATGTTGGTGTGCGTGGGAGTATGTTGGTGTATGTGTGAGTATGTAGGTGTATGTTGGTGTATGTAGGAGTATGTTGGTGTATGTTGGTGTATGTTGGTGTATGTTGGTGTATGTTGGTGTATGTTGGTGTATGTTGGTGTATGTTGGTGTATGTAGGAGTATGTTGGTGTATGTAGGAGTATGTTGCTGTATGTAGGAGTATGTTGGTGTATGTAGGAGTATGTTGGTGTACGTGGGAGTATGTTGGTGTATGTGTGAGTATGTTGGTGTATGTTGGTGTATGTAGGAGTATGTTGGTGTACGTGGGATTATGTTGGTGTATGTTGGTGTATGTAGGAGTATGTTGGTGTATGTAGGAGTATGTTGGTGTATGTGGGAGTATGTTGGTGTATGTGGGAGTATGTTGGTGTATGTAGGAGTATGTTGGGTGTATGTAGGAGTATGTTGGTGTACGTGGGAGTATGTTGGTGTATGTGTGAGTATGTTGGTGTATGTAGGTGTATGTTGGTGTATGTAGGAGTATCTTGGTGTATGTGGGAGTATGTTGGTGTATGTAGGTGTATGTAGGAGTATGTTGGTGTATGTAGGAGTATGTTGGTGTATGTAGGAGTATGTTGGTGTATGTGGGAGTATGTTGGTGTATGTGGGAGTATGTGGGAGTATGTTGGTGTATGTAGGTGTATGTTGGTGTATGTAGGAGTATGTTGGTGTATGTGGGAGTATGTTGGTGTGTGTGGGAGTATGTTGGTGTATGTAGGAGTATGGTGGTGTATGTAGGAGTATGTTGGTGTATGTAGGAGTATGTTGGTGTATGTGGGAGTATGTTGGTGTATGTAGGAGTATGTTGGTGTATGTAGGAGTATGTTGGTGTACGTGGGAGTATGTTGGTGTATGTGTGAGTATGTTGGTGTATGTAGGTGTATGTTGGTGTATGTAGGAGTATGTATTGGTGTATGTAGGAGTATGTTGGTGTATGTAGGTGTATGTATTGGTGTATGTAGGAGTATGTAGGAGTATGTTGGTGTATACAGTATGTATTTACCTAATTGTATTTACCTAATTGTATTTTACAGGATTGAGATTACTCTCGTAGTGTCCCGTTAGCCTTTAACTTATCATAATTTACTTTAAAAGCTTATACTTTGTGCACACACTAGGTCGTTTGGTAACTTATTCCACTTCTCAACCATTCTATCTGGAAAACCAAACTTCCTAACATCCTTCCTAGCTCTCCTCCTCAACAGTTTATAGTCATGTCCTCTCGTCCTCCCCACCGCTGGCCAAACAAAATTTGTTTTATCAAAAGCTTTTTTGAAATGTGTGAGTATGTTGGTGTATGTAGGAGTATGTTGGTGTTTACAGTATGTATGAGTATGTTGGTGTATGTAGGAGTATGTTGGTGTTTACAGTATGTATGACTATGTTGGTGTACGTGGGAGTTTGTTGGTGTATACAGTATGTGTGAGTATGTTGGTGTATGTAGGAGTTTGTTGGTGTATACAGTATGTTGTTGTTGTTGTTCCCCAGGCTGCCTGGCCGAAAAGCCCCAAGATCCTGAGCAAGGCCAAGGCCAAGGCCATAAACGAGCGCCCCCACAAAACCCTCCCTGCTTACCACTAATAAAGCCTGGGTGACCAAAGCCACTCTAAGGCAGGGAGCCGAGGAGGGCGCGGAAACGCCCGGGAAACCAAAGCTTCACCCAAAGCCCTATGCCCCTCAGCAATTATGAAGGGAAAGTTGAGGGGCATAGGGAAAAATGTGACGCTTTGGCTCCCAATCTGCCAACTTTTAGGTTGGCAGTAGGGAGGTCAATCCACGGACAAGACGCCGTCACTTGAGATCTAGAAGATATATAAGTAAAAGGAACAGTCAGAGTAAGCTATTATTTTACACTTATGTAATAGTTCATTTGCGACTGGGATTTTCCCTGAGGATCTTAAAGTTGCCAAAATAATACATATTTTTAAGTCAGGAGATGTAGGTCTTTTTAAAAATCATCGACCAGTATCTGTTTTACCTGCCATAAGTAAAATATTAGAAAAAGTTATATTTGATAGGCTCATGGATTATTGCACTACTAATGGTGTTTTGTCGGATGCCCAATATGGATTTAGGAAGGGACGTTCCACTGAATTAGCCTTATCAAAATTCAAAAGTGATATCCTCAGTTCCTTTGACAATAAAGATTATTTAATAAGCATATTTTTAAATCTGTCTAAGGCATTTGATACGGTTCACCGTCAGATTCTTTTAGATAAACTCAAACACTATGGAATTAGAGATATTTCACATACTTAGTTTCAGTCATACTTAAGTAATCGGAGGCAATATGTGCAATATAAGGACTGCAAATCTGAACAACAGTTTATAACATATGGAGTCCCACAGGGGTCCATATTGGGCCCACTGCTCTTCTTATATATATTAATGATTTTATTAACTCTAGCACTATATTTAACTTCCTGTTATTTGCCGATGATAGCACTTTGTATGCCAGACACAGGGATCTACGTTTCCTAATAGATTTAGTCAATAATGAGCTAAATAACATAGCAAGGTGGATACAAGCTAATAAGCTTACTCTTAATATTGACAAAACTAAGTATATAATTTTTAAGAGGAATAAATCTATCGCTCAAAATTTAGCACCAATTAAGATTGGAAATAATGTACTAAAGGAGGAGGAACATATAAAGTTTCTTGGTGTTGTGGTGGATAGCAGGCTGTCGTGGGGTATACATATACATGATTTGAAAAACAAGCTTAATAAGCAATGTGGCATACTCTACCTTACACGACACTGCTTTAATATTAGTGCTCTAAAACAATTATATTATAGTCTTATCTATCCACAGTTGTTATATTGCCAAACAATTTGGGGTGCAACTAGTAAAACCAAATTATTAACTATTGAAAAATCACAAAAAAGAATAATTAGAACTATATCACATAAATCAAGATATGCCCACACAAATGAACTTTTTAGTAAACTTGAATTATTTAAATTTAAGGATATCAATACTTATTGCAGTGCGTTTTTCGTATTTAAATGTCTGCATAACCTTGATAGAACTGATTTGTTTACACCTAGTAACAATGAAAGGTACAATTTAAGGGGAGCTGATCTATTAAGAATTCCTCTCATGACTTCTAGTCAAGCTCAGACATGTATAAAATATCCTGGAGTTAAGGTGTGGAAACGGATTACCTCAAAATTTAAGAAATATACAGGAAATATCTCGGTTTAAGAGACAATTAAAATCTTTTCTATTAACACGATATGAACAGTGACTACTAAAATAAGTATATCACCAATTATACTACCAATAATTACAACATCCCTATCACCTAGATCGACAAATGTATAACCTTTAATAATATTTACGCTGGCTGTGTGTGTATATATATGTAGAGTCACGTAAAGGGTTGAATGAGCTTGAATACTATTTTGTAATAAACATGCTTCTATTTTTGTCTGTAAAGGTGTATATGATGTATGTGTAGTTGGCATTTGTATGCATTTTTTTTTTTTTTTATAGAAATGGATGTATTATAGTCTACAGTAAATTATTTACCATGTTCTCATATATAGGTCTAAATGAATAGTGTAAGTGTGTATTCCATGCACAACAAAGTTTATGTCCTTTACTAATTAGGCATATACTGTTAGGGAAGCGTATGTGTCTTTGTGTCGAATTGTGGGTATAATTGCGAGTATAGCCTTTGAACATCAAGTCAATAGTTGTACAATGTATGTTATATATATTCAATTTTTGTAAGTGGTATTACATGGTTAATTGTGATAATGAACAATCAGCTGTGAGCTCTGGGAAGTGAGTGTGACCTCAGGGTTAATCACCATTAATTTAATTTGTTTTATGTTATTATATTTTGCCTACATACATCCCTTTTCGAATTTAGAAAAAATCTTTACAACACGTAGTTCCCGGGGCTCATAGCTGTGACTAAGTGTATTATATACAATTGTATTTTGATAGATCGAGTTATAGCCAGGTGCCTTTAAGAGAGACATCTCTCAAAAGGCTCAGCCTTATTTTTTTGTATTATTATTATATATTTTTGTTTTTTAACAAATCATTTGTAAGCAAAATTGTATTGTATACTAAAGGCTAAATAAAAAATATTTCAATTCAATTCAATTCAATTCAATTCAAAAGCTATGGGTATGGCAGAGATCGCTCAGCTCTCACTCTGATAGACCAGCCCATCACCACATGACTAGAACCCAATCCTCTCAGCATCAGCTAGGAAAGGCCCTAGAAAGCCGCCTTTGGCGGGGGGATAGCTCCCCTATTTCAACTCCTTTCGGAGTTGGGCACCCGCCCTGTATACAGTATGTAGGAGTATGTTGGTGTACGTGGGTGTTTGTTGGTGTATGTGGGAGTATATCCGTGTCCGTGTGTGTTCATTTGGAATGCAATAACCTCCGCTGGCCTTGCTTAATGGAGACTGTGAGTGTGCAGTCAATTATTAATCTATAAACACAAACTCTGACCGTGTGGGTGGCAACGTTTTCTATCATTCCGAACAGTCCATGGGCATATACTATTTTAATTACACAACTATAGCCATCTAGTTCAAGATGCAGTTTATGCTCTACATCAAATATATAAATTCAATATTATAATTTTGTAAACAATCATATTCATAAATACATGTGTAAGGTTATATATATTAATGCATACATATATACAAGAGAGGTACGGGGATGGTGACACAAGGACAATTAATTAACAGATGTCAGTAAAATTTCAACTCCTTATAGAATAGCCTGTCTTTCCATGTAACGGTAAATTGCCATGTTCTCATCTAGATTATTTAGATTTGTTTTGCTAAATAGGCTATGTTATTAATTATGAAAACTTGGCATAAATAAGAGGCAGCAAATAGTAATTATCTTATGCTTCTTTTCGCAGGCCACTTCCCAGCCCAACTATAAAACCGAAAACTCCAAAACATCGTAAACCTGAAAAGAGCATGTACGGTCGCGCTAATAAGTCATGTCCCAGCAGTCATTACGTTTGGCGTGCTCTGTGCTGTATTAATGTCTGTCAGATGTTCAATAGGGTGGGTAAGTGTAGGAACATGTTTGTATATTTCACTCGATATGTAGAAATGAAGCTTAGATATTGTTGATACCAATTAATGATCAAAACATACTTGGTGCCGAGACATCACTTATTTGCGCGACTGTACTTGTAATATATGGGTGTGCAAAACAGAACACCTAATGCTAATGGAACTGGTGTTCATTTTAAGGGTATTCATGATAATACATTTTATAAAACTTAATTATTATATTCATAGATCACATTCGTAGTAAACATTATATAGTTGTTTAAAAAGGCCTGGAAAAGTGTTTGCACTATTGCACAAAGCGATAATTGCATACTTATTATACATACCGGCTACATTGCACACACAAATATTAGAGTGTATAGTCTATTCGCTGTAAGTAGGCCAGAAATCATGATCTCTATCCTCTGTAACTCAAAGAGGGCTAGAGCAAATTGGCTGTAAATTTCCACATATATTCCTTGACTGACTTTTCCTAAATGGTAGATATATTAGCTCGATTACTCTAGTCGTTTTTTAGTTACAAAGGTTAGAGGTCATGATTTCTCTCCCACTTACAGCGAATAGACTGTAGCTTCTGTTCTCTCCCCTTTACCTTGTACACCACCAACCCTGGAACGGTTACTCCTAATTTGCATTAAGGGAGCCCGCCTCGTTTGTTTTCTCTTTATCTCCCTCTCTCTTTGGCTTGTATTCATTCGGCCCCATTCAACCTACTATTTTAAGACGTTTACCCCCATCCAGGCGTTAATAGTTTCCTGGCGAGCGGTAGCGAGCCATATATATATATATATATGTTTTTGACAGCAAGTTAAATTTGTACATTTTTCGATAGAAAACTTTCTCCGGCAAAGCCGGATTTCTCCATACAATGCTGGCTCGCTATCGCTCGCCAGGAAGAAATCGACACCTGGATGGGGATAACATTCTTAAAACAGTTGGCTGAATGGGGCCGAATGGATACAAGCCAGGGAAAAGGAGAGAAAGATCAAACAAAAACCGGTGACCCCCCTTAACAATACTCGCTTTGCAGGGTGTCAAACCGGAGGAATTTTGTTTGAAGACTTGAACGAATATGAGAAGGAATAAAACAAACAAAAAATAAACATAAAATAGCCTTGTTTGGGCCATTTTATCACTTCCAACGGCATAAATTGATATATAAACCACAATTTTATTTATACATAGACAATAATAAAGGCTAGGCAATAATGGACTTGGTTTTCGTTTGACTCCTTGCTCGCTTGATCTAAAACATACAGCACAAACCCACCTCTATCTAAAAAAATCAACTGTTCAACAAACCTTATATCATATTTGGATCTCAAAATATAATACTGCTCAGCGAATATTATCTTAGTTTAATCTAAAGAAATACTGCTTAACCCCTTCTGTACCGGCGACGTCCTTTCAACTTTATTCTGGCTACTATTAGACGATTTTAATCAGCCTCCAGTAATTATTATGTTTTTTACACCAACCAACTTCACATCTAAACTCAATTAAGGAAATCAACAAATACATGTGGCACTCCGTAGACTCGAACCCAAGCTTCTAACTATCTCACCTAACCCTTTCTACTACCACAGATCCTTCTTAAACTGCACACAATCGTCTTAATATAGCTAGATTAAAATTGAAAAGACGTTGCAAGTAAATAAGGGGTTAACAAATATTATCTTCGCTTGATCAAAAACACAGTGATCGACAAATATCATCTTATCATGAACTAAACAATACTGATCAACGAATATTATCTTATTTTGATATAATCAATGCTGATCAACAAATATCTTCTTATATTGATCTTAAAAAAAATCCCACACAACCAATATTATCTTGTCCTGATCTACAAATACTACACATCAATATTGCACTATCTTAATCTTCGTAATATTACGTAACACATATTATATTATCTTGATATACACAACCAATATTATTATATCTTGATGTAAAAAATACTGCTCAGCAAATATTATTTGATCTTGATCTAAAAGAATACTGCTCTCTGATCTAAAACAATACAAAATATTGCTCAACGAAATTTATCATTTTATCTAAGATAATACAAGCAAAATTATCCTATCTAGAAGTCAGAACATACTTTTTGATAATTTACGCTCCTGACTTAAGAAAATTCTGCTCAACAAAAATATTATCATCTCTTGATCTAATAATATACTGCACGCCAACACTCCTCCTTTTTTAAATAATAAAAGAGAAAAAATATATTTCTAAAACTAAACTAAACTTGAATATGTTATCTTCTGTTTCATCCCTTTTACCTTGGTCCATGAAGGGGAAGCAGGGCAAAACGGCCACACTCCTAAACGGCCACAGCTCAAACGACCACACTCCTAAACGGCCACAACCGAAACGGCCACACGCCTAAACGGTCACAATCGAAACGACCACACTCCTAAATGGCCACAACCGAAACGGCCACACTCTTAAACGGTCACAATTCCAACGGCCACACTCCTAAACGGCCACAACCGAATGACCACACTCCTAAACGGTCATAACCGAAACGGCCACGCTCCTAAATGACCAGAAACCTAAACGGCCACACATTAATTTTAAACGACCACACTGCTAAATAGCCACACTCCAAAATGGCCACACTCTTAAATGGCCACAATCCAAACGGTCACAATCCTGAATGACCACAACCCAAACGGCCACAACTCATATGGCCACACTCGTAAACAGCCACACTCCTAAACACTGTAGACAGCCACACTCCTAAACGGCCACACTCCTAAACTGCCACACTCCTAAACGGCCACACTCCCAAACGGCCACATTCCCAAACTGCTATACGAATAAACTGCCACATGCCAAAACAGTCCAACCCAAACCGCAAAACTCCTAAACGGACATAATTCTAAACAGACAAAATCCACAAATCCACATTCCTAAACGGTCACAACCCAAACGGCCACATTCCTAAACAACCACAGCCGGGCGGGTGCCTGACCCCGAAAGGGGTTGAAATAGGGGAGCTATCCCCCCGCCAAAGGCGGCTTTCTAGGGCCTTTCCTAGCTGATGCTGAGAGGATTGGGTTCTAGTCATGTGGTGATGGGCTGGTCTATCAGAGTGAGAACTGAGCGATCTCTGCCATACCCATAGCTTACTCTGACTGTTCCTTTAACTTATATATTTTCTAGATCTCGAGTGACGGCGTCTTTTCCGTGGATTGACCTCCCAATCTACCAAGAGTGGAAGCCAAAGCGTCACATTTTTCCCTTGCCCCTCAACTTTCTCTTGATAATTGCTGAGGGGCACAGGGCCCTGGGTGGGGCTTTGGTTTCCCGGGCGTTTCCGCACCCTCCTCAGCTCCCTGCCATGGAGTGGCTTCGGTCACCCAGGCTTTATTGTGGTCGGCAGGGAGGGTTCTGTGGGGGCGCTCGGTTATGGCCTTGGCCTTGCTCCGGGCCTTGGGGCTGTTCGGCCAGGCTGCTTGGGAAACAACAACAATCAGAGCCCAAACGGCCAATTCTAAACGGCCACTGTCCTAACCGGCCAAATATATAAATGGCCACAACTAAAACTACCACATTTCTCAACTAATTCTTCCTCTATCCAAAACTCTCTAATCTCCTACTGTACTCTATAGCCATCATTCATTCTACCACAATCCTTGGCATACCTACAGTAGGTTAGGTTAGTTTACATTAGGCTAGGCAGGGTTGAGGGGAGATTTCCACCTGGAGGATTTTTTTCTGGACCCCTTTCTCCCTCATGTATAGCCCCATTGCTTTTGAGATTTTAAGACGTTCGCCCCATTAGTTTGCCGATTTTATGAACTTTCGCCCCATTTCTGTCAATTTTAAGACCATTCGTGCCATTTAGGTGTCGAATTTTTCCTGGCGAGCGATAGCGAGCCTGTAATTTAAGGGGAATCGGCCTTCGGCCGGGACATTTTTCTACCGAAAAATGTACAAATTTATCTTGTGAAAGGGGGTCTAGGGGGAGTAATTTTAAGTTTGATGGAAGTCTAGGGAATCTACTAAAAACCTCCCCTTAAGTTAAGTTCGGTTAGATGAATGTATGCAAGTTTTACTTTGGCTACTATAAGTATGGCTAGACAATAAGATTGCAACCATTTGGAAGTGTGGCCGTTTTGACTAAATCCTCTGAAACGCTTCATCTTAACCTTCATCATCCAGGCTCGCTTGATTAAAAAAAAAAAAAAAAAAAATCTGACAAGGAAAACAAACAATACGCCTTAACAGCTTGATTCAAAAACAAAAAATTATAATGAGGAAAACAACATATACTCCTTAACACTTCTGACCAAAGTTTAAACACACTATTTGCTTCAAGTGTATTAAGGTTTAATATTTTGTTCATTGTTATATAGAGATAACCAATGCTGCGGGTAAAAGAGGACTTTAGGGCTTGGTTGTAGGAAGCGTGTGCGTGTGAATGAGGGTAAAGCAGGAAGAATGTGTGGGTGAGCGTTAATGAATGAGTGTGTGTGTGTGTGTGTGTGTGTGAGAGCGTTCATGAGTGAGTGAATGTGTGTGAGAGAACGTGTATGTGTGTGAACGTTTATGATTGAGTTTATGTGCGCGTGTGTGAAAGGAAGAGCGTTAATGAGTGTGTGCGTGTATATGTGTCAACATTAGTGAGTATATATATATATATATATATATATATATATATATATATATACAGTATATAGTACTGTATATACTCTATATAGACTCTCCTTGCCACAAGGGCACCTACATACCACAAGAAGGGGTAGAATGTGGGCAGGGAACCAGGTGGAACGCAGAGGTGGAGCATCCACACCTAACCTCCACAGTTTGGAAAGAAACCTCACCGGCAGGTAGCTGGGGCCGAACACGTGTGTGTGTGTGTGTGTGTGTGTGTGTAATAATAATAATTAACGGTTTATTCACAAAAGCAGCCCGAAGGCTGAAAATATACAAGGAAGTTGATACATAGTTAAAATTAAAATTAAAATTAAAATTAAAATTGACACAAGAGCTAACAGGCTAATTTACAATGAAAAATATGTATATAATTTATTGATTGTTTAAGACCTTAATTATTGAAGGAATGGCGCTGTTCTTGTAGCGGTCAGTCCGTGGTGCTCTTACGGGGACAATACGGTTGAAGTGGCGAACAGCGCGTAGAGGAGGAGGGGCGTCGGGCGGTGTGTGTGTGTGTGTGTGTGTGTGTGTGTGTGTGTGTGTGTGTGTGTGTGTGTGTGTGTGTGAGAGTGTGATTGTGTGTGTATGTGTGTGTGTGTGTATGTGTGTGAGAGTGAGTGAGTGTGTGTGTGTATAACAACCAAGCAGGTATAGTGGTAAACTCTGCATGTGGGTGAGTGGTAATGAACCGGTACTTGCTTGTGAAGTAGTGGGTATGAGAGCAGGTGTATGATGGTGTGTGTGTGTGTGTGTGCTTGTGTTTGTGTATGTGTGTGTGTGTGAGTGTATATGTGTGCATGTATACTGTATGTGTGTGTGTGTGTGTGTGAGAGTGTATATGTGTGCGTGTATACTGTATGTGTGTGTGTGTGTGTTAGATTTGTTAATATAATTGCTTACGAACAGAGCAATTGAATTATTTGACAGTAAACGTGCCACCTCCCTCAGAAGTTCAGTGTGTGTCAATGTATTTACATATATATAGAATAAATATTAACACAAATATACTTGGGATGCAGGTAGGTAGACATAATATATACACCAGCTACATCATCTGACGGTTTACCTATTCAAAGGGAAATTAATCTGGCAAACAAAATTTATGAAACTTAAGGGGAGATATCCACTTGAGGGACTTTTTTCTGGACCCCTTTCTCTCTCATGTCTAGCCCCATTGCTTTTGAGATTTTAAGATGTTTGCCCCATATAGTTTGGCGATTTTAAGAAGTTTCACCCCATTTGTCACTTAAGACCTTTCGTCCCATTTAGGTGTCGATTTTTTCCTGGCGAGCGACAGCGAGCCTGTAATTTAAGAGGAACCGGCCTTCGGCCGGGACATTTTTCTACCGAAAAATGTACAAATTTATCTTGAAAATGGGTCAAGGGGGTGTAATTTCAAGCTTGATGGAAGTCTAGGAAACACACTAAAAAACCTCCCCTTAAGGGGAGGATGGGTAATGTGTTTGTTTGTTTGTTTTCAATTTCCGATGGGATTTATAACAAACACACACAAAAAACAAAAACAAAGGAAATAAAATAAATAAATACGGTGTAAAACTGTATTGTTATCATTTGTGGTGTTGGTAGGGCACTGATTTGTGGTGTTGGTAGGGCACTGATTTGGGGTGTTGGTAGGGCACTGATTTGTGGTGTTGGTAGGGCACTGATTTGTGGTGTTGGTAGGGCACTGATTTGTGGTGTTGGTAGGGCGTGATTTGTGGTGTTGGTAGGACACTGATTTGTGGTGTTGGTAGGGCAATGATTTGTGGTGTTGGTAGGCACTAATTTGTGGTGTTCAACTGATTTGTGGTGTTGGTAGGGCACTGATTTGTGGTGTTGGTAGGGCACTGATTTGTGGTGTTGGTAGGGCACTGATTTGTGGTGTTGGTAGGGCACTGATTTGTGGTGTTGGTAGGACACTGATTTGTGGTGTTGGTAGGGCACTGATTTGTGGTGTTGGTAGGGCACTGATTTGTGGTGTTGGTAGGGCACTGATTTGTGGTGTTGGTAGGGCACTGATTTGTGGTGTTGGTAGGGCACTGATTTGTGGTGTTGGTAGGGCACTAATTTGTGGTGTTGATAGGGCACTGATTTGTGGTGTTGGTAGGGCACTGATTTGTGGTGTTGGTAGGGCACTGATTTGTGGTGTTGGTAGGGCACTGATTTGTGGTGTTGGTAGGGCACTGATTTGTGGTGTTGGTAGGGCACTAATTTGTGGTGTTGGTAGGGCACTGATTTGTGGTGTTGGTAGGGCACTGATTTGTGGTGTTGGTAGGGCACTGATTTGTGGTGTTGGTAGGGCACTCATTTGTGGTGTTGGTAGGGCACTGATTTGTGGTGTTGGTAGGGCACTCATTTGTGGTGTTGGTAGGGCACTGATTTGTGGTGTTGGTAGGGCACTAATTTGTGGTGTTGGTAGGGCACTGATTTGTGGTGTTGGTAGGGCACTAATTTGTGGTGTTGATAGGGCACTGATTTGTGGTGTTGGTAGGGCACTGATTTGTGGTGTTGGTAGGGCACTGATTTGTGGTGTTGGTAGGGCACTGATTTGTGGTGTTGGTAGGGCACTGATTTGTGGTGTTGGTAGGGCACTAATTTGTGGTGTTGGTAGGGCACTGATTTGTGATGTTGGTAGGGCACTGATTTGTGGTGTTGGTAGGGCACTGATTTGTGGTGTTGGTAGGGCACTCATTTGTGGTGTTGGTAGGGCACTGATTTGTGGTGTTGGTAGGGCACTGATTTGTGGTGTTGGTAGGGCACTGATTTGTGGTGTTGGTAGGCACTGATTTGTGGTGTGGTAGGGCATGATTTGTGGTGTTGGTAGGGCACTGATTTGTGGTGCTGGTAGGGCACTGATTTGTGGTGTTGGTAGGGCACTGATTTGTGGTGTTGGTAGGGCACTGATTTGTGGTGTTGGTAGGGCACTGATTTGTGGTGTTGGTAGGGCACTGATTTGTGGTGTTGGTAGGGCACTGATTTGTGGTGTTGGTAGGGCACTGATTTGTGGTGTTGGTAGGGCACTGATTTGTGGTGTTGGTAGGGGCACTGATTTGTGGTGTTGGTAGGGCACTAATTTGTGGTGTTGGTAGGGCACTAATTTGTGGTGTTGGTAGGGCACTGATTTGTGGTGTTGGTAGGGCACTGATTTGGGGTGTTGGTAGGGCACTGATTTGTGGTGTTGGTAGGGCACTAATTTGTGGTGTTGGTAGGGCACTGATTTGTGGTGTTGGTAGGGCACTGATTTGTGGTGTTGGTAGGGCACTGATTTGTGGTGTTGGTAGGGCACTGATTTGTGGTGTTGGTAGGGCACTGATTTCACTCATAAACCATACTATTCTCTGGAGCTTTGATAGAGCTGTTTATACTACCCGCCAAAAGGATAGCTTGAAGGAGGTGTTCAAGTTTACCTGTTCACGATTGTGCATCACCTGTTGTGGTAAAAGGTATACATTTTATTGAACGATTCTGAAACGATGATGTCATTATTTACAGTTAAAGGATTTATTAAGATCGAGTAGACCCCTTTGATTGCTAAAAGTCCTTGCTATGCTGTATAAAATCATCTAGTGCTAGGAATAAGTACATATTAATAACGTGTTCAAACGGGTTATTAAAAGTGCCGCATCCCACATCCCTTCACTTTTGTCCCGCTAATTCTTGTAATTGTTATTCAATATATTGCATCTGTGTTATTCTCCCCTTTATGTAATGTCCAATCTATATTCAAGGGGGCCAATAATAAAGGCAATCTTTCTCTCCTTCATTTGTTCCTTCATTTGTTCATTTCCACACTAATTACCTTTTGATTCAAGTTTAATTTGATGTATATGCATTAATTTGATGTATATGCATTTATTTGATGTATATGCATTTATTTGATGTATATGCATTTATTTGATGTATATGCATTTATTTGATGTATGCATTTATTTGATGTATATGCATTTATTTGATGTATGCATTTATTTGATGTATATGCATTTATTTGATGTATATGCATTTATTTGATGTATATGCATTTATTTGATGTATATGCATTTATTTGATGTATATGCATTTATTTGATGTATACACCGTCTGTTTTTTCGCTTTGCTTCCTCTTTATTTATGTTACCATTAAGGGGAGGTATTTAGTTTGTTCCCTAGACCTCCATCAAGCTTAAAATAACACCTCCTTGAGTTCCTTTCAAGATAAATTTGTACATTTTTCGGTAGAAAAATTTCCCGGCCAAAGGCCGGTTCCTCTTAAATTACAGGCTCGCTATCGCTCGCCAGGATAAAATCGACACCTGAATGGCACGAAAGGTCTTAATATGGGGTGAAAGTTCTTAAAATCGCTAAACTAATGGGGCAAACGTCTTAAAATCTCAAAAGCAATGGGGCTAAACATGAGGGAGAAAGGGGTCAAGAAAAAAATCCCTCAAGTGGAAACCCCCCCTTAATTCAGAAGTTGTTAAAAAGGCAAACAAAATCATTGGCTTTATAGGCAAGTCATTTGAGCATAAATCCAAAGATGTAATCCGAACACTATACAATTCCTTAGTCCGCCCTCTCCTGGAATATTGCGTTCAATCCTGGTGCCCTTACTACCGAAAAGATATAGACAAGCTAGAACGAGTTCAACGTAGAGTTACTAAAATTATACCTTGCCGAAAGAACAAACCATACGAGGAGCGTCCTATAGAAAATTATATCTATTTCCTTTAACCCAGTGCAGGTTAATAGGCGACTTAATTCAAGTGTTCAAAATCATCAAAGGCATCGACAATATGAACTGTAAAAAAATATTTCACTATCGACCAATCAAATTAAACGCGGGGGAACGGTTGCAAAATTATTGGTATTTTTTTTTATCTCACACGAGTCTAAGAACTTCTTCTTCAATCGAGTTGTCAACTTGTGGAATGGGCTCCCTACCCCCGAGATGTCATAGACTGCAGCACCATTGATTTGTTTAAACTTCGCCTAGACAAACACCTTGCCTTAAATCCACGACTGACTGCATTTGTAAATTAATAAAGTGTTTTATTTTTTTCCCTCTATTATATTACTAACAACGGTCCCTTACGAACGTCTCCTAATCCTGCCACGAACATTTGTCCCAGGGCAGTTTTCCCCTTTCATTTTTCCCTTACCCACTCTAAACTACTGTTTGGACACATGACCATCAGTGTTTTGGAGGGCAAGCAGCCTTGAGGGGTCACTGAACCTGTTGTTGCTTGAGTTCCTTTGTACTCCTTAGTTCTCTCTCTCTCTCTCTCTCTCTCTCTCTCTCTCTCTCTCTCTCTCTCTCTCTCTCTCTCTCTCTCTCTCTCTCTCTCTCTCTCTCTCTCTCTCTCTCTCTCTCTCTCTCTCTCTCTCTCTCTCTCTCTCTCTCTCTCTCTCCTTGGTATATAATTGGGTTCATTGGATCACCGTCTGTACACTCGCTGACAAAATTCCGAGAACGCGCTAATAGTGCTATACTTCATTACTTGACCTCCCTCCTACTGCTGAGAGAGAGAGAGAGAGAGAGCGAGAGAGAGAGGGGGGGGGGATGGGGAAGGGGGAGAGGGGGGAGGAGAGAGAGAGAGAGATTCAGGCAGACAGGAACTTAAAACAAGGTTATCTACGATCAAGTTTGGAATTTATGCCTCTCCCAATTCGACCCCAAGCCTTGCCTAACAATCCCGCGTATGATGCTACTCTAGAACAGCACTCATAGGTCTTATAATCAGCTATAATGAACGGAATTATTCAATTTAGTTAACGCGGATTTGTTTACTTAGTAGCATTGAACGCACACAGAAGCAAACAATCTTACATATACACACACACATGCACAACAAACACACACAAACGATCTCGCTTAACCCTTTTTACTCCCACAGATCCTTCTTATACTGCATAAAGTCGTCTGAATGTCTATCTATCTATCTATATGCTCAGGCCCAATCCCCATTTTGGGGGTAGCCGACTCAAGACAGAGCAAGAACAGGGAAAACACAAAAACAACATAAAACAACAAATAAACACAGATAAAAAACACAAACTCACACACATCCAGGTCACCCAGGAGAAGACCCAGAGACCAGGGTTACCAAGGTCGCTCCAGCACTCCCCCGGCCCCTGACCACCCGGAGAGGTTCCGATCTCGGCAGGCAGACATGCAGCGGAGCCAAAGCCACAAGCCCTCCCACCACACTTCCAGGCACACCCTTCATATTAATCGTCCCCCCGGGCCAGGCGCCTGATGGACTATTATCTAGTCGAACTTGCGCCCGACCCCTTACTCCAAATGACCATGTGTTCACTCAACTATTCACAAGCATTCTCCATTCACTCCTGTCCACCACCACTTCCCCTGCCTGATCTTCTGATCGTCTGAATGTAGCTGGAATAAAGTTAAAAGGACGTCGCTGGTACCGAAGTGGATAACTCTGTATTCAACATTTATCTTAACTTATCCAGTTTTCATGTACCGGTATATTTCGTTTTCTTTAAAGTCTAAAAACCCATTCTTCCCAACCAGCAGTGTGTTTTGTTATCCATCGCTCAAATATTAGTCATCCTGCGGAGTATTTCAAGCTCGTAATTGAAGGATTGTGAAAAGTGACAATTGTAGATGGAATGAAAAGTGAGCTTTGGCTAGGATGGAGGTGCTTAGCTACTAATATTAGGTGTTTTTTATTATTCTGCAATACATTCAATTACAAGATTATACAAAGAGGAATATTTTAATTTGATACCATGTTCTTATTTATGTATCGTAGTTGTTTTACTTGTTAAGGAACTTTATCGCGTTACTTTTAATTCCTCTTATAAAGAATGAGAGAGCAACATAAGCTTGGTTGTTGCCGTGATCATGTCCAGCTGATTCACAGGGGTGCCAACATACACGTAACTCACTCCTATAATGTCGTGTGCACAATTCTCATATATATATACGATTCACTATATTTGTATTATTGGGGTAGTGTTTGTGCAGTCCTTTATAAGTCCATGTATACAGTTCGGTTGGCACCCCTCACTCCCTCACCTCCCTCTCTGCCACCCACCCGCCTCCTGTCCCACCACCACCACCTTCAACCTCTCAGTCGGTCACCCACATCACCCGTTCTCGCCGGCCTCTGCGCGGATATTGCTTTATTGTTCTCTGTAAGTCGCGATTTTGTGTACGTGCTTGCGTGGGAAGGATGGGAGATGAGTGGAGTAGTTAGCAGAACATCGGTGGCGTCCTGATATCTATATACATCGCCAGTGAGGGAGAGATGGAGGGATATTACAACACCCTACCCTTCCTTCTGCCTCTCCCTAGGTAAAGAAAGTATCGTTTTGTGTGCTTCATTTGTGGCCATATCAATATTGTTTAATGTTACCGTGTCAGGGTGGTCGTTGTTACAATCTTCCTTGGTACAGAGGTCCAAGATGTTCGTTCGTTTTTTTAAACTAACAACTGTCCCCTACTAACATATCCTAATCCTGCCACTGACATTTGTCTCAGGGCAGTCTTCCCTTTCCGTTTTTTCCACTCTAAACTACTGTTTGGACACTTGACCATCAGTGTTTCGGAGGGCAAGCAGCCTTGAGGGGTCGCTGGACCTGTTGTTGCTTGATTTATATTGTACTCCTTAGTACTTTGTACTCTTCTCTCTCTCTCTCTCTCTCTCTCTCTCTCTCTCTCTCTCTCTCTCTCTCTCTCTCTCTCTCTCTCTTAGTATTAAGGCCTGACCACCTAGTAGGGACTGCAAGTTCTGTGTGGTTTGAGGATCTGTGTAACACTCACACCCACACGGACGCACGCGCACACACCCACACCCACCCACCCATACCCACACACACACACACACACTCCCACACCCACACCCACACACACCCACACACACCCACACACGACCCCACCCACCCATACCCACACACACCCACACACCCACACACACTCCCACACACACACACACACACCCACACACGACCACACCCACACACACACACACACACACACACACACACACACACACACACACACACACACACACACACACACACACACACACACACACACACACACACACACACACACACACACACACACACACACACACACACACACACACTTTCTTCTCTCCTGTTTCATACACTCGGAAAAGCTTCGTTAAGGGGGGTCACCGTTTTTTTTTTTTTTTTTTTAATCTTTCTCTCCTTTCTTCTCTTTCCCTAGTTTGTATCCATTCGGCCCCATTCAGCCAACTGTTTTAAGACGTTTATCCCCATCCAGGTGTCGTTTTCTCCCTGGCGAGCGATAGCAAGCCAGCATTGTATTGAGAAATCCGGCTTCGCCGGAGACATGTTTCTATCGAAAAATTTACAAATTTAGCTTGTTGTCAAAACAAAAATATATATATGCTGGCTCTCGATTGACACCTGGATGGTGGTAAACGTCTTAAAACAGTAGGCTGAATGGGGCCGAATGGATACAAGCCAAAGAGAGAGGGAGAGAACGAGAAAAAAAAGCGAGGTGGGCTCCCTTAATTTTTTTTTGCTACACTCCTTTTTTTTTGTACCTGGAGATAGAAGCATCTGAAAAATATGCAGAGGGTTTATATTTTTTTGAGAACTTCAGTGAAAAGGATTCTTTCAAGGCTATCTTTCAACAAAGGATAGGTTCTGAAATGAATCCGCCATGGAAAGAAATGTATCTTTCTATTTCGACAATACACCAGAAAATATGGGTTCTTTTTATGTGTTTGTTCTTTCAATTAAATGAGTTAGCACGATTATAAATTTTTGAAGGATTATACTGTATATATATATATATATATATATATATATATATATATATATATATATATATATATATATATATATATATATATACCGTATATATTATTTTTTATTTTTATTTTTATTTTTATTTTTTTGAGGGGAAAGGGGGCAGCATTGAACCTAAATATATTATTAAGTAACACCCCGTTCTTAACATTAATCATCAACTACAAACCCCAATGCACTTGAATAAACTAATGAAAGCATATGGTACTCCCGGGATTCGAACTCGGGACACCACACCCAGAAGATAAGCATCTAAACCAGTACACCACTAGATTGATTCTAAGTGACCTTAGTTCTTATAAACCATGGGATTGAATAAACTCGATTGCTATATAGTAATATATAATACGTAATTTTAATGAAACCAGCTAATGGAAAATTGAATTATATTGCTGCGATACAAAAACAATTATTATATGAAGAAACGACTCTAAGGTTCCATCTGCCATGTATGTTGTTTTCTAGTGATGTCTAGGTTAAGGTTGTTATTGTTGTTGTTGTTGTTGTTGTTGTTGTGAAAATAGTATTTGCACTGCTCTGTCGTTTGCATGACATTTATTTTTATTGTTATTCATATTTGTTTTATTATTATTATTATTGTTTTATTTTGTTATTGGGGACCATTATCTTTCCCCCTTCCCCACCCTGAAGGCAAACTGGAGGTAATGGCGGAGGGCAGTTTTGGTGTGAGGGGGGAGCGACAGACGGAGAGAGGGAGAAAAAGATAAATAGATAGATAGATAGATAGATAAACATATAAATAGATAGATAATTAGACATATAGATAGAGGTAGGTAAAATAAGAGGAAATATGAATGATTGTCATGTATGTGCATATTCACACTGACCGAACAAAGCCTACGATCCATGCGAGGTTTTCAGGACATAAATCTCGTAGATATTGGAAATGAAATGTTCACAGAAAAACATAAGGAGAGAGGAAGAGCGACAGAGTAGAACTGGCCGTAGTTGAATTATTAGGGAGAGAGTGGGAGTGAGTGAGTGGGAGTGAATGAGTGAGTGAGTGAAAGAGATGAGTGTGAGAGATATAGAAGTAATGTTTACAAGTGTTAAAAACAACTAGGATCCCTAGTGGTAATGGCAAAAGGATGTAGTTTAAAGAGAGAGAGAGAGAGAGAGGTAACATTTGGTGACTGCAGGGTTGACAGGTGAGTGCTGAGTATTCCTTTGTCTGTGTACAGTATATGAAATTCGAGAGTTTGTATGCGTGTGTGTTAGACTCGAGTGTGTGTGTATGTATGTGTGTGAGTGAGTGAGTGTCTGCCCTCGAGTGGGGGTGTTGCTTGCAGGGATAAGTGTTCTTTTATAACGCCTGTATATATCTTGATACTGGTTGTTGAAAAGGCAAAACATAGCTTTTAATAGGGAAATATATTGTTCCGACAGTCTGCTTTAAGTCCCCCCCCCCCACACACACACACACACACACGTTATCCTTCATAAATGGCATCAATCCGCCTAATAATGACCAGAATATAATGAAGAAAGGCTTCATGATATTGAAAGGGTCAAGGACACACATAATGAGTGGATTAATTAAATGTCATTAATATAAAACAACAAAACTAAACCCACATATCGAAAATAGTTTGTATTGTAAACCGAAACTGTGGTGTATTTACAAGAACAACAGATGACCTACTGCATAAGAACATGAGGGAGAAGGGAGTCTAGAAAACCGACCCATCTCCCCTTAACAAAGGGAACTAAAGGATGGATCAAAGGTAAAGACCTACAAACCCAAGTTAAGAAGTTAAGTGATCTAAGTTACAAGGACCAATTACATTACAATACATAGGACACATCAGTTAGTTCACCCGTTAACACTATTTGGTCAAAGGGGGGTCTTTGGAACTTCCACTGTCTCGCTTCATTGGTATGGAGGTTTTAAAACGTTTTACCCCATTAGTTTGGCGATACGAAGACTTGTCACGCCATTCAGGTGTCGATATATTTTCTGGGCGACCGCTAGCGATCCTGTAACTTAAAGGTGGGGGCTCATGGGTTGAGGTAAACATGGAAAAATAATCGCCAACCTGCATATAATTATCTTGTAAAATGCAATGTCACTGAAATAATTATTAACAATGGTATAAAGGATTTTGCGGATCGTCTATACCGGGCCTGTGACGTCATAGTGACGTCACACCAGTATCCTTAGCCTAGACTGGATGGTGGACTTACTCTTGTAACGTCACAGGCCCGGTATAGACGATCCACAAAATCCTTTATACCATTGTTATTAATTATTTCAGTGCCATAGCATTTTGCAAGATAATTATGTACAGCTTGGCGATTATCATTCCATGTTTATCTCAACCCATGAGCCCCCACCTTTAAAAGAAATCGGTCTTCGGTCGGAACATTTGTCTTTCGTATATGTACAAATTTAGCTTGAAGGAGGTCTGGGTGGACATTTTTCAGTCTGAAAGGAAGTCTGCAAGGCGTTTTTGTTAGCCTAGGGGACAAAGTAAAATACATCGCTCGAACATGGTAAGAGCAACCAAATCTTGAATAATAATCTAACATCATATAATAACTTATGCAGTACGTATATATATATATACTGTATATTCCAGATACAATTTGCTCTCTACTAACTGAAAGGAATAACTAGACTAATTAGTATTGCCTTTAAGAACGTGGCAGCAACGGTTCAAAGGTGAGAGAGAGAGAGAGAGAGAGAGAGAGAGAGAGAGAGAGAGTGGGGGGTATCCAGTACTCGAGAAGGACATACACACTAAAGTTAAGAGAAATTAAGGGATAGGGAGTTGAGGGAGAGAGGTACGGTACCGTTAGGGGGATGTTAAGAGAGAGTTAGGGTGATACTACACATAGATATCAGGTAGGGATACATACAGGGTAATATTGTGGGGATATAGTTTTTCAGGATAGATATGTGAGTATGAGGGAACTGTGAGGAAAACAAAAAATTTAAGAGGAGAGAATAAAGTTGTGAGAATAGTGATATGAGAATAGTGATATGAGAATAGAGTTGTTGTCCTTAGAATAGAGTACAGTACATAAGAGGCGAGAGAGAGAGAGAGTTAGAGAGAGAGAGAGAGAGAGAGATAGGGGGGGGGGGGGGGGGGAAGGAGTAATCGAGAAGGACTATCACACAGGAGTTGAGAAGTTAAAGGTTAGAGACTTAAGGGATGGAGGAGAGTTGTAGATGAAGGTAGAGTGTGTGATAATAACGGGTCGAGATGATAGAGCTGAATTAATAAAGTTATGAAGAGAGAGTTACCATAGTGCTTCACATACTAATTATGCAAAAATAATGATAGGTTACATAAATATGGAAACATGAAATATATATACAGTATATATATATATATATATATATATATATATATATATATATATATATATATATATATATATTCTATATATACCGGTATCATCTATATATATATATATAATTATTATATTTTGGTAATATATCCTCTATATTATATATATCATAGAATAGTATATATACCTATATCTCTTATGCACATAGCTAAGGAAAAGCGGGAGGTGTTGAATTTTTATGCTAAGCTATTTTTCGTGTATAAGGCAATATTTTATAAACTTCAGCAAGGGGTAGTGACAAGGAGGATGGTGGGGGGGGGAGGGGGCTGATTCTCTGGCCAATATAATATATATTAAAAGTAAATTTTCTATATTTTTGAGTAAGAAACTAAAACAATAAACATATATTTAAGCCTATACACACACACACACACACACACACACACACACACACACACACACACACACAGAGGTATTAAGGAAAAAACAGTATCTACGTAACTGAACACTAGGTGGTGACAGAAGACAATCATGTATACAAACGCTTAAATTTACTCACACTTACACACACACACACACACACACACACACACACACACACACACACACACACACACACATATATGTATATATATATACATATATTTATAACATAAATATATTTCATGATACCCCACATAACAGGCCTTTGGATCACATTGAGTTACCGGCATATATATTTGTTATAATGTTGCACAATTCGTTTACATAATATGGGTCATATTTAGACGCATTTTTACTTACCTTTAGGCGTTATTATACAGCTTAGGAAGAACCTCTAACCATCAAAGGGGTAAAATCTACCTCGATACACCCTTTATCTCCCGCCTACCCTTTCTAAACTGAACACAATTGTCTAAACTAGCCAGAATATATTGAAAGAATACGTCCTCGTGATTTGAAAGGGTAAGCAATATCTAAATTGTCGATATTGTCTATAAAATTATAATGTCTGACGTCTGAGGAAGGCTGCCACAAACCTGGAAAGACCGTGAAAGAAACCTGCGCAATTCAATATTGATTATGTAAGTAATTCATCAAATTCTATAGCATATTTGGACATTATATATATACAGTATATATATACAGTATATATATATACTTTATATATTTAAAAGCATGGCAGTATTTCCATAACTCGTACACATATGGATCTATCTTTTACGTCACATAAACTATAATCAGCCTGAGTTATTCCACTGCAGGACAAAGGCCTCTCCCAAACGTTTCCACTCTAACCGGTCAGATGTTAGTCTTGTTCCATCCCACCCCAGAACACTTTCGATTCTCATCCCTCTACCTGGTCCTCTGTCTACCCCTTCCTATAGGTATATCTCTAGGTTCCCATTCTCTTGCTCTACTAGTCCATATGTTATCATTTCTTCTAAATATATCAACTGCCCAGCGCCATTTTCCCTCTATATTGTATAAAATTATAACAAATCTCGAATAGCTACCTTGTTTATATTGCCTATAATAATAAAATACGTGGGTTTTGAAGAGGCTTGCCACAAGACTGGAAAGACCAAGGAAGGGGATCCACTTGACATCATTCGGCTTTTGACTGAATCGCGTCAAGTTCTGATAAATTGGATTTTCAAGAGCCCGACCAAACGTAAAAGCCTTATTTGATGAAAGGGGCGTATATATGTGTATGTTGGCTGGTATGTATGTGAGTACATATGTGTGTGTGTGTGTGTGTGTGTGTTTGTGAGAGTGTGTGTGTGTGTGTTTGTGTATGTGAATTTTTCTTATATTATATTTTTTGTTTTGTTTGTGTGTGTGTATGTCTGTATCAGGGTGTTGGTTGTGTGTGTTTTTATGTACCGGTACCTGTCTTTGACTTTGATTAAAGGCCCGGCTATATTATAAGACTTTCAGGGTGTACATGTGTGTTTGTTTTATGTTTGTCTGCGTATGTTCATATGTGAGTGTGTTTGTTATATGTGTCTGTGTATGTCCATGTGTGTGTGTTTCTTTTTAAATATGTTTGTTTGTGTATGTCCATGTAAGTGTTTTTGTTATATGTGTCTGTGTATGTCCATGTGTGTGTGTGTGTGTCTTTTTATGTTTGTTTGTTTCCATGTACGTGTTTGTTCATTTGTCCCTGTTTATGTCCTGTGTTTTTGTGGGTGTCTTTTTATTTTTTGTTGTGGTATGTCCTTAAGGGGTTTGTTATTGTGTGTTGTGTATGTCCATGTGTGTGTGGTTTCCCCACCCCCCCCCCACCCCCGTCTTATTGGTTGTTTGTGTATGTCCATGTAAGTGTGTATGTTTGTCTGTGTATGTCCATGTAAGTGTGTATGTTTATGTTTGTCTGTGTATGTCCATATGTGAGTTTGTCTATTTGTTTGTCTGTGTATGTCCATGTGTGTGTGTCTGTTTGTTTGTCTGTGCATGTTCATATGTGAGTGTTTGTTTATGTCTGTGAATGTTCATGTGAGTATGTTTGTTTATGTTTATCTGTGTACGTTCATGTGAGTGTGGTTTTGTGTGTTTGTCTGTGTGTGTTTGTTTGTCTGTATGTCCATATGTGAGTTTGTCTATTTGTTTGTCTGTGTATGTCCATATGTGCGTCTGTTTATGTTTGTCTGTGCGTATCCATATTTGTGTGTGTGTGTGCGTGTGTGTGTGTGTGTGTGTCACTTTGTGTGTGTGGTAGTGTGTTTCGTGTCATTCTTATTATCAACGTGTATTTGTACTTGATGACAGGCTGTATATGCGTGTATCAAGCAGCCTAGAAGGATCCGTATATATGTTGGTGCTTGCTTTCCTTTAAAATCCTGTTTAATGTATGAACACGCGCGTATTCTTTGGTTGTGATTTTTGTTTTGTCAATGTATGTGTCTTTGAGTCGGCTACCCCCAAAATGGGGATTGGGCCTGAGCATATAGATAGATAGATAGATAGATAGATAGATGTGTCTGTATGTGGGGGTAAAGCAGAGGGAAGTAAAACATGCCATCCCTCTAATGTAATTTGATGGGATATATTGAATATCATTTAGGGAACGCTACGGTGGCTTATCACGTAATATATATATATATATATATATATATATATATATATATATATATATATATATATATATATATATATATATATATATATATGAGAGAGAGAGAGAGAGAGAGAGAGAGAGAGAGTGTTAGGTAGGTAAATAACAAATATATTTTTAAATTATTTCGTTTGACTGCATGAATTCGGAATCACATTAAGCTTATTCCATATGATATCTTACATCATAGACTACAGTAGATCTGGACTGGACACGAACATGGAACTTTGCAGTAAGGGACCCAAAATCGGAGAACGAACCCCCAAGTTCGAACTTCGAAACCGCGAAAATTTGATATTTTCGTGGATTCGAGGTTCGAACTTTTTATTTACGTATCTATATAATAATTTAGTTATTAATGTATTGTATTTTTGTTTATTTATGTTTTGTTCCTGTAGTTATTAATGTTTATTGATTTATTCCTTCATTGTATCTGTATTATATATCATATTTTATCAATCACCCTCTTTTGTATCACCTATTTCCGCCTATTGCCACCTCCTCCTTCTCCATGCCTTGACCACTGTTGAAAATCAGAACACTATTTAATAGGTGTTACTTATTATCAATTATGTTTATTAAGTTGATGATTAGCTTTTTATTTATGTATCTATGCTATGTTTCTATTTTATCTATTTTATCTATTTTATCTATCCCCCTCTTTTTTATCAGCTGTTTCCGCCTCATCGCTCCCTCCTCCTTCTCCATGCCTCGGCTATTGTTGAAAGTTGGGACAGCGATGAATTGTTTCGTGCCCCAAACTTTTGAGGGGCTGCACTTCGTTAGACGCGCCTTCAGTCCAGTTTCTCCCGCGGCGCCAGACACAATGCCCGACCATTTTCCCATAATGTCACACTTTTTTGTATATGTGTTGTTTTATTTACGCTTTATTTGTTTTATTTAGTTATTTAATTTTGTATTTATAGATGGCCCT
>CM064483.1:67760500-67796909 GCA_032716605.1 Paralithodes platypus | reverse complement strand
TTTGAATCCTGGACTTCCTTGGTAGTGTCGACATACGCAGTCTCAATCCTAGGTGGCCCTGCCCGCCGCCCAACATTGTATATTGGCAGCATTGATGATGTCTGAGTGATGCTTCTTATCTTGGACTTGGTAATCTCTGGCAGGACTTTCTCTGGCACAGAGCCTGCAACCTTGGACTGGACAGCAATGCCATTGACTCTATGAGAAGTACCTGCTCCACTTAGGGTCTCTTCAAGTCGGTCAATGTTATCCCAGGCCAGGGTTGTGAACACACCAGGGTAGATGTTTGCTGGCAGTGGAATGTCATCCTTTGAGCATTCCAGCTTCTGGATACAAAGGGCTGTATCGATCTCCTCAAAACATTGAGTAAGACACACAGTGACCAAGACGATTCAGAGTTCGGATCAGTTCTGTGTTTCCTGTCAAAGACTTTACAGCATTGGTCAGCAGTACGTGCTTGGGTGGTTTTGTCTTGCCACTGGTAACAGCAAAGACCAAGTCAATGCCAAAGGAAGTGGCAAGACGTTGAGCTCTTTCAGAGGGATTTTCACACTCACACTCTCCTGTCAGCAGGGTGTGCAGGAATTGAGTGACTGCTGCAGGAATGACATTCTGATCTGTATCGGGAGGCCATGGCTGACTCACATCTTGTTTATTGATCTCATTCCTCAGCTGCATTCCTGCTTTGGTTAAGACATCTTCAGAGTTAGCTGCTCTTGCTTCTTGCAGGTCTTTTGCCATTTTGTGTGCTTGCCGGGCAAGGTCGTCCATTGAGAAGCTGCGTGGATAGATTAGAAGCTTTCCTTTCTCATCTGGGACAAAGCGTAGTGATTCTCCAAACTCGGTTTCAATCTTTCGGCGAACATGTTTCTTTGTCGCTGGTTTCAGTTGGATAATACCACGGGACATCATGGATCTCTCAAGCCTAGATGTGAGGTTTGTCATAGGCAGTACCTCTGGGTTGGGAATTAATTTGGTCCTTATATACAAGCAGAGTTCCTCGAGGGCTTCTGTCTCAACCTCTTCGTAGCGTGCTTCCTCGCTTTCTTCCTGATTTTCACCTGCACCCGACCTGGCGGCCGCTGGGAAATCATCTTTTGTGAAGAGTTTGTAGCACGACTTGTGGTAGTGGCCCTCTGCAGCAACAAGGTCTCTGCTAACTAAACCAAGGATTCTCTGGTTGAGTTTCCTTATTGCTGCTCTGAGAATCTTCTCATCTGCTCGTAGCTCAACACACTGTATGAGTGGCTCCCTTGTCTTTGTTGTTTTTATGTACTTGCTTGACTTCTCGCAGAAGATACATACTTTGGCATACACCCTGCTAGTACTAGGGGCATCCTTTGATGCCCTCCTCCTGGGGTCGACGCTTGCTGATTCTATCTTGACACCCTTGGCAAGGATAGAATCCAGTGACGTCTTCATTGTAAAGAGGACTACGAAATTTACGGTGATAATGTATGTGTGGTATTCCTCCTTCTTCAAGGCCCTTGGCTGCTTCCAGGACTGGATCATGCTGCCTGATTTCTGCAGCCCTGAGCAATGTGTTCCAGGAGTCCAAATCCTGTGGTGACACCAGAGCATCGCTGTCATCATCAGAGCAGTGGATGATACAGTCGATCCGTGCTCTCTTCCTCGCAGATGGTTCCATCCTGCCGTCAAACAGTCGACACACACCTGCTAAAAATATCACCATTAAACCATGAACAAACAAACACATTACATGGAAACCACTCTACATATGTTTGCTCCTTCCAATAATACATCATCCGCAAAAGATAACAAAAAATCCCCAAATATGAAATAAACCCCTAAATATGGAGAAACTTGAATACACATCGGAATAATTCTTGTAGAGAATCAAATAAGCTACAAGAGCTGTTAGAATATATTTTTCAATGTTCCCCATATTTAAGGATTTATTCTAGATTTAGAGGAAAATACCCAAAATATAGAGTATATTCCGAAATATGAGGAAATTTGAAAAATACCTAGGAACAACTCTGGTAGAGAATATAATTCTACATAGGTGTTCAAAGTTTCGCGATGATTGTGTAATGGATTTTAAAGAAAATTAGGAAAACGCCGAGCGTCACGCTAAAAATCTTTATTTTTGGGTAGCGCCCCTATTGCATCAAAAAAATTAGACTAAGCTACCAGTGCGAGAAGGCTATCATATCTTAATGTACTTACAGTCACTCTATAAACATTTTAGTACCATTCGTGTTTAGTCACCCCAGGTGGTACCGATATCTGGCCTGGCTCATGGACTAATACTGTCGTGAACTATGTCTAACTTGTTTACAGCTCATATTCCTAAAGAGGCAACTTAACTATGATTAACTTTTATCCACTCTGCTTCGCAGAGTGGTATCGCGCACACAGATCCCGCCCATATACTGTGCACCATCAGTCTGCTTGTCTGTCGTCGTCGTCGTCTGTCTGTCTGTCCGGAAACTCCTAGACCGTTCGATGGATTTTCACCAAATTTCACAGGTACCGGTATATCCATTTGGTCAATGCGAAGGTCAGTCAGTTATTGTAGTGATGATAGTGACAGTTGTAGTGATGATGGTGACAGTTGTAGTGATAGCAGTAGTGATGATGGTGATAGTACTAGCTATAATGATGGTAATAGAAGTGAGAGTTGGGTATGCCGTTTTGATTTTGGGCAAAGCGGCACCTCTACTTTATTGTGAGACAACTATTAACATTATGTGAATGTCCTAGGGTGCTTTTAGAGAGAGAGAGAGAGAGAGATATATGGATAGATAGATAGATAGATAGATTGACAGATATATACGGCATGAACTGACCTGCATTTGGCTAGGAGAAAAAGGAGATAGTAAAATTGCGGTCAGGGTTTGGAGGAAAAAAACAAACTTTGCAGGGGGTGGCTTTGGGTGGCGGATTTGTAGGAAGGAGTAAAGATGGGGGGGCTTCCAGGCATATATGAGAGAGAGAGAGAGAGAGAGAGAGAGAGAGAGAGAGAGAGAGAGAGAGAGAGGAGAGAGAGAGAGAGAGAGAGAGAGAGAGAGAGAGCTACATAGAGCTACATAGATACACAAGACCACACAGACCTCAAGGTCCTTACTAGGCAGTCCGGCCTTACAAACTATAATATGCATATATACAACATACACATACCATACATACATATACATTATATATATACATATAAATATACAATACACATACCACATACACACATATATTACAGTATATATACATACTGTACAGTGCACACACATACATATACATTTTTTTTTTTTTTTTTTTTTTTTTTTTTCCATTCATATCACCCCAGCCCTATGCAGATAGAGGTCAAGCCTTCCCTTGAAGGCGTTTATTGTGTCGCTCTCCACCACTCTCGCTGGTAGTTTATTCCACTCTGTCGCCACACTGTAGGTGAAGAAACTCTTTGTGACATCTAGGTTTGCCTTTTTGGTTTTTAATTTCATTCCATTTCCGCGAGTTTGATTAGTATTGTTTAATGTGAATAGTGCATTTACATCGACTTTGTCGAAACCTTTTAGTATCTTAAAGCACTCAATAAGCTGACCCCTCAACCTCCTCTTTTTTAATGAGAACAGGTTCAATCGTTTAAGTCTTTCTTCATATGGTTTATTTCTTAATGAGGGTATCATCTTCGTCGCTCTACGCTGTACTGACTCGAGTCTTACAATGTCCTTGATCAGATAAGGTGACCAGAACTGCACACCATATTCAAGGTGGGGCCTCACCATACTTTTGAACAGTGGCACTATTACGTTTTCATGTTTATATGTAAATTTTCGTTTAATAAAGCCCAATGCTATGTTTGCCTTATTTGCAGCTGCTATACATTGGTCGGAAGTTTTTAGGTTTTCAGATATTAGTACCCCTAGGTCTTTTACTACCGTTGCGGTTTTTATTTGTTTGCCATTCATTTCGTATTTGTATTTCATATTTCTGCTACCAACCTGCAGCACCTGACATTTATCGACATTGAAGGGCATCTGCCATTTTTTCGACCACTCTGATATCTTGTTTAAATCAGATTGCAACGCATTTCTATCATCTTCGTTCAGGACTGTATTTCCTATTTTTGTATCGTCGGCGAATTTGGAAATGGTGTTGTTTACCCCTACATCGATATCGTTAATGTAAATGAGAAACAGGACCGGTCCAAGGACTGAACCCTGTGGAACTCCACTAGTGACAGGCTCCCACTCCGATTCCACTCCATTTATCACCACTCTCTGTCTTCTGTCCGTAAGCCAATTTTTTATCCAAGAATGAATTTCACCTTTGATACCTATCCTCTCCAGTTTAGCCAATAGTTTTCGGTGAGGCACCTTGTCGAAAGCTTTTTGAAAAGTCCAAGAAGATTATATCTAGTGATTTCGTCATGTCGTTATATGTGAATAGTTTGTTATAAAATTCAATCAAATTTGTTAGGCATGACTTATTTGATCTAAAGCCGTGTTGACTATTTTTGATTAGGTTGTTTGATTCGAGGTAATCTACAATCTTATCTCTAATGATTTTTTCCATGATTTTTCCTACAATTGAAGTTAGGCTAATTGGTCTGTAATTACTCGCTTTGGCCTTGCTACCCTTCTTGTATATCGGCGTAATGTTCGCATCTTTCCAATCACTCGGTACAATCCCCTGTTGTAGTGATAAGTTAAATAGTTGTGTCAGGGGTTTTGCTATTTCGTCCTTGACATTCTTAATTATTTTCGGGTGGAGCATGTCGGGTCCCGGGGTCTTATTTACATTTAAATTACTCAATTTGCTTTGTACTTCGGTAACACTGATGGTGAAATCTCCTATCTCATGAGTTGAGGTGTTATTTTCAAGGGTATGATCGATAATTTCTTCTGTGAAAAACTGAGCCAAAATATTTGTTGAGCAGATTTGCCGTGTTTGTGTCGCCTGTTATTGTCTGGCCATCTTCTATTAGCGGTCCGATTCCGCTTTTGATCTGTTTATTTTTGTTTACGTAACTGTAGAATTTTTTGGGGTTTGAGGCACTTTCTCTGGCAATAGTCATTTCGTAATTTTGTTTTGTTCGCCCTAATTATTTTTTTCACTTCCCTTCTACTATTTTTGTACAAGTTTTTAATTACTTCAGTGTTTGTGTTATTTTTACAAGTTTGTGGAGTTGATTCCTTTTCCTTATTGCCTTGCCAATGTCTCTACTGTACCAAGGGGGCATACTTGATTTCGTACTACGTTTTGGTTTCATGGGTACAAATTGTTTATGCGCTTCTGTAATTGTAGACTTAAAATGTCCCCATAGTTCATTTACTTCGTTTATATTTATGAGGTTTGAGTGTATGTTTGATAGCGATTCCTTAAGTCCGTCATAATTTGCGTTTTTGAAGTCCGAAACCATTCCTGTTGTATTTATTGAGGAATATTTGCTTATAACGTTGATTCTTAAGATTTTATGATCGGACGTTGCCAGATGTTCACCTACATCCAGGTTTGATAATAAATTTTCTTGGGTAGTGATTACGAGGTCTAGTATATTCCTGTCTCGCGTCGGCTGTTTTACGTGTTGAGTCAAAAAATTGTCCTGGATGAAGCTTGTCATTAGGCGTGACTCAGCATTTTTTCCGGTCGTGGTATTCCAGTCAATTAGGGGGAGGTTATAGTCACCTAGTAAAACTGTTTCGTCGGAATTAAGGGTTTTCTCTAGTATTTCATAAAAAATTGTATCATCGGCAACAGTTAGTCTCGGTGGTCGGTACGCTGTAGTGATATTTAAGTTCATGTTTTTTGTATTTATTTTGACGCACACTATTTCTGCATTACTACGAGAGAGAGAGAGAGAGAGAGAGAGAGAGAGATTTACGTAGATTTACATTCATACACTGGCCATACAGATCTTATGATCCAAGCGAGGTGTACGCACCTGTGTGTGTGTGTGTGTGTGTGTGTGTGTGTGCGTGCAAGTTGTGGTTAAAAATAGTAAAATAAGGATCTCGTAAACAAAGACAAGTATGATGTTAATTATGCACGCCAGAAGACAAAGGACACCCATAATTAATATACCAACAACAAATTAGTGAAGCGAGAACTGCAGCTAATTGACGACTTGCGAGTTCCGTTCTTTAACCCCTTCTGTACCGGGGACGTGTTTATTATAGGATTTCAGCTAGATTTAGACGATTTTATGAAGCTTTGGAAGGATATACAGAACCTGAAAGGATTAATTGAGATAGTTTGTAGCCTTTTAATTGGTAGACGTCCTTCCTAAGCTGAACAAAATCGTACAATAGTAATCAGAATAAAACTAAAGGGACGTCACTGGTACAGGACGGGATAAGGAAGTTGGAGCTGTAGACATCGATATTTAGCAGAATTACCAGCTAAAACATGGTCGTAGTACATTCATAAATACATAAACATGGTCGTAGTACATTCATAAATACATAACATCCAATTCAACATAACTTGTATTCGTCAAAAACCTACATTATTATTGTATATTTATTGTATATCAATATTTACGGTTCCAACTTCCTTGTAATTCAGGAGGGATCGACCTTCGGCTGTGGCATGTTTCTACCGGAAAGGCAAATATTGACCTCGAAAGTGTTTAATGGGGGTATTTTGTATAGGTTGATGGAGGTCTACGAAACAAGTGCTGGTGTCACACGAGCACTTTTTCCAGCAATTTTTACGGGCAATTATCGTCTGGAAGCTTCAAAAATTACACTTTCTTAGAATTCAGCCGCCTAACATAATTCACCTTCCGTTTAGTTGCCGATACCAGTGCAAAAAAGTCCCAGAATAATACGAGAAAAAACTTGCTCATGGAAAATTGACGGAAAAAGCGCTCGTGTGACAGCGGCTAAACTTCAGACATAATAAATAAATAGATAAATAAATAAATGAACAAATTTATAAAACATAGATTTCCCATTAACATATACACTCATACTAACACAGATATTTTGTAAGCTAGATAATATCGTTTTTAATAACCTTGTGCACTGAAAGGGTTAACAATCCAAAAACTCATCGATTAAACTTATTATTACATATTTCCTCCCCAAGTTATTTTCTTTCTCTTAAGGGAGCCCACCTCGCTTGTTTTCTCTTTCTCCCCCTCTCTCTTTGGCTGTATCCATTCGGCCTCATTCAACCTACTGTTTTAAGACATGTACCCCCATCTAGGTGTCATTATTTTCCTGACGATCGGTAGCGAGCCAGCATATATATATTTTTGTTTTGACAGCAAGCTAAATTTGTACATTTTTTTATAGAAAAATTTCCGGCGAAGCCGGATTTCTCCATACAATGCTGGCTCGCTATCGCTTGCCAGGAAGAAATCGACACCTGGATGGGGATAAACGTCTTAAAACAGTTGGCTGAATAGGGGCGAATGGATACAAGCCAGGGAAAGAGAGAACAGGAAAAAAAGATAAAAGAAAAGCCGGTGACCCCTCTTAAGCCTAATTAGTAAAACTTTTAATTGTCTTTTTCCTCTCAAATTATTTGTTACTATCTGAAGTCTCATAGGTAAAATGCATCATTACACATTTCGTTTATAATTCCTTTTCATCATCTTAAGCCTCCCACTCACCGCAGATTTTCTGTCTTAATTCATTTTTCAAGATAGCCTCCTGATCACATTACACTGCTTTCATCTCGCAGTGATTAATCAGACTTTTCTCCTCCTCTTTTTCAACAGTGATTTGGCTTTTCATTTTCTTCTTTCATTCTTTGCTTCCCTCATTCTCTCTCTCTCTCTCTCTCTCTCTCTCTCTCTCTCTCTCTCTCTCTCTCTCTCTCTCTCTCTCTCTCTCTCTCTCTCTCTCTCTCTTCTCTCTCTCTCTCTCACACATACATACACACCATTTGTGTTGTTGTTCGCTCTAGTTCACGTACTCACACTCACACACACACACACACACACACACACACACACACACACACACACACACACACAACACAATCGCTGTCACCGTATTACATGGCGATATTTTTCCTTGCGGGTTTTCTGCTATAATTAATTTCATTGGGGGTGTGGTGGTGAGATTAATAAAAATAATATATGTATTTTCTGCTATATATGTATTTTCAGCTATACTGTATATGTATTTTCTGCTATATATGTATTTTCAGCTATACTGTATATGTATTTTCTGCTATATATGTATTTTCAGCTATACTGTATATGTATTTCCGTTCCTGCCTTTCAGAAGTCGCTTGTTTTTACGGGTTTTCTGTCGGCTGGCGGGTTATTTTTCTTAGGGCGCTTGTGGTGTGTTGGTTTCAGCTTGGTCTTTTGAAATGGTTGGGAGGTTTTGTTCTGTATATATTTGTTCGTATGCCTGCCTGCCTTTCTATATATTTGTTCGTATGCCTGCCTGCCTTTCTATATATTTGTTCGTATGCCTGCCTGCCTTTCTATATATTTGTTCGTATGCCTGCCTGCCTTTCTATATATTTGTTCGTATGCCTGCCTGCCTTTCTATATGCCTTGTTTTCTCTCAGGTTTTAATTCAATTTTATTTTTATATACAGTATATATGTTTATCTATTTCTTTATATATACATATATATATATATATATATATATATATATATATATATATATATATATATATTTGTAAAGATAGCTTTTGTATATTTACCTGATGTCTACCTGTGTGTATGATTGTCTGATTGTCTAGCTGTCAAGTTGGTTGGATAACATACATGTCTATTTAGTATCCATCTGTATAGCTGTCTATTTGCTTGCCCACCCCCCCTCCCCCACCCCACCCACCCCACACACACCCCTCTCTCTCTCTCTCTTCTATTTTTGTCTCCGATGCACTCCCGCCCACACTCCACTTCTTTTAGTCTTCTATCCTCCTGTTTGTTTGTTTGTTTGTGTGTCTGTCCGCCTGCCAGCTAAGAGGATCAGTGCCGTGTGTCTGCAATATGTCATTTTGGGCTTTTATCGGAGGCGGGCTAGTATTTGTCTACATTATTATCGTATTCGGGTTTGCATTTCAGAGGTTCGTTTAATAAGTTGGTGGCCTCAAACTGTATCATAATTAATTACCGCGAACATACGGTCGTGGTCAGGAATACTTGAACACCACCGTGTTATATATAATGACGGCATCACACGAGAGCTTTTATAGTCAACAATCGATGATCAAAATTTTTCTGGCAACATTTCTGGAATAGTTTACACCGGTATCGGAAACTAGACTGATGATAGATAGATTTAGGTCATAGAAATATTATAAATGTAGACCTCATAAGCTGCCAGACCAGTGTTGAGGATAAATGTTGAGGGAAAAAGCGCTCGTGTGATACCGGCTTAACAAACAAGACGTTGAATATTACCTATACGCTGTTTAATTTCATCTGGCGGTAAATTAAATCCATTAGCAGCTAATGTATCGATACTTAACCCTCTCACGACCATATGACGCAGAGTTGCCAGATTAGCAATACTAAATAGAGTTCTCTCACTCTTATAATTACCTCTCCAAAATTAGTTTTCTGCCCACAGCTAACTCAAAGACAACTTCAGAGGTTGAAGTAACTAAACTAAAGGTTTCTAAATATTCCTGATGGTAATAAAGGCTTTAAAGTTTCCCTAATAGGCTCAAAATTGCGTCAAGAACGTGAGAGGGTTAATGGGACAATGTGAAACACTATGTCTTTGCATCTTATTAAGACCAAGTTTAAATAATTAGCACCATATTTCACTACAAAACCTTCAAAATAACTGCTAAATCTTGATGGGAACTTTGCAATTTTAATGCTAGTTGAAAAGAAACAGGGTATAGTAATTTGGCGTTACATGCTCTTTCTAGTTCGACCATTTTGTTTGTATTTTTGTTTAATAGCTCTCCATGTATCATAAGTGTGCCTCTCAAAGCTGCCCAGAAATTCCTGTCCGCGCCTGTACTTATTCATTTATATACAGTACTAATTAAAAAAAAAAAAAAAAAAAAAAAAAAAAAAAAAAAAGAAAAGAGGAAAATAAAATAAAAAATAGGAAAAGTGGGGATTGGGCCTGAGCATATAGATAGATAGATAGATAGATAGATAGATAGATAGATATAGACTACTTATCCTATATTTTCAGCTCTTAAAATGTAGCAAATGAGTTCATCCAACTCTTAACATCTAGACTAATTGCTCTCCATCATTCTCTCCTCCCGTGGCGTTGTTTTTCACTCATTCCCAGAGACAATCATGTTGGGGCTTGGTTAATGTCATTCCCAATAGAGTATACAGCTCCTTCATTTGGGTCGTCTGGTTATTAATACTGGTCTGGCTTTGTTTGTTTGTTTGTTTGTTATCTTACTCTTTTTCTTTCTTTCTTTCCTCTCTCTCTCTCTCTCTCTCTCTCTCTCTCTCTCTCTCTCTCTCTCTCATGTATTCACTAGTTTATATCAAATTATATTGTCATTTGGCTTTCGTGTTTTCCAACCCTTTTGCAAGAATGATTTGTTGCACAACTAATACAATCCAACTACTATGATTAACCCATTCACTACCAGGGACGTTATTTGTATCATATTCTGGCAACTATTAAACGATTTGTTTCACATTAGGAAGGACCTCTAGCAATAATAAGGCTTCAATATATCTCAACCAACCCTTTTAACTACCCCAGATCCTTCCTAAGCTGCATAATATCGTCTAGATATAGTTAGAGTAAAATATAGCAGACGTCGCTGGCACTCAAAGGGTTATGTCTCAACGCAGCTCCTTATTTGATTACTATTCAAGATGCAATCCTTTCTTCATAATGTTGTCTTTAGTATTTAACCCTTTTGTGCACAGCAGGACACGATTGCGTCTTAACAGGGATACTTTAAACCTTTGTGATCATCAGGGGTGTTTAGAAAACTTTAGTTTAATTACTTCAACCTCTGCAGTTGTCTTTGCGCGAGTTTTGGGCAGAAAACTAATTACGAGATTGAGCTAATTCTATGTATGATTACTAAACGGCAACCCCCGGACCTGAAAGGGTTAATTAAGTATGACATATACAATATAATGATATGACATAATTAGCTAGTTAGCCCCATGAGTAATATGACTGGCTTTGACAGTTTATTCTGGCTATCATGAGAGGATTTTTTCAGCTTAGGATGGATCTTTGGGAGTCAGAAGAATGATTAACATGTTTTGGTTCCCTCAGATCCCCAGAGGCCCTTTCTAAACTGCATGCAATCGTTTATGAAAGGCCCCCCCCCCATTTCCGTGATATCTTGCACTGGTATCGGAAACTAAAAAATAAAGATAAATTAACTTAGGTGATATTATAATTGTATATGAAATTAACCTCCTGAGGTAAAAAGCGCTCGTGTGACACCATTGAACCTCTTCAGCTCGATGACCTCTTTGTACTCAATATTCTGGCTAACATCAGCTTTATGCAGTTTCAAAAGGAGCCATATTGAGACCATGTTTACGCCAAGGAATCCTAAAATGGTAGATAATAAGCTAAAGATAATCGTCTAATGGTAGCCAGACTATGATAACATTACATGATCGTGCTGAAGGGATTAAGGAGGTACTACCTGTTTTGGGGGCTATATATTTATAATTATATTTTGTTTATTTGTGAGTTTCCTCGCTAGACTTTCATCAAGCTTAGAAAAACACCCCCTAGACCCCCTCTCAAGATAAATTTGTACATTTTTAGGTAGAAAAATGTCCCGGCTTAAGGCCGGTTTATCTTAAAATTACACACTCGCTGTCGCTCGCTAGGAAAAAATCGACACCTAAATAGCACGAAAGGTCTTAATATTGACAAAGAAATGGGGCGAAAGGTCTTAAAATCGACAATCTAATGGAAGGAACGTCTTACAATCTAAAAACTAGTATGCTAAACATGAGGGAGAAGGGAGTCCAGAAAAAAGCGAGTAGTACCACCTTAAGGTCGTCTATAGTATCAGGGTTCCCTTATCCACTAGAAGTATCAGGGTTCCCATATCCACTAGAAGTATCAGGGTTGCCATATCCACTAGAAGTATCAGGGTTCCCATATCCACTAGAAGTATCAGGGTTCCCATATCCACTAGAAGTAGGTTGCCATATCCACTAGAAGTTGCCATATCCACTAGAAGTATCAGGGTTCCCATATCCACTAGAAGTATCAGGGTTCCCATATCCACTAGAAGTATCAGGGTTCCCATATCCACTAGAAGTATCAGGGTTCCCATATCCACTAGAATCAGGGTTCCCATATCCACTAGAAGTATCAGGGTTCCCATATCCACTAGAAGTATCAGGGTTCCCATATCCACTAGAAGTATCAGGGTTCCCATATCCACTAGAAGTATCAGGGTTCATATCCACTAGAAGTATCAGGGTTCCCATATCCACTAGAAGTATCAGGGTTCCCATATTCACTAGAAGTATCAGTGTTCGCATATCCACTAGAAGTATCAGGGTTCCCATATCCACTAGAAGTATCAGGGTTCCCATATCCACTAGAAGTATCAGGGTTCCCATATCCACTAGAAGTATCAGTGTTCGCATATCCACTAGAAGTATCAGGGTTCCCATATCCACTAGAAGTATCAGGGTTCCCATATCCACTAGAAGTATCAGGGTTCCCATATCCACTAGAAGTATCAGTGTTCGCATATCCACTAGAAGTATCAGGGTTCCCATATCCACTAGAAGTATCAGGGTTCCCATATCCACTAGAAGTATCAGGGTTCCCATATCCACTAGAAGTATCAGGGTTCCCATATCCACTAGAAGTATCAGGGTTCCCATATCCACTAGAAGTATCAGTGTTCGCATATCCACTAGAAGTATCAGGGTTCCCATATCCACTAGAAGTATCAGGTTCCATATCCACTAGAAGTATCAGGGTTCCATATCCACTAGAAGTATCAAGGTTCCCATATCCACTAGAAGAATCAGGGTTCCCATATCCACTAGAAGTATCAGGTTCCCATATCACTAGAAGTATCAGGGTTCCCATATCCACTAGAATCAGGGTTCCCATATCCACTAGAATATCAGGGTTCCCATATCACTAGAAGTATCAGGGTTCCCATATCCACTAGAAGTATCAGGGTTCCCATATCCAGAAATATCAGGGTTCCCATATCCACTAGAAGTATCAGGGTTCCCATATCCACTAGAAATATCAGGGTTCCCATATCCACTAGAAGTATCAGGGTTCCCATATTCACTAGAAGTATCAGGGTTCCCATATCCACTAGAAGTATCAGGGTTCCCATATCCACTAGAAGTATCAGGGTTCCCATATCCACTAGAAGTATCAGGGTTGCCATATCCACTAGAAGTATCAGGGTTGCCATATCCACTAGAAGTATCAGGGTTCCCATATCCACTAGAAGTATCAGGGTTCCCATATCCACTAGAAGTATCAGGGTTGCCATATCCACTAGAAGTATCAGGGTTGCCATATCCACTAGAAGTATCAGGGTTGCCATATCCACTAGAAGTATCAGGGTTGCCATATCAGTATCAGGGTTCCCATATCCACTAGAAGTATCAGGGTTGCCATATCCACTAGAAGTATCAGGGTTGCCATATCCACTAGAAGTATCAGGGTTGCCATATCCACTAGAAGTCCCAACTCGATTGTATAACATTTCCTCGATCGCTTCCCGGCCGTCTAAGAGGACCTGGAGTGCCTTTATAGAGAGAGTAGCGACATAAGGGGGCCAGTGATTCAGAAACAATATGGCGCCCGGGAACTTAACCCTTTGAGTACTAGCGACGTGTGTTATATCTCATTCTAGCTATATTTAAACGATATTATGAAGCTTAGGGAAGATCTGTGGTAGTTAAAAGGATTGGTTGAGATAGTTTGAAGCCATATTAAGAACATAAGAACATAAGAAAATGGGAGTCTGCAGAAAGCCGATTGGCCTAAGCAAGGCAGATCCCTGTCCCACACAACCCCAATTACAAAGCCCAATTATAGGCTCAACACTCTAATACCCTGAGGATCATCTTACCAAAACGGTTAGAGATTAACGCAGGATTACGGGGGTCTGCAGAGCGCTGATTGGCCCAACCCTGCTGATCCCCCTTCACACCCAACCCTTCTCGTCCATATGCTTATCCAATTTTATCTTAAAGCTCCCTATCGTTTTTAATCGCACTATAGCACTTGGTAGTCCATTCCACCCATCTACAACTCTGTTACCAAACCAATATTTGCCTATATCTTTTCTGAAACGAAATTTATCTAATTTGAAACCATTGGTACGAGTTCTTTCGCTATCACTGAGTTTTAGTACATTTGTCATGTCCCCTTTGTTAATCCCACTAACCTACTTGAACACCTCTATCATATCCCCTCTAACTCTGCGTCTCTCTAACGAATGTAAGCCTAATTTCTTCAACCTTTCTTTATACGGAAGATTTCTAATATTATGGATAATTTTTGTCATTCTACGTTGTACTCTCTCCAATAAATCTATGTCCATTCTGTAATAAGGACACCAAAATTGAACAGCATAATCCATATGGGGTCTCACTAATGACAAGTAAAGTTTTAAGATAACATCAGCAGTTCTGTTACTCACACTCCTTGAGATGAACCCGAGAATCCTGTTTGCCTTGTTTCGAACGCTTATACACTGTTGTCTAGGCTTCAAATCATTGCTAACAAACACACCTAGATCTTTCTCACAATTCGAGTTTTCTAATTCCACATTAGCTAGTTTATATTTAACATTTGTATGCATCTTCCCTATCTTTAATACCTTGCATTTGTCAATGTTAAACTTCATCTGCCAATTTACTGACCATTCGTGTAAGGTATCTAGATCCCTTTGGAGGCACTCTATATCTCTATCTGAATCAATTGTTCTCCCTATTTTGGTATCGTCTGCAAATTTACTTATCCTACTAGTTATACCTAAATCAAGGTCATTTATGTATATAACAAACAACAGAGGACCTAATACAGATCCCTGGGGGACACCACTTTTGACTGCTCCCCATTCTGACTTCGTACCATTTATGCTGACTCTCTGCTTCCTACCAATTAGCCATGACCTAATCCATCCCAACAACGCCCCACCTATTCCATGCGCCTCAACCTTTCTCATCAATCTCTCATGGGGGACTCTGTCGAAAGCTTTACTGAAATCTAAATATATTATATCATATGACTTGTCATTATCTACTGCTTCATATACCTCAGAGAAAAAACTAAGCAAATTAGTAAGGCAAGAACGTCCCTGAGTGAATCCATGCTGAGAAGAATTTATTAAATTAAATGTATCTAAGTGGTTTCTAATTTTACTAGCAATAATTGACTCTAGTAGCTTTCCTATGATTGATGTAAGACTAATGGGACGGTAATTGGATGCTATTGATTTGTCACCTTTTTTGAAGATCGGAACTACGTTTGCAAGCTTCCAAGCTTCTGGAACTATACCTGTCTCCAATGACTTGTTAATACAAATGTTAATGGGTAACTTAACTCATCCCTACATTCTTTTAATACTCTAGCATATACCTCATCAGGACCAGGCGATTTATGAGGTTTCAGTCTGTCAATTTCCTTAAGCACATCATTTCTACTTATAGTAACCGTACTTAACCTATTTTCTATACTATCGCTATATACCTTACGGACTTCTGGAAACTGTGCCAAATTTTCATTAGTGAAAACGGAAAGAAATTGACTATTTAATGTACTGCACATTTCTAAATCATTTTCTGTCATTTCTCCTATCGAAGTTTTAAGGGGACCAATTACATCTCTAACCTTGGATTTATATAGTTGGTAAAAAGCTTTAGGATTATTTTTTGAGTCATTGGCAACCTTAATTTCATAATTTTTTTCTTTCCTAATATCCTTTTTACCTGTCTTGATAGATTCTGATAGTAAGCAAGTAGGTGAATTTCGCCTTTTCTAATTTTTCTATATATTCCTCTCTTTTGTCCTAGAAGATCTAATAGTCTATTATTCATCCATTTGGGTTGGTTCTGTGTTGATCTAAATTTTCTTTTGGGGATGTATTTATTTTGTGCATTGAATACTGACTTGATAAAATTATCGTATGTATCTACCAAGGTTGACGTCTCTTCCTGACTTAAGATGACAGGTGCCTGAGAAGGGGTACACTCATTTGGACACCTGGATCGACTTAATTTTTTGACCATAGGGTCCGCTAATAGGGCTCTTCTTAACCCACCATAATTGGCTTTTCTAAAGTCATTCACTTCCCTCGAATTGCTTTCCACAAACTTACAATCAACAAATGTTTAAATCCAGTTGTTACAAACATTTTATGAATGGAGGATGCCTTTAGGCACATGGACCTTTTTGTTTTATCTGTGTTTTTCCTTCCTCCATTCATTGTCTCTTAAAAAAAAAAAAAAAAAAAGGTATTAATGTTGTATTCTCTCTGGTATTACCTTTCCATTGTATATTAAAATACACAGAATTGTGGTCACTATTTCCTAGGTGGTCCCCTATCTCTACATTATTTACCATATGTTCATTGTTACTGAAAACTAAATCGAGAATATTATTACCTCTAGTTGGCGTATCTATGAATTGAAATAACAAACTATCTTGTACTACCTCTATAAACTCCTCAGAATCAGAGTCTCCTATTTGATGCTGCCAATCTATATTCGGAAAATTAAAATCCCCCATAATGCACACATTGCTAAACCTTGATGCCATTTTAATTTCCTCCCATAATGACGTTCCGTCATTTCTACTCATATTTGGCGGTCTATACATAACTCCAATAACTATGGTCTCACTACCTTCGTTAACCTCTACCCAAACACTTTCATTATCGTTATTTAGTCTAATACCTGATTTAATACAGCTTTTGAATGTACTCCTGACAAACACTGCTATACCGCCACCCCTCTTACTTGTTCGGTCATATTTAAACAAACTATATCCTGGTATATCAAATTCTGCTAAAAAATGCCTTGTTTCTGTATTAATCCACGTTTCAGTTAGCGCTATTATGTCTATATTTTCTTTGCTAACAAGGGCTCTAAGTTCGTTCATTTTGTTACATAGACTCCTACAGTTTGTGTAATATACTCTCAATTTACTTCTTTTCTTTATACCTAATTTACCTTTGTTTTTAGCGACATTTCCATCTTCCGTTGCACCATCACTACTATCATTTGCATTATAGTCATCATTTTTAGCATGAGACTGAATATCCTTATCGCTTTCGCCTGACGCTAAAATTGTTCCATTTAACCTCTCATTTACACTCTCAATATTTCTGTTCAAAACCCCACAACCACCCTATCTAAAGAACTAGCTAATGTAGAAACCCCTAACCGTGAAAGATGAACCCCATCCCTTGCGTACATCCCATCTCTCCCATAGAAACTATCCCAGTTATCAATGAATGGTATTGCTTTTTCTTTGCAATATTTCTCCAAACGGCAATTGACACCAATCGCCCTGGATGTCCATTCCTTGGGAACTCCTCTTCTGGGTAGGATACAATGTACTACAGGGATCCCTCCCTTCATCCTAACTTTATCTAACACATCCCGATACTGCTGCAGCAGTTCCTCACTTCTACCCTTACCAACATCGTTACTCCCGGCACTGAGACAGATAATGGGGTTATCTCCACTATCTTCCAAGATGTGGTCCATCTCTCTAAAAACCCTCCCAACTCCATGGCCAGGCAGACACACAACCTTCCTAAGTTTAGTGCGGGTAGCCCTAACTAAATGTCTTACCATGGAGTCGCCCACAATCGACACAGACTTACCTTCTCGGGACACAGACTTACCTTTCCCTCGGGAGGATCCAGCAGCTGCAGTTGGAGAACCCCCGGTGGTGGCAGAAGCTCCCTTGGTGGTGGTGGTGGTGGTGGGGGTAGTGGTGGTGGTAGGTAGCACAGCGTCAGAGGTTGGAGCTGAGTCGGCGGCAGGCACTTCGGTTATCCCTCCCTTATCCTGACTAACTTTTTCCTCACATTCGCCTCGCAAAGGAGAGAATGTATTTGTCACACTCATACCTATTCTACTATCCTGCTTCTTGAGTGTGACTTTCCCACCCGTATTTTTAACAACCTGCCATTAATACAATTTTTCATCAACTTCCTCCCTTTTCCCCTTACTTGACTTTATTTCCTCTTGGCTAAGCTTGAAAGCTAGATTTTCGTCTTTAATCAAATCCACTTCCCTCTGAAGTTTAACATTAACCTCCCTTTGAGCCAAGACCTCTTCCTTCACCACAACCATCTCCTCTCTTACCTGGAGAATAAGATGATGCAGATCAGTTAGAGACTCGCACTCCATACCTGCCATGATCCCAATAAGCTTAGCGAGGAGCAAGAAACTAAGTACAGAAAAACAAAAACAAGTAAACTAACAGCTAAAAACTGAGCTATAACACTTTTATATAACACGAGTGCACTGCCCCCAAACACAGGTAGGTGTAATGGTCACTAAAGGTCACTGGTAAGTGGTCCGGGCACGAGCTCAGATTAACACAACCTTCTCCTGTCACTGACTGAACTAGACTGCTAGAGGTTCTTCCTAAGCTGAATAAAATCGTCTAATAGTGGCTAGAATGTGATAAAAGAGGCGTCCCTGGTACTGTACGGGTTCAATACCCTGATGGATATAGATTGATGGATAGCTAAATGAAAAGAGGTACCAGTATAGGTATATTAATATAAGCCATGTAAGTTGACGATTGAGTGTAAGCATAATGGAACGCTACGGGGTAAACCGTGAGGTAGAAACAAAATGGTGTTCATACGTAAAGTTGATGCTACCCTCTTATACAGGTACCCTAAGAGGACCGAGACTCCAACCCCCGGACGATAATTAGCGTTTCTAAATTGACACTTAGGATGATTGGTGCCGTAATGAAGTCTAATGAACCCACTCCCGCCAGTTTCGCTATATTAAGGCTTGCTGTTGGGGGTTCATGTTGTCACTGGAGGTTTTGTAAATGGTTTTATATAGTCGTGTTTGTGGTTTGTGATTCTGAGCACTTGTTTAGCTCATTCAGTATCTGGGACGCATTTCTATACACTATTATGCTTATAATTAGATGATTTCATGCAGTTCAGGAAGAATCTCTAGGAATCAAAGTGGTAAAATTATCTAATTGCAGTTGGCTATAATGTACACTCGGTCCAAGAAGTATCTGCACTCCTATGCTGATCATCTGGTGTGTACAGCTCGGTAGGGTTGGCACCTCTGCCTGCAACTATATCCATGTGTCAGAGACGATCGTCTCTGATACATGGGTATAGTTGCAGGCAGAGGTGTCAACCCTATCAAGCTGTACCCACCAGATGATCAGCGTAGGGGTGCAGATACTTCTTGGACCGAGTGTACATGCTCAGATTAATATGCAGTATTCGAGAATGCATAATATATCGTAGGTTTGTGCATAAACCTATTATAATTGTCTTGATAGCGTAATGGTTAAGTGCGCGGAATTTCGGTGTGAGTATCCTAGGTTCGAATCCATGGAGTACCACATGTATTCATTGTTTCATTAATTAGGTTTATTTGTAAGTTAATTGGTGAGTTGGTGATGATATGAATTTAACTCTCTGGCTCCCGTAAGTCCTTCCTAAACTGAATAAAATTGTCTAATAATAGTCAGCATAAACTGCTAAAGTGCATTATAATATTTGGAATTGTATTGCACTAATGGAGATTGAGCAGAGCGAGTTCTTTGATCTGAATGTTGGGTTGAAACAGGGGTGTGTGACGTCCCCGTGGTTGTTTACTCTCTCTCTCTCTCTCTCTGCATATATATTAATATATATATATATATATCTCAATTTATCTGTCTTTTTATTTTTGTTGTCAGGGTTATTTATGATTTCCATCTCATGATTCATTATATAATATTTATCTTGTTTAATATTATTTCTCTTTCCAATTATCTTTTATCACTTACTCGTATCTCTGTTTCCTTTATGTTTTTCTATAGTTTACGAAAGTCCAAATGGCAAGGCAATGATTTAATAAACTTGGTCCACGAGTCCCTTTCTCTTCATTGTCCTAGTTTCTGCTATCTCCTCTAATAGTATTTGTTTTTCTTTAGCACTTTACTCGTGGATTTATGTATTATTTTCGCCTTTTTTCGAGATAGTCGTTTGTTCATTATTGTTGTCTGCTTATATTATTTTACATATATTTTGTATCGTTATATAATAGTCTTATATCTTTGTGTGCCTTGACAGTTTTGCCTAGCCTATAACAGTTTTTTCCTTTATCATATTCCGTTTCATCTTTCGTTCCATCTTTCATAAATATTGATTTCCTCTATTTTATGTCTTCGATGTTTATAACTAAATTTGGTTTCCCTAATATGATTCACTGCAATATTTGTTTTTCTTGAACCCTCGTGGCATTTTGTGCATAGTTATAGCTCTTCTAATAGTTCTAATTTAATCGTAAGTTTTCACCATTCCTATTTCTTCTTCTTCTCTTCTCTTCCCCTTTCTCCTAATCATCTTCCTCGTTGATGCACTTCCCTTCATTTATCCTCCACTTTATTCCTCGTTTTGTTCTACTCCTTCCCCTCCTGCATCACCATCTCTCCATCCTCCTCACACCACCTCCTCTTCTCACCACCACCACCATCTCTCCCTCCTCTTCACTCCACCTCCTCTTACCACCACCACCACCACCATCTCTCCCTCCTCCTCACACCACCACCAACCACCATCACCACCAAACCCCCACCACCACTACCACCCCACCACCACCACCACCCCACCACCACCACCACTACCATCACCACCACCACCATCTCTCCCTCCTCCTCACACCACCTCCTCTTCTCACCACCACCAACCACCATCACCACCAAACCCCCACCACTACCACCCCATCACCACCACCACCACCACCTCAAGATAATTAAGACAAACTACTACAATGTTGGTGGGTGGCCAATATATCCCCCCAGTGGACCCAACAATTAATATGGCTGATTACCAATAGTTCACCTTTCCTTCCGCTCATTTAACCTCTTTGTCTGTCTGTGTGTGTGTCTGTCTTAAGACACACACACACACGCACGCACACACACTTACACACATACACACACACACACACACACACACACACACACACACACACACACACACACACACACACACACACACACACACTATTTTACATGTGTGTGTGCATATATTTGTTAGTGTCTGAGTGATCTCTTTCTCTGTCTATTTTTCTGACTGTCTGTTTCTAGTAGATGACCTTGACGTTATCTTGGAGGTATTTCGGTCGTCTTGCGGTCTCAGCCAAACATAACCTTAACCCATTGGCTGCGGCTATGTTTGGGCTATTTTGGGCATATTCAGGCACTCCTGAATGATAAATCAAGCATCTGCATTAAATGAAGTGTATTCTGCCAAAAACTAGGCAAAAATAGCTTCAAAATGAGACCAGAAAGGGCCCTTTACGTGGTCTGGTTCACCCGCAGTGGTGCCAGTGAAACGCGGGAAACCCGCTATTATGTAACACTCGCTCGCTTGGCTACACTGTTGAGAGAGACAGAGAGACCCGCGCGAGACACAGTCAACATCAGTGAGCCGCTCGGTGCTCTGAGGGTCGGAGGTGGGCCCCTCACGCTCCCGCCCATTTACACTCAATTTTTACGTTTTTTACAGGCTTTTAAAGCCTGGAAATTGCTGTAACTTGCCAGGACGTTCCAGAACGTCACCCGCAGCGAAAGGGTTAATCTAACTGTGTGAGGCTGGGCCTTTATTATGAACAAAATTCGCTTTAGACCTTTTTCATATCGACATATTCACTATATGCAATCTATATTTATTGAATATAAAGTTTGAAAGCTTCAATTCAGAAGCTGACAGATTTAAAATTATAATTTAGCAGGTTGAGCGGTCGTGGGAATCATAAGGATATATATGTTCACTCAAAATCTACTAGATAATGCAAAAATGCCGATAAGAAAACGGTCTTGTAACGAAGTGAGCCGCTAATCCAGCAATTGCACAATGTCTGCCAGAACTGTAAACCGAAGCACCATAAGCTTCCATTAATTGCAAGACAGATTACTACCATTATCTGAATATCACGGTAGTGTTGGATTTGGTAGCGCTCATGCTGAACGATTGTTGGCCTAAATCATCGAAAGCAGCCACAACGCGTTATGATTAACCCGTTCTGTGCCGTCGACAACTTTTTACTTAATTCTGGCTACAACTAATCGATTTTATTCAGTTTAGGAAAGAGTAATTATCTGTGAGTTTGTTAAACTACTAAGTATAACTAATTATAGAGAGTAACAAGGTTTGATGTGATTAGTTGTGTGTGTATGTGTGTGTGTGTATGTGTGCGTGTTAGGTGTATTTTCAGTGTGTATATGTGCACCAGATAGGATTAACAGATCAATTTGTTTTACCACAACACAGATAATCCAGCAATCTTAGTGGCAGCTGATTACCAACTCCATTTGCTTACCGCTTTGATAACGTTTGGCACCTCAAGGAGTAATTAGCTGTGAGTCATCGTATTGGCGATGATAATACGGTACAATTAGGTTATACTTGATTAGCTGCGTGCATATTGTTGTATGTATGTGTGTGTGTGTGTGTGTGTGTGTGTGTGTGTGTGTGTGTGTGTGTGTGTGTGCGCGTGTGTGTGTGTGTGTGTGTGTGTGTGTGTGTGTGTGTGTGTGTGTGTGTGTGTTATGACGATGAGGTGTGGCTTCTGTGTATGGGTGGTTGTGTTTGTTACATCCTGTTTGTGTGTGCGTCTATTTATGCATATGTATGAAAGCTGTCGTATGTTCCATATTTCTAGTGTTTTGTGTATTAGTTATTAATGCATGTGTGTATATATATATATATATATATATATATATATATATATATATACCGGTATATATAATTATATGGTGTCCCAGGAGGAAAGGGCATAACTTTGGGCAATGATAAAACAAGGTATTCTAAGCCTAAAATGGTCTATAACAAAAAGTCCAAATCTCACCCGTTAAACAGATATTGAAGGTTTTATATAGTGTCCTCCCCTGCCTCACCGTAATGGACTCTTCCATGTCTGATAGTTTCCAACTGGTCCAAGGTGAGCTAATATATCTATAATAATTTTGCAACTTACAGAATTATAATATTTTTACAATAACATGGTAAAATAACTGCAGTTAGATGGAGGTGTGGTAGGTACTAGGACAGCTAGGCCACCCTTATGGGGAAATACTTAAGAATATGCCATTGTCAACATGCAATATCTCTTTACTGGTTGATATTTGGAATATTTCTTATAGAACAGTTTAGGCTTAGAATATTTTGTTTTATCATTTCCCAAAGTTATGCCCTTTCCTCCTGGGACACCCTGTACATATGTGTGTATATATATATACAGTGATTGAAGCAGAGGTGGATGGAGATAGGTTACCCAGGCTACCCAGGTGGCAGGGAATGAATGAAAGGATTGAGGAAAATGAGGTGAAAGAAGCAGTGAAACAAATGAAAGCGGGAAAAGCAGAAGGTTTGGATGGTATTGCTGTGGATTGTATAAAGAAGGGTGGAAATGTGATAATAGATTGGTTGGTGAGACTTTTCAATGTGTGCTTTGCTGTGTCAATGGTACCAATAGACTGGAAGAGTGCATGTATTGTGCCGTTGTACAAGGGGAAGGGAGATCGGCAGGAGTGTTCAAGTTATAGAGGTATTAGTTTATTGTCAGTGGTTGGAAAGCTGTATGGCAGGGTGTTGATAGAGAGGATAATAAGTGTACGGAAGTTGCAATAGGAGAAGAACAGTGCGGTTTTAGGAGGGGAAGAGGGTGCGTGGATCAGATGTTTGCAGTAAGACAGTTATGCGAGAAGTATTTAGAGAAGCATAAGGAGATATTTTGGGCTTTTATGGACTTGGAAAAAGCGTATGATCGTGTGGACCGTGAAGCAATGTGGAAGGTGTTAAGGATTTATGAAATAGGAGGAAATTTGTTAGAAGCAGTTAAGAGTTTTTATGAAGGGAGCAGAGCATGTGTGAGAGTAGGAAATGGTGAGTTGAGTGAATGGTTTGAGGTAAAGGTAGGTTTGCGACAGGGTTGTGTAATGTCACCATGGCTGTTTAATATGTTTATGGATGGTGTGGTGAGGGAGGTGAAAAGGAGAACTATGGGAAGAGGATTGGGTTTAGTAGGAAAGAATGGTAGAGATTGGGAGTTGTTGTTGTTGTTGTTTTTCCTCAGGCTGCCTGGCCGAACAGCCCCAAGGCCAAGGCCATAACCGAGCGCCCCAACAGAACCCTCCCTGCCTACCACAATAAAGCCTAGGTGACCGAAGCTACTCCACGGCGGGGAGCTGAGGAGGGTGCGGAAACACCAGGGAAACCAAAGCCCCAGCCAGGGCCCTGTGCCCCTCAGCAATTATGAAAAGAAAGTTGAGGGGCAAAGGGAAAATGTGACGCTTTGGCTTCCAATCTACCAACCTCTGGGTTGGCAGATTGGGAGGTCAATCCACGGAAGAGACGCCGTCACTTGAGATCTAGAAAATATATAAGTAAAAGGAACAGTCAGAGTAAGCTATGGGTATGGCAGAGATCGCTCAGTTCTCATCTGATAGACCAGCCCATCACCAGAGAGATTGGGAGGTGAATCAGTTGCTGTTCGCTGATAACACAGCATTGGTGGCGGATTCTGATGAGAAACTGCAGCGGGTAGTCAAAGAGTTTGGTGTGGTTTGTGGAAGGAGGAAACTGAAGGTGAACGTCAATAAAAGTAAAGTAATGGTGTGTAATAGGGGAGAGCATAGGGTGAATCGGAGGAACGATAAGCAGGAGTGGAGGAATGGAAATGGAGGTAAAACAGAGTGTGTGAAGGAAGAAAGGTTTTCGGAGCAATGGGACGTATGTGGAAGACGAGAAATCTTGGAGTGAAAGTAAAAAGTGCACTGTATCAAGGAATTGTTGTGCCAACAGTGATGTATGGGGCTGAGACATGGGCTCTGAAGAAAAAGGAGAAAAGAGGGCTGGATGTGATGGAGATGAGCTGCTTGAGGAGTATGTGTGGAGTTACTCGTAGAGACGGATTGAGGAATGAAGAGATACGTAGGAGAGTGGGGCAGCAGGAACATTTGTCAGCCAGAGTGGACAGAAGGGTGCTGAGCTGGTATGGTCATATTGAACGAATGGGAGATGAAAGGCTTACAAAGAGAATATGTGAGTCAGGTACAAGGGGAGATAGAAGGGCAGGAAGACCCCCATTGAGATGGAGAGACTGTGTAAGAAAAGCTTTGGATGATAGAGGAATGACTATAGATCAAGCAGGGGAAGTGGTGGTGGACAGGAGTGAATGGAAAATGCTTGTGAATAGTTGAGTGAACACGTGGTCATTTGGAGTAAGGGGTCGGGCGCAAGTTGGACTAGATATAGTCCATCAGGCGCCTGGCCCGGGGAGACGATTAATATGAAGGGTGCGCCTGGAAGTGTGGTGGGAGGGCTTGTGGCTTTGGCTCCGCTTCATGTCTGCCTGCCGAGATCGGAGCCTCTCCGGGTGGTCGGGGGCCGGGGGAGTGCTGGAGCGACCTTGGTGACCCTGGTCTCTGTGTCTTCTCCTGGGTGACCTGGATGTGTGTGAGTTTGTGCTTTTTATCTGTGTGTATTTGTTGTTTTATGTTGTTTTTGTGTTTTCCCTGTTCTTGCTCTGTCTTGAGTCGGCTACCCCCAAAATGGGGATTGGGCCTGAGCATATAGATGGATAGATAGATAGATAGATAGAATATATATATATATATATATATATATATATATATTTTTTTTTTTCATGCGGTTTTTTGTAAGTACTACGTAATTACAAAGTTAAAGTTTACTAGCCATGTGGTATACTGCTGTGAACACTTTATGGGTTAAACTTAATGTGGGCCACGTAATGGTGTACGTGCGTAGCCCTTGTGTGTACAGTGTGCATGTGTGTTTTTGTGTGTGAGGGTATGTATATGTGTTTGTTTTTGTGTTGTTCTTTATCTTTGTGAGTGAAGGAGACAAAAGGCAATGATGCCTGTAACAAGAGTCTCTCCCAAAGTTGAAAGAGTGACAGAGAGCCAAATTCAAAGTATATTAGAATCAAAATACATGGACACACGAGTTTAACGCAGTCTAAGTCATAGGATGAAGGACAGACTGATTGAGGGATTGAGTTCCAGAGTTCACTTGTTGAGTAGAAGAAAAACTGAACAAAATATTGATTCTTGGGTTGGAGAGCTGAACACAATAGGAGTGAGATTGTGTTGAAAAGCAGATGCCTTCCACTCGCTATAAGGGAAGAGGTATGCTCTGAAGAACAATTATATTTGTAATAGCGATACAAGAGTGAAAGAGATTCAACATTGAGGCGTGTAGAAAGATTGGTAGGACCTAGGAAGAGGAAGTGAGTTGATGAGGCAATGCTTTTGACTCTACTCTTCCGAGAAGTGTGGCATGGGTCGAACCTCCCCACACATAGGAACAATATTCGATACATTGACGCACTGTGTCTCTATACAGAGCATGAAGCTGTGTGTGTGTGTGTGTGTGTGTGTGTGTGTGTGTGTGTGTGTGTGTGTGTGTGTGTGTGTGTGTGAATGAGCGCATATGTTTAAGTATGCGTATGTACGTGTTACAAGCATAATAATAATTTACTAGAGGAGCTCTCGGGAGAACGCTTATCTCTGCCTACGCTGGCAGAGATATGCGCTCTACCTATCACTTTCTAAATGGAAGAACTGCTTCCATGGAGCATGTCCTATCTGCCCAACATATTTCGTAAAAATCGGTGTATAACTTTTTGAGATATCTTGTTCCCAAACAGACACACAGATAAACGAATAAACAGACAAACGGAGGCAACAACATAACCTTCGTCCAACTTCGTTAGCGGAGGTAATCACCAAACCGTTTATCACTGACCTTTATCTAACCACTCAACACCTATTGTCCCTTGTTAATTTACTCCAACACCCATAAAGTACCCCAGTGTTGTGATGTGGCCCCATAAGTGCTTACAGTGTGTGTGTGTGCGTTTATGATTGTGTGTAATGTATAAGTGTGTGTGTCTTTGTATGAGTGTGTGTTTGTGTGTTTGAGAGAGAGAGAGAGAGAGAGAGAGAGAGAGAGAGAGAGAGAGAGAGAGAGAGAGAGAGAGAGAGAGAGAGAGACAGAGAGACAGACAGACAGACAGACAGACAGACAGACAGACAGCTGGAGATCTTGCATTTGAGTGATGTGTTTGTTAGGGGAAGGGATCCGTGTGTGCCTGTGTTCGTTTGTGTCTGTGTTCTTGCACTTGCATGAATTTGTGAATGTTGTTTTTCCTTTCTATGTGTATGACTAAGATAAATACAGTGAAAGCAGAAGGATTAGAGGTTAGAAATGAGTCAAGAATGTAGGGCCGATCTCCAGGGCTGTCCGGGATATGGGTGGGGTCCTGAACTAACTGCTCTAGGTCATTTAGGATAGAAAAGCTGTAGGCTTGTTCACCAGGTTGTTCAGTGAAATGAGAGGAGAGCCATTGGCGGTGGTGAACAATGACATTTCCTAAAATGGTGATTTCAGAGAAGGGAGAGTTGAGTAGAATTAGGGGAGAGGTAAACATCGCAGATATATTAATGAGAGAGTGACAAGATAGCTTAAGCCAAAGAGTTGAGAATTCAGACGAGTCAAAGTTGGGAACACGAGAGCAACAAAGATTGTTGCGTACAAACACACAACATATACATTTGGCTTTGAATTGAGATTAGATATAGTAGGAAGATTAGAGAAGGGTTTGTTGTCTGTTGCTAAAAACACCTGGGTTTCGGTATGGAAAAGTAAGTAAGATTTGATAAACGAGAGATGATGTTCCACAGAGAGGAAGTTACAGGAAAGGTCACAAATGTTACAAATATTGGTTAATAAGAGTAGCAGGAAGAGGTCCAGGGCATGATAGAGAAGTCCAATACAGAGGTCAATCTGATGGGGGCATCATTTCTTCCCCCCCCCCCCCCTCCCCCCCTTCCCCCCAGCCCCCTTGGGACTCCGAGGCTGGGCGTTTTGAAGTCATCATGAACAATTTGCAAGGTGGTGTAGTAGTGTGTAATGTGTCTGTATTATATTGTATTGATAGGAAGAGAAGATGTTTTAGAGGGCAGGGGAGGTGTAGCGGAGTGGTCTTGCCACTGGACTGGTAATCCAATGGACCTGGGTTCGAATCCCAATATGTCAATGGGAAGATATTATTGGGATGGAATTTGTGCTGTACCTAGTATCAATGCATTACCACAGCACACCGAAATGCCAAATAAATACCCTCATTGTTCCCTGATTAAATAGCATTGTATGAATATTCCCATATTCAAAAATATGCTACAGGGGGCAATGCCTAGTGAGTTAATTGCTCAATAGGTAGCGTTCTAAGATTGAGGGTCCGATCCTGGGGGATGAGACTGTGAAGCACAGAGGCGGAGCAGCTTCAGAGATGGAATTGCTTCGAGCCCTGAAGCTTCGCATGTCTCACTCCCTAGACTGGAGCAACACCTCACGGGTCTCACCGTGTTCAGCGGTAGAGTGGAAAGGCTATCAGCCTATGCCCTAGAGGGAGTAGTTGGAATATAGAAAAAAACAAAAAATGGGGTTGCCCTCAATATTGATGAGGCACAGAAAGGATCAGCTAGGGAGGCCAGGTGGTGAAACAGGAGTTCCAGCTCTCCTTATCAGCCACCTGTAGTACTCCCTGGGAGTACTGCCCTGTTCGACTGGCGCCTACAGCCTCCTCCTGCGTGCATATATGTTCGAAAGGTATAAAGCATGGACGATATTTTCTGAAAGACTGAACTATACATAATGAATAGCGTGTGTGCGTTTATGTTCTGAGTGTGTAAGTGCATGCATGACGTGTATGTGTGCGTGTGTGTGCCAACCCCCCAAATGGACCCTCGATCACCACGAAATTTGGGTTGTAAATACCTCGGCCCAAAAATTAACCAACTTTTTTCATAACGAAGCATAATGGATTTTTTCCTCTCCCACCCCACCTCACTAGAGACCTTATTATGAGAGAGAACGGCCATCTCATTCTTTGGACGCCATTTTGGTAACGATAAGTATCAAATGACGGTGAGATTTATTTCCATCAACTACACTATAATTTTCATTATGGGTGTGGTCAAATGTGAATGTAAGGAGAGGCTTTTGACACCAATGGGACCGATATGGTGGAAATGAACACCGTATGTGGAGGAGCAGTTTATTGACAACGTTTAGCTTGGAGGTTTATGATGAAGACAAATGTTGTCAATAAAGGGCTCTACGTTGTATGGTGTCGATAATGAAATATTCGGTCCTCTGTTCTGGCGTGTTTATCAGTACAGTGGAAGTTGGCCAATCTTTCTTACTACAGTGGCTCCATACACCTCACCAAACCACTCCACAACCATCATTAGTTTGTCGATTTTAAGACCTTTCGCCCCATGTCTTCGTCAATGTTAAGACTTTTCGTGCCATTTAGGTGTCAATTGTTTCCTGGCGAGCGATAGCGAGCCTGTAATTTTAGAAGGAACCGTCCTTTGGTCAGGACATTTTCTACCGAAAAATGTACAAATTTATCTTGAAAGGGGGTCTAGTGGGTGTTTTAAGATTGATGGAGGTCTAGCGAGGAAACTCAAACATGTATTTTTATTTTAGTAAGCGTTTTTTTCCACATAGCGATTTTGATAAGTTATTTTACCTTTATCTTGTATCGTCCCAGTTTTGGTTTGTTTAGTTTGCAAGTTTTACATTTTAATTAATATTAATAAATACATAGACCAAAAACCAAGCACTGGCATCAACTTGGAGCTTCCTGGGTATTATTAGTTTGCTCCACTTTGTCTTGCTGGGTTAGTTTTAGAGTTTTTAAGTTGATAATATAAGGTGGGATTATGCATTCGTTTTTTGTTCCGATGTTACGTTTTTGGTGGGATGGTTATTGAAGCATGTTATTAACCCATTCAGTACCGGTGACGTGTTTTTAAATATAGTCTGGCAGCTAGTATACGATTCTATGTAGCTTAGGAAAAACGTCTACACATTAAAAGGCTGCAGACTATCTCAATTAATCCTTTTAGGTACCACATATCCTTCCTGAGCATCATAAAATCGTCTAAATGCAGCTGAAATACAATATAAAGGACTTTGCCGGTACAGAGGGGGGTCAATGAAGTAGTGAAGTTGGTGGGCATACATACATGCACATACTAACACATAGGAACAAATACAAAGCACACACACACACACACGTACACACATTCACGCACACCCACGTATACACACACACACCCACACCCACACACATACGACGACCACCACCACTACCAATAACAACAACACTCCGGGAATGTATTAATCTTCCGTCTTTCAGCCAAGACTATCACAATACTCTGTTAGCGTTTGATCACACACACATTCGCACACACATATGTAACTAAACACACATACACACATTTACACACAAATACAAACACACACGCAAGCACATCCACATCCGCACACACACACACACACACGCAAGCACACACACACACACAGACACAGACACACAAACACACAAATAATAAATGTTCACAAAAGCTGTCTTACCTCCCACCCAATGAACGTCTCTCCCTCAGTTTATTCGGCCTTTTTGTATTGCCCCTGAAGCAAACAATACAATATTCATAGCTAGTTTAATTTCAGCTGGTAGTAAATTAAATCCCCTACCAACTGAATTATCGATACTTAATGGAAAACTATGCAACTACTATGTATCAGTATCTTACTAAATTCAACTACTATGTATCAGTATCTTACTAAATTCAACTTTCATTATCAGCAACATATTTCAGTACAAAATCTTCGCAATAACTGAGTAATAAAGGTGGTGACATGGCGATTTACCGCCAAATGAGAACACAAACAATTTATATAAGAACATTCTACCTTCTGACCCCTACCGCCAGAACTTGCAATGTGTTGACAGTAATTCAGAAGCTTTACAGGTTCCCGACCAGGTATGCTAATCTTAATCCAATCACATGTTCTTCCGTTTCAATAAATTCACCTCCCCTGTTGTGTATTCCGTGAGGACGTTTTTTTTTTTTTTTTTTTTTTTTTTTCAGATGATACACTGTCAAAAATTATTGGGCATGAAAAAGGTAGTTGAAGTGTCCATGATAACATACCCTTATACAGGTATATGAATGTAACTGTTAACCCATTTAATATAGGGAGGGAATAGTAAATCACTACCATTATACTGTACCTACAGTATGTATGTATGTATGTATATACTCAGGCCCATTCCCCACTTTTTGTTTTTTATTTTTTGTTTTCCTGTTTTTTCTGGGGGTGGCCGACTCGAGTCAGAGCCCGAATAGGGACAACACAACATAACAGAAAACAATGAACACACAAAAACAAAACACAAATTCACACACATCTAGGTCACCCAGGAGAAGACGCAGAGACCAGGGATCACCAAGGTCCCTATACCTAATAATGTGATATACCCTATTTATACCTGTCCTTATAATAATCAGTGTACGGCTTGTCTTCATTCCTGATTCTGGGAACTTCCATTGTGTGTGTTTGGTGAGGGCGTGCACATTGTCGCTTAATTTGTTCTTTCCAAATAATAGGTAGTCTAGTTATGTATTCGCAGATAGGACGCTATTTTGCTTTAAGGGGGTAGTACTTGCTTTTTATGGACCCCCTTCTCCCTCATGTTTAGCATATTAGTTGTGAGGTTTTAAGATTTTCGTGCCCTTAGTTTATAGATATAATTCTATATTAGAGAAAATAGCGACGTAGCAGTAGAGATAATAAATCGTACTCTCTCTCTCTCTCTCTCTGACCAGCCCTAATCACCACTCGTGCCTGACACTCGGAAGCCAGAGTGATGAAGAGGATGGGGGGGGGGGGGGGGGGTGCAGAGAGGGACGGGGGGGAGTTGGAGTGGGCCGCCAGGAGGGTTTGCTTTCACTCCTAGCTCAAACAATTATCAAGCCACTTAAACACCACTTACACACGCAATCATTCGCTTTATTACTCTCTCACTACCTAATTCACTAACTCAGACATTCACTCACTAGCTCACTAGCTCACTTTTAGGTCAAACAATTATCAAGCCACTTAAACACTCAAATCATTCGCTTTATTACTCTCTCACTACCTAATTCACTAACTCAGACAATCACTCCCCTATTCACCTTCTCACTCACTCCTAGCTCAAGCAATTATTAAATCACTTAAACACCACTTACACACGCAATCGTGCGCTTTATTACTCTTTCACTACCTAATTCATTAACTCAGACACTCACTCCCCTATTCACCTTCTCACTCACTCATTCACTCACTAGCTCACTTATTATTATTATTATATTATTATTATTATCTCAAGCAATTATCAAGACAATTAAGCACCACTTCCATACTCAATCATTCACTTAATTACCGACTCACTCACTCATGCATTAACTCATCACTGACTCCCCTCATTCCCTCACATACTCAAAAACTCACTCATTCACTCCTATCTCCAATAATTTTCCAACTACGTAGACACCACTCACTTATTCAGACACTCACACACTCATATACTCACTCACTCTCTCACTTAACTCATGCATTCACTTATACTCTCAGTTACTCATTTACTTCCATCACAAATGTTAATTAAGCCACGTACCCATTACTCACTTAATTACTCACAGAGTCGCCTATTACCACATTTACTCACTCTCCCACTCATACTCTCACATATTCACACACATCTCAAGCAATGTTCAGGCCACGTTTACACAATTCATTCACTATACCATTAATATATTTCAATCACTCTTTGACTCTTATCTCAAATAATGATTGCCACTTGGACACGATTCACGTACTCACTTACTGATTGATTGACTCAATTAACTCGATCATTCACTTCATCAATTGGCAATTACTCCACGCCTTGACACCCTCATTCATTCAATTTCTCACCTACTCACATATACCATACGTACTTATCTACCAGATTGTACATACATCATTCACTCTCTCATTTACACACTTCCACCCCCACTCACACACCTCACTCACACACACACTCGATTCCATTACATGACTGTAAGCATCATCCCACTTACACACAACGCAATACATTGCTTATTGTCTTACTCATTCACAAACCAATTCCAGTAATCATTACACCATTTACACACACCCTCACTGACACTCATCACTCAATCAGGAAATCAACATCCTCATTCACTACCACATCAAACAATCATCAACAAATGCACACGTTCACTCACTAATTAAGTAACTCAGTCTCCCAATCAATCATTACCAACTCAGTAAATGATCACCCTATGTTATACACCAAATACTCAATGTATTCACTACTAATTCACTCAACTCACTTGTAGGTAGTAGGGGTAGGCAGCCCCGCCCAGGGAAGTACTACCGCCAAGGTTTCGGGAGACTCAGGGAATAGCCTGAATTCCATTTTCTCTCCCAGGCCTTGGTAGCTGGATACATATATTTCTGCCTCACACATCAGGGGTATCAGGAAAACCCTCTTTATATAACATACACATCCAACTTCACGACATTGCCCTACATCGCTATCCTCTATCCATAAAACACTACTCTTCCCACTACATATACATGTAACACCATACACTTACCTAATAAATATGGCAGTACAATTGTTAAGAGCAAACCTGGTGGTCCCTCGGATATCCACCCCCGGCAGGGTTGGGTCATTGACACAGGGCCCTCCCGGTCGTCATCATGCGACTGTGTCAAGAGCATTGCAACGTCCCAAAGCTGCTCGTCGGTGCAGCTTTTTCTTTAGTAATATAGGGTGACTTCACTCTAACATCAATTCTGTACACCAATTTCTTCAAGCAGAATCCCCTATTCTCCTTTTTTTGACAGAGACTAAAGTAACATCCACATCTGACACGTCTAGATTTAATTTTGCAGGTTATCAACTGCTCCAAAATTTCACACCTAAAGGAGGTGTATGTTGCTTCGCAAAATCTGAAATTGTCCTGGAGGAGGTTACTAGTTTCAATTGTCCCTATTTTGATTATTCTATATACAAATTAATTTCTGCTGGTAAATTTAAATACATATGTTGCATCTACCGTTCCCCAAATACTCCTCCAGAGCAAAGTCTTTTTGATTCTCTGTCCTCACAACTCAGTGTCCTCAACTTAAATGCTTCTTCTGAAATCACTGTGTTGGGTGATTTTAATGTCCAAAATGTTGAATGGCTCACTCATTCAGCCAGGACTGATGATGCTGGTCTTGAATGTGAGCTATTTGCAGACTCATTTAATCTCACTCAACTAGTCAACCAACCCACCCGTGTACCAGATAATCCTAATCATAATTCCCACCTACTGGACTTATTTTTAACAACCAATTCAGAAAATTATGATGTTACAGTGAGGTCCCCGCTTGGATCTTCTGATCACTGTCTGATACAGGCCACCTGTCTATCACCTACCACACCTTCCCACTCTGAACCTGTTTTGGTGACTAAATGGCATTACGATAGGGCAGACTGGGAGGGTATTCAAGGTTTCTTTATTGATATTCCCTGGACCTCTTTCTTTTCTAATGATGCACACTCCACCTTGAGCCACATACAAGATTTTGTAAAAATTGGAATGGAAACTTTTATTCCTCATCAAAAGTACAGTAAAAGATCTAATTCACCTAAATGGTTTGACCATAATTGTGCTAGAGTAACTGAACAAAAAGCAATAGCCTACAATGCATACACAAGATCAAAAACACATGAAGCCTTTAATTACTTAAAAACATCAGAAATCATGCAAAAACTGTATTAAACCTAACTAAATAAAACTTTCTCCACAAGCAGGCAAATAAACTTCTAAATAATCCAAATGATAACAAAATATTTTGGTCTACTCTTAACTCATTCAAATCCAACTTCACTACTGCTTCATCCATTCCACCATTAAAATCTCCGACTGGCAATCTTGTAAGTGACCCACGAGGTAAAGCTAACCTTCTTGCGGATATTTTCTCCACCAATTCAACCTTAGATGAAATAAATCAAGCTGTCCTTGTACTTAATTTTAATTCGCCTGAAATTCCCTCACTTAAGATCCACACCAGACATGTCAAAACTATTTTGCAGAATCTCTCAGTAGATAAGGCTCCTGGTCCAGATGAAATTCCTCCAATAGTACTTAAGAATTGCTCCTTGGTGCTCGCTCCTGTATTGGCAAACATTTTCCGTCTGTGTACTCATACCTCATGCTTCCCAGTACCCTGGAAAGAAGCAAACATCCATCCAGTTCCTAAAAAAGGTGCCTCTTCAGATCCATCAAACTACAGACCAATAGCTATAACTTCCACTCTTGGTAAAGTCTTTGAAAAATATTATTATATTAAATAATCACATAATTAAGCATCTTGAGAATAATAAATTAATCAGTGATAGGCAATATGGTTTTGGACGATGTCGATCAACTGCAGGCATTCTTTGCCTTCTTACGCATCAAATCAACCAAGCTACAGACCAACATGGTGAAACACACAATAGCACTGGATATATCAAAGGCATTTGATAGAGTCTGGCATCAATCCTTATTGTCGAAGATGTCACACTACGGCCTTGCATCATTAGTTCCACTAATTTCTTCTTATCTTCATAACAGAAAAATACGTGTAATGGTAGATGGCCTTTATTCTCAATTTCACTCAATAAATGCTGGTGTTGCCCAGGGATCAGTTTTGGTCCCAACTCTGTTCCTCATTCATATCAATGATCTCATAATATCTACCACTCATAATTCAATACATTCCTACGCAGATGACTCAACACTCCACAGTTCCTTCACATTTACCAATTCTTTCACCCAACCCGATCTTATAAATTCAAAAATAAACACTGCAATTTCTCTGAACCAGGACTTAGAATTAATGAATGGGGACAAAAAAATCTAGTTTCCTTTAATGCACAGAAAACCAAGTACATTCAAGTTTCTAACCGACAGAATCTCACAGACTCCCATATATTTTTTAATGATGTAAATATTCCCACTTCCCCTAGTATTGACATTCTCGGTGTAACATTAACTACTAACTTCAGCTGGACACATTGTGTTAGAAGCATTGCTAAGAATGCCTCTAAAAAACTGGGACTCCTGTACAGAGTTCGAGAATTCTTCACTGACGAGCAGTTGGCCCGTATATATCAAGTCATGTGCGTTCTCAGATGGATTACTGTTTCACGCTCTGTTGGGTGGAAGTGGAGTGGTTGCATTGAGGCAGTTTGACAAAATTCAAAATAAGCTATTAGATTAATAAATCACCCTGCAATCACACAGGGACCTTCCTAAGTAATCCATACGAAGAAACGTTGTCCATCCCTTGCATTATCTACAGATATTTTCACAGCAATTGTTCCCGAGGAA
>CM064483.1:67668788-67760400 GCA_032716605.1 Paralithodes platypus | reverse complement strand
TCGGGTTCCTACCGCGCTTCAGTCTTCATCATAAAGCTGACTTAATCTTCAGTAGTTGTTTTTTATTCGCTGTTTTCGTTTGTTTATGAGATAGCTCTTGTTATTATTAATTGCACTAATTATTTTAAACTGTCGTGTACAGTTTCTTCTTTACGTGTTTTAATTTCCCCACTACACACACACACTCTCTCACCCCCCCCCCCCCTTCTCTCTCTCTCTTTCTCTAGTTCCCTACATTTCCTAATCAAAACTTCTTTCTTAATCTCTCTAATTAACTCTCGGAGCTCTCCCCCCCCCCTCTCCCCTCTCTAGATAAATATATATATATATATATACTATACATATATCTCAAATGAACATTGTTTTCAGTTGAAGAGAGCAGAAAAAAGGTGAATGTGTGCATAATATTTCGTCCATTTCTAACTGTTTTCATGTACGGCAAATTGCCGGAGGGAGCGGAGGGTTGGGAGAGAGCCTTCATCTTTGCTATCCTGTCCTTTCACTTTATCTTAGGGTTGCTATCTATTAGAATTAAGTCCTGGCCACCTCGCAGGGATCGTAAGAACTGTGTGGCCAGTGTATCTATGTAAATATGTGTAAATCTATGTAAATCTCTCTCTCTCTCTCTCTCTCTCTCTCTCTCTCTCTCTCTCTCTCTCTCTCTCTCTCTCTTTGTGATTGCCCCATCCCTCAGACACTCTTGCAAGCAGTGATAAACCCACACCCAAGCCCCAATGTCGGCAAGCAAAAAGAAAACGTGTTGTATGCTTGGCTCTGGGGCAAGTTATGGAAGCTTTGAAGGGATAGGGTGGGGGGGGAAGATGAGAAATTGGAGATGAGGTGAGAGATTAGGAGAGGTTATGATGAATTGGGAGGTGTTGGGATGAGGAGATATGATGAACGACTGGGAGATGATAAAATGAGAGATTGGGAGAAGTGATGAATAATTAAGGGATGGTGAGATAAGATGAAATGATGAATGACTGGAAGATGAGGTGAGAGATTGGGAGAAGTTATGAAGAATTGGGAGGTGTTGGGATGAGATGATATGATGAATGACTGGGAGATGAGGTGAGAGATTGGGAGGAGTGATGAATAATTGATGGGTGGTGAGATGATAAAACTTATGAATGGGTGGTAGATGATGTGAGAGATTGGGGGAAGTGAGGAATGCTGATGAGATATTGTATATTGAGGAGAGGTTGGAGAGGAAAGACGGGGTATAATGAAGAGATAGGGAGATGAGAGATTGAGAGATGATAAGATATTGGGAGATGATGAGAGATTGGAAGAGGATGAGAGATTGGGAGATGATGAGAGATTGGGAGATGATGAGAGATTGGAAGAGGATGAGAGATTGGAAGATGATTAGAGATTGGGAGCTTAGAGATTAGATATTTAAGATGATTATATATTAAAAGATGGAATATGATGATACACTGGAAGATTAAATGTGATTGGAGATGGAAGATAGGATATGTTGAAAATTAGAAGAGCGACCCGACGAACTTGGGCTATGACAAGATACCAGTTGCGGACACGCAGCCGCATGACAGGTTTGGGAGATGAGCTAGTGGGATATAATGAGAGATATGCAAGATGAAAGAATAGAATTGATGACTGATCAAAATATTAAGTGATGGTAGATGGTTAGATACCGGTACTGAAAGAACACAGATTGTGAGCTGTGAGATGGGATACAAGAGAGAGATTTACATATATTTACATAAATACACTGGCCAAACAGATCTTACGATCCCTGCAAGGTGGCCAGGATTTAATCCTAGTAAAGATAGCAACCTTAAGAGCAAGTGGAAGGGAAGGATAGAAAAGAGAGAGAGAGAAAGAGAGGTACAGGTATCTTATCATTGTAAAGAAAATTGCTTAAGGAATGGGACAATCACTAAGAATACTAAGAGAGCGAGAGAGATGGGGAGGGAGGGAGGGAGGAAGAGAACTGGGAGAGAGGAGAGGGAGGAGGATATGGATCGAGAGAGAGAGAGAAAAAAATAAGGAATGTAAGAACAATGCAGAGAGGACGAGAATAAGAGAGTGAACGCAATAACAAGGGTAGCGAGAACAAAATCGAGCCAACGAATATAGGAGAAGACATGGCACGCAATCTAGACAGGAAAGAAAATACGCCAAAGAGACGAGGGAGAGAGATGAGGGATGAGCGAGACGAGAGAGAGAGAAAAAAATATATTACAAAAAAGAAGGTCCCAATAACGAGAAAGTAAGAACAATATCGAGCAAGCAAGCGAGCGAAGAAGAAGACGTGCGACGTAATCTAGCGACCTGACCCGCCAGTGAATGTAAACAAATTTGTCCAATCTTCTCCCGCGAGGAGTTTTGAGTCTGCCGCCCGGAAAATAAAAATGGCGAGTCGTTTAGCCTTGGCCTAGTAAATCCGGGAAGTGATGACTTTCGCCACTGCGTTCAAGCATGAGGTTGGCTTTTCTTGAATATTATATACACTAGAATATAGTACTGGTGTATATATGGCTACGGTTTGATTTAACTCTCTCTCTCTCTCTCTCTCTCTCTCTCTCTCTCTCTCTCTCTCTCTCTCTCTCTCTCTCTCTCTCTCTCTCTCTCTCTCTCTCTCTCTCTCTCTCTCTCTCTCTCTCTCTCTCTCTCTCTCTCTTCTCTCCTTCTCTCTCTCTTCATATATATATATATATATTATATATATACACATATATATTATATATGTATATATATCTATATCATGTTATATATATATATATCTATATATATATAATATATATATATATATATATATATATATATAATATATATATATAATTATATACGACTCGAAATGGTGACGTACCCGGTAACCTTATAATTATTACATGCTCACGACAGTATCTGAACATCATATAAATGTATGTATTATCACAGAAAATACATACTTACAAAGATACCATAAAACTTGAACTATATAACATAAAGAAACGTTGACATTTCACTTACCGGTATTAGTTTTGTTCATTCACTAGTGTAGTATAATTTACTATACTTAATTGTGTGTATTAACCTTCCTATTCTAGTTCAATGACTTACTACTCCTCACCCAAGCGAATACAAACAAACGTCAAACTATGAAATAATGAAACAAGTGAGCCGCCAGCAACGGAGCTCTTCAAAGACACCTATCACCCCCACGAGCCCATGGAACGGCTTATCTCCCAATGAAATATTGAAAATTTATGTTTTCCTTGTAGTGTCCAAGTATATATATATATATATATATATATATATATATATATATATATATATATATATATATATATATATATTATATATAGACAGATAGAGACAGAGAGAGAGAGGAGAGAGAGAGAGATCATATATTTTTGTTTCATTTATACTTCAGATCTAATGCAAATTGCTAGAATATGTGTTCGTTTGACACCAAGTGAAGACACAACAAAGGGCTTTATCTCTCTATATGTTTTTGACTTCTACAACGGTCTGGAATATACAAAGGGCTTTATCTCTCTATATGTTTTTGACTTCTACAACGGTCTGGAATATACAAAGGGCTTTATCTCTCTATATGTTTTTGACTTCTACAACGGTCTGGAATATACAAAGGGCTTTATCTCTCTATATGTTTTTGACTTCTACAACGGTCTGGAATATACAAAGGGCTTTATCTCTCTATATGTTTTTGACTTCTACAACGGTCTGGAATATACAAAGGGCTTTATCTCTCTATATGTTTTTGACTTCTACAACGGTCTGAAATATACACTGGAAAGAAAAAAGAAAAATAATATCCCTTCGACGTCAGGCGTTTTTATTTCGGGTGTTCATGGTCAATGTTTTTCACGCGCGGCCAAACACACACAGAATGCTGAGAGAGAGAGAGAGAGAGAGAGAGAGAGAGAGAGAGAGAGAGAGAGAGAGAGAGAGAGAGAGAGAGAGAGAGAGAGAGAGAGAGAGAGAGAGAGAGAGAGAGAGAGAGAGAGAGAAATGAGTGTGTGTGTGTGTGTGTGGTTTCGTTTTTCACACACACACACACACACACACACACACACACACACACACACACACACACACACACACACACACGGTCACGGTGGCCGAGCGCGCTTAGTACTCTGTATTGGGAGCGCTAGCTCTGGTGTTGGGGGTTCAATCCCACGTGCCGGCAGGGGAAGTTCTCTCAAAAACTTTCCCTGGCCGTGAAGGCAAGATCTGGGCGGATCGTCTCGGGGGACCCACAAAGTCTCCTGCCCACGTCCTACTCCCTTGGGAGTATGTAGGCTCTCTCGTTAGCTGCCAGGATCAGCCTGTTGATCCATTAGGATAAGATCTAGGTTAAGTCTGTGTATTTTCAGCCCCATTGGCTGCCGGCTTGAAATAAACCGATTATTATTATTATTATTACACACACACACAGAATGCTGAGAGGTAGAGAGGTCTGTGTGTTGTGTGTGCGTCCTTGAATATTTTAGTGTCTGCCTGTTCACCATGTTTACACACACACACACACACACAATGCCAAAATATTTCCATTTCGCATTTTCGACCTTCAGGATCGGAGGAATAGAAAGTAATGATGAACATAAAAATAAAACGACCTCGTCTCCGTACTGTGGAATTATTATTAATTATAAGAGGAACGGCCGGGATATTTTTCTATCGAATAATGTACCGTATAAATTTATCTTGAAGATGTGTCTAGGTTTTTTTTTGTTTCTAAGTTTGAGGGAGGCCTAGCGAGAAAACTAAAAATAAAATAAAAAAATAAACAAAAATAATAAACCAAAAAACCAGCCCTTCTCCCCTTCGCTGCTATTTGTAATATGGAAGTTCCTTTAAATTTTGTCGAGGCTTAAAAATGCATCAACATTAACAATAGTAAACATATTTTTGTATTCAACTTACATAATGTATTGCACTTACATCTCTTACTCAAGTATATTTGCCGACATTTCCTAAACTTGATAAATTGCTTGCATATTAAGTCAATTCACTTATAATATATGCACAACAAAAAAAACGCAGCATAATCAGTCTTAGTTACGATCACAAGCCAAGATAAAAAGGAGGTTTTGAGGGAATTTTTTATCGACAGCCGTAATTGGCTTCAGAATACATTAACATTATCTGAACCAACGTCTTGTGGGTTATTATGCTATTTTGTTGAACTATTATTGAGGATTTTGCTTGTTTTTGCCATTTTTGAGTGATGTATTTTAGAACTCTCTCCCAGAATCAGTCTTTCCCTCTTCCTATGACTTAAATTGCTTCAAACTCCGTGTGTCCAGGCATTTTGGCTCGAACGTCCCTTGATTTTGGCCCTGTCACTCTTTCAACTATGGGGGAGGCACTCGCTATAGGCAGTAATGCCTTTTGCCTCCCTCAATCACATACAAAAAAAAAAAAAAAAAAAAAAAAAATTGTCCCCTAGGCTAACAAAAAGGCCTTCCCAGAAAACTGCCCACCCAGACCTACTTCAAGCTAAATTGGTATTTTTTCAACGGAAGACCGATTTCTTCTAAGTTACAGGCTCGCTATCGCTCGTCTAGAATATAATCGACAGCTGTTTGCGCGGCGAAGCTTCATAGTATTTCCAAACTATTTGGGCGACACGTCTTACAATCTCCAAACTAATGGAGCGAGATAGGAGGTCCATTAACCCATTAACCCATACAGTACCGATGACGCCCTTTTCATCATATTGTGGCCACTATTAGACGATTTTATTCAGATTAGGAAGGACCTCTAGCAATAATAAGGCTTCAAACTATCTTGACCAACCCTTTTCACTACCGCAGATCTTTCCTAAGCTTCATAACATCGCCTAAACATAGCCAGAATAAAAGATAACACACGTCGCTGGTACTCAAAGGGTTAAGACCCTACTCGGACCAAATAGGGTGCAGTCTTAGTTATGATCACAAGCCAAGATGAAAATGAGGTTCAGAGGGAAATTTTCTCTGCACGAGTAATTTGCCTTCAGAATACATTAAGTTTTAGTGGGGGTCGTTAAAGCAGAATTTATCTGTGCATTAGAAATATTGCTTCATTCCTCTTGTGTGTGTGTGTGTGTGTGTGTGTGTGTGTGTGTGTGTGTGTGTGTGTGTGTGTGTGTGTGTGTGAGAGAGAGAGCGAGAGAGAGAGCATTTACGTGTGGCTCTGTATGTATGAAAGAGAGAGAACAAATAGGTTGAGGGATAGTTACAAGGAGTTACAGGGATTAGTTAGCATATCAAAGACCTTGCAGTTCACTCCGAGGAGATACTCAGATACTACAAGTGAGACAAGACAGATTACGTAGGGCACTACACTAATTGCTTGTTCTCTTATATTCTCTACTTGAACTGCTCCTCTGAAGAGACAGGCACAGAGAGAGAGTGTCAGAGAGAGAGAGAGAGAGAGAGAGAAAGAGATTTGATTTTGATTTTGCCCCGAGGGGCGAGTTTATTGAGCAGCGCCCCCCATCCTGTGAGGGGAAAACCACTGGTAAAGCGATACATACTGCTCAAAGAGCCATTATTCCACTGAAACAACAGCATCGTCGTCTGGTTACATTCATATTTGTGTTTATAAATCAGGTTGGCATTATTCATATGGAGAGAGAGAGAGAGAGAGAGAGAGAGAGAGAGAGAGAGAGAGAGAGAGAGAGAGAGAGAGAGAGACCGTGAATGAGAGTGAGTGATGATGAATGAGAGAGAGAGAGAGAGAGAGAGTGAGTGAGAGAGAGTTAGCGAGAGTGAGTGATCTTGAAAGAGAGTGAGCAAGCGTGAATGAGAGTGAGCAAGCGTGAATGAGAGTGAGCGAGTGGGAGTGAGTGGTGTACGAGTGTGCGGGCGTGTGTTGGGGAATAGAGTTATTACATTATTTTTTTCCCCTTGGTATATCTTGGGTAGTTACTTAATTCGCTATACCAGGGAGAATTAAGGTAGTCAAACATTATGATAGCATATAGTCTAGCAGGCTATTATAGTGTGACGGTATAGTTTGTCTAGGGTTCTTGGGGTGATAGCTTACGATAGGAGAAAGGTTAAGTGGAACGGAAAATGCACACTGATTTCCCCTTATCTTATATTCCTCCTTCCCCTCTTTCCTTTGCTCCTCCTCCTCCTCCTCCTCCTCCTCCGGTATACTTCTCCTTTTATTCCTCCTCCTCCTCCTCCTCCTCCTTTACTCCTGCTCCTACTCCTCTTCTTCCTGCTCCTGCTCCTGCTACTCCTCTTTCTGTTACCCTTCTTCCTCCTTCTACTCCACCTCTTTCTCCATTTACTCCAACCCCTCTCGTTTTACTTTACTTATGCTAGCCATTGCCAGACAGATATAAAAAGTTAACCCAATTTACCATATCCTGGAATGTGTGCGTGTGTGTGTGTGGACTTCAGTTTCTTTTAATTTCCAGTACACAAAATATTTACACTACTACTAATAATAATGATGATAATAATAATAATAGATAATAATAATAATAATAATAATATTAATAATAATAATAAAAATAATAATAATAATAATAATAATACAAATAATAATAACAATACTACTACTACTACTAATAATAATAATAATATCCAACCAGTACGGTATTTCGGCTACCTATGACTCCATTGAAGCAAGCCGACACCTCAGTAATGAGAATACGACACAAAGACTCATCCCCTCCATCCCTGGCCATCAAAAATAAAACTATAATAAAATAAAGATAACCCCCCCCCCCCCCCCCCTGCACAATGGCTCCTCCAAACACTTCAAACGACTCAGGCATAAGCAAAGGCCTCACACAGAACTTCAAAGGGACGAGAGTAGATGAGACCTTAGTTTTCAGGGAACTTACCTAACAGCCCCGTCAATCTACTGTACCGGATTTAACCCCTTCTGTACCGCAAACGTCTTTTTCATGTTATGCTAGCTGTGTTTAGACGATTTGGTGCATATGAAGAAGGATCTGTGACAGTGAAAGGTTTTAAGGGAGATAGTTCGCAGCCTGTTATTGCTAGAGGCCCTTTTCAAACTGAATGAAATCGTTTAATAGTAACTAGAATATAGTTAAAAGTTACTGAAAGGGGATAAGGAACTCGGTAGGTATCAGACAATTTGCTTTTGCTGCATTTCTTAATTAACTATAGACTGTCTTAACCCGTTCATTAACTATAGACTGTCTTAACCCGTTCATTAACTATAGACTGTCTTAACCCGTTCATTAACTATAGACTGTCTTAACCCGTTCATTAACTATAGACTGTCTTAACCCGTTCATTAACTATAGACTGTCTTAACCCGTTCATTAACTATAGACTGTCTTAACCCGTTCATTAACTATAGACTGTCTTAACCCGTTCATTAACTATAGACTGTCTTAACCCGTTCATTAACTATAGACTGTCTTAACCCGTTCATTAACTATAGACTGTCTTAACCCGTTCATTAACTATAGACTGTCTTAACCCGTTCATTAACTATAGACTGTCTTAACCCGTTCATTAACTATAGACTGTCTTAACCCGTTCATTAACTATAGACTGTCTTAACCCGTTCATTAACTATAGACTGTCTTAACCCGTTCATTAACTATAGACTGTCTTAACCCGTTCATTAACTATAGACTGTCTTAACCCGTTCATTAACTATAGACTGTCTTAACCCGTTCATTTGTTATAAGGCTTTTACTTTGGCTACAATAAGACGATTTTCTTCAGCTTAGGAAGGGCCGTTGGGGGTCTGAGGGTTTATTGGCTTTTGTTATACCTCTCTCAACTCAGCCCCGGGAGCTTCCGAGTAAAATAGTATATTATTGGCCAGACAGAAACATGTATGACGTCTTCGTATCTTAAAGGGGATAACATTAGCTCCTTCTATACCGTCGATATTGTGTTCATTATATTCTGGCTACTATTAATCGATTGTATTCAGTTTAGGAAGGATCTCTAGCCATTATAAGGCTTCGAACTATCTCAATCAACCCTTTTAATTACCACAGCTCCTTCTTAAACTGCACAATATTGTCAAAATATAGCAAGAATAAAAGTAAAAAGCCGTCGTCGGTACAGTAGGGGTTAACTCACTGACTACAAGGTGCCTTTCTTGATATACATAAATCGTCACGAGTTACCTAGAAAACAAGATAATTAGGCATCACTGGACTGGAGGAGGTATTCAAGGTAGTTTTAAACCTATATCTATGAGCCCTATTTTGTAACTGAATTAAAATCGTCTATAGTGTTGGTCAGAAATTCAGAACCAATTAATAAGCTAACATATCTATAATTTGGGAAGAGTCAAACAGTAAATATGAGTGCGAATGACAGCACGTTTGCTCCAGTCCTTCCTGAGTTACAAAGGCTAGGGGTCATAATTCCTCGACTCGTCATGATCAAGAGAATTGGACTCTAAAATTAGACACATACTATATATATTTAAAAAATATCTCTCAATTTTAATATCTTAAATAGAAGGACACAATTACAAAATATACACTCGAAGATATAAATAGGCTACGACAAAGTAAGCTATGAGCGAAACACTGACAATGTGTGGTTCCTCAAATATTGTTAATTTTAGACAAATCAATATCATAGGTCAATTACAATTAGCTTAAAATGATCTTGCACAATTACCGTCGAGCTAAACCACAGATCAAGTGTGAGAAAGGGTAAATAACTTGGAGTATCTCGAAAATGTGAAAATGTTTATAGAATTCCGGCGGTAAGTGAACTCAACTCCACCTGTTAATGCCTCACAAGTGTATGTAAAATGCCAAACTTAATCCGGTATCACAAGAGCGCTTTTTCCCTCAACTTCCAGCGACAATTCTGGTCTGGCCGCTTATATGCCCAACTTCAATAACAAGATCTGTCACCTAAAATAATCTGCCCCGAGTTTAGTTGTCCATACCAGTGCAAAATAGTCTCGTAATGTTCCCAGCAAAAAGCCAGTGTCACACGAGCACTGTTTCCAGAAATATTTTGGAGCAATTCTCGTCTGGTAACTTCAGAATTATGCGTTAATGAATCTCTAACCACCAAAAATGTTCTATCTAATTCTAGTCCACGATACCAATGTAAAAAAAAGCCCCGAAATATTGCTAGTAAAAGCATGCTCACATAAAATTGCCGGAAAAAGCGCTCGTGTGACATAGCTTTAACCCCTTCTATACCGGCGACGTATTATTGGTTTGATTCTAGCTATAATAAGACGAGTTTGTGCAGTTTAAAAGGACATGTGATAGTAATATAGGTTAAGTGAGATAGTTCGAAGCCTGCAAATTGGTATAGGTCCGATTTAAACTGCATAAAATCGTCTAATAGTAGCCAGAATAAAGCTAAAAGGACGGCGCCGGTACAGAAGGGGTGAAGTTGCAGGTGAAAAGTTGCCTGGAAAAGGATCCGTGTAATTCCGCCTCATAAGTGCCTGCAAAGAGGAGGGGGCTCAGTCGCTGAATATTCCACTCGAAACACCGTTGGCCAGTTCCTAATACTCAAGATTTTTTTTTAGTGGGGATACAGCTTAAATATTTAAAGTTCTGGTCTAATTAAAGCCTAATCTTGTGCAAGTAGCTCGAGGAGAGGGTTTGCTCGCTTAATTTACAGGGGGTTGGGCTGTGGTTTGGACTGTTGTTGGGCTTGTAATTTTGGTAAATTTGTAGTTTTTAGGTGGTTGATAGAGTTAGTTATGTTAGGTAGTGATAGGTAGTTGTTGTTGTGTTGGGGGTAGTTTTGGTGGTTGTTTAGTTGTTGGTAGAGTTAGTTATGTTAGGTAGTGATAGGTAGTTGTTGTTGTGTTGGGGGTAGTTTTGGTGGTTGTTTAGTTGTTGGTAGAGTTAGTTATGTTAGGTAGTGATAGGTAGTTGTTGTTGTGTTGGGGTAGTTTTGGTGGTTGTTTAGTTGCTGGTAGAGTTAGTTATGTTAGGTAGTGATAGGTAGTTGTTGTTGTGTTGGGGGTAGTTTTGGTGGTTGTTTAGTTGTTGGTAGAGTTAGTTGTTATGTTAGTTAGTGATAGGTAGTTGTTGTTGTGTTGGGGGTAGTGTTGGTGGTTGTTTAGTTGCTGGTAGAGTTAGTTATGTTAGGTAGTGATAGGTAGTTGTTGTTGTGTTGGGGGTAGTTTTGGTGGTTGTTTAGTTGTTGGTAGAGTTAGTTGTTATGTTAGTTAGTGATAGGTAGTTGTTGTTGTGTTGGGGGTAGTGTTGGTGGTTGTTAAGTTGTTGATAGAGTTCGTTTTTATGTTAGTTAGTGATAGATAGGTATTGTTGTCCGCACTATATAATTTGAATAATTCTTGGATAATAACATGCTTGTAGAGCTTTAAATATGAAATACTAACCGAAAGCAGCCTAGTCTTATTATTATGTTTGTCTATAATGGTTTGTTGGATGAAGGCTAATAATAAATTGTAGTTGCTCATATTATTGTTGCTACATTTCTTCACAGCTCAATATTTAATGGTTTCGTCTAATACAAGGCAAACGCAAGTAGAAGATAGGATTTAATCACTCTATTAACAAGGGGTACAGTAAATTGTGATTTGGATTGCACTGTAATTATTGTTGTGCTTGTGATCGTTGTAGTTGTTGTAATAGCTATGGACGTGGAATTAATAATAGGATATAGTTGTTGTTATCTGTGATGATATTTTCGTTGTGTTTTGTGTAATCTTGGGGATGTTGTTGTTGTAGTCTAATTGGTACTGTGGCATTATTCATAACTTAAATATGTAAAATTATCTACATATTAAAGACAAATCCCGAACAAGTGGTTCGAGGAAAGGGTTTGCTCGCTGCATTAACTAGGGCTTCAGTCGTTGTAGTTGTGATTTAGGTTGTGATTGTTGTGATTGTTTTAATTCTTCTGGATATGTTTATAAAGTGTTTGTATAAGCAGTGTTTGCCGTTGTAGATGTTGTAATACCTGTGGACGTGTATATAATAGAAGGCTAGTTGTGTTTGTTGTTGTTGTTGTTGTTGTCGTTCCCTAAGCTGCCTGGCCGGACAACCCCGAGTCCCTAAGGAAGGCCATGGCCACGATCGGGCTTTCCCACAGGGCTCTTAAAGAGTGTTGATTATGTTGTTGGCGTAGGTCATTGTGTAGAATGCAGTGTTCTATGATGTGGTTAATAGTATGGGGTGCCGCGTTGTTGTACTTTTTGTTTGTGTAGCCGTTCAGATGAATGTGATTTTTTGGGTTTGTAGTTGTAAATATTGTAGAGTTATTGTAGAGTTATTGTAGAGTTATTGTAGTTATTGTAGAGTTATTGTTTATTCTGATTGTGGGTTCTGCATTAAATGAACAAATTCTTGCAAACTATGTGATGGTGTTGTTGGACATTTAGTTAGTATTATTGCAATAATTCCCAACTACAAAAGCTGACCTTGTTTTCAAATTAAAGTCTAATCCCTTGCACGTGGAGAGTGGGTTAGAACCACCTCACTGTTTTACCTCACTCCAGGATTTCTCTGGTTATGGTTGTGGTAGCTGTGGATAGTGTGGTTGTTTATGTATTTGGTGAGATTGGCATGGTTATTGTAGTGAAGTTTGTTATGTGGTTGATGTGGTAGTTTGCGTTGCCATAGTAGGTGGTAGGGCTTAAATCTTATTGTTATGATTTCTTTGTATCATGTTGTATATTGTGGTGGTGGTTGTTGTTGAAGATGTGCCAGTTGTATTTCATTACAGCCCAAACATTTCAAGTTGTCTATTAATTAAAGCAAGTGGTTCATTTCAGGATTTCAGTGGTTGTGGATGTCCAAGTTGTGGTTCCTCTGATTATATTTGTTGTTGCTGTTGTTGTTGTGTGTGTGTGTGTGTGTGTGTGTGTGTGTGTGTGTGTGTGTGTGTGTGTGTGTGTGTGTGTGTGTGTGATTTTTTTGTCGATGTGTTTTTTGATGGTGCTGGTGTTTATCTGGCCAGGATCTATGTGGTTATGGTGGTTGTGATAATTGTATTTGGTTGTTATGGTTATGAAAGTTATGTTGTCAGTACTATTACATTATTAATTGGGGTTGCTGTCTTGGGTGCGACTGAGGGTGTTAGGAATATATATAATGTATATATACTGTATATGCTGTATATCTCTCTCTCTCTCTATATATATATATATATATATAATTTATTTTACCACTGGTGCACCACCTCCATGACCTCCTCCTCCACCTGTACCACCACCACAACCAGCACCACCTCCAACACCACCACCACCACAACCGGGACGCGTTATTAAAGGGTATATGCTGAGCACCAGTCCTGGCGCATTCGGTGTCGCCTGCCCCTAAAATAAAAAACTTGCCTACCGATCGTTAAAAAAGTTTCCTGACGTCTCCGAAGGTATGTAATGGAAGCTGGTTAGTTAGTTTGGCTGTCGCGGTCCATTTGGCTTTTATGGCAAATCAATCCGACTGTCTTCTTCTTTGCAATCCTTTCCTACCACTTTCCCTCTCTATTGGGTTGGCTATCTCTACAAGAATGGAGTCCTGACCACTTTGCTGGGATCGAAAGGTCTGTGTGGCTAGTGTATGTATGTAAATCTATGCAAATAGATTCCTGTACAGTCATGGTCAGGAACATTTAAAAATCATCTATTTATAATATAATTATTTACAAGGGAATGCTTAGTGTGCGGAATTTAGGTGTGAGTATCCTAGGTTCGAGTCCTTGGAGTGTCCATCGATTCATTACTTTCATTAATGTTGTTCATAATTAATTAATGTAATATTTATTAAATGTATTGTTTGTTTACTTGCCTTGTTGATTTACCACCAATTTAGACTTACTAGTTGAAAGGGCCTACTGGTTAAGCTGTCTAGCGTTTCTCAATGTTATAACTCGACTAGGCCCTAACCCAGTTCACGCCATCACTTAATTAGCTCAAACCACGGACTCTTAACCCCCCCCCCCTCCCCCGTCTCTCTCTCTCTCTCTCTCTCTCTCTCTCTTTATTCTTTTTTTATGTGTTTTTTTTCTTCTTCTATATTCGAATTACTCCCTCTCGGGCATAGGCTGAGAGCCTGTACGTTCAACCGCTCAACACGGTGAAGCCCGTGAGGTCTTCTTCCAGTCTAGGGAGTGAAACATGTGAAGCACATACATCTGCAACTAGCCTTTGCCATTTTGCCTTCGCAAGATGTACGGCGCTTGGTTGCCCACTCACGGCTTGAAGCAGCCCCATCTCTGGAGCTGCTTCGCCTTTGACAATTGATAATTGATACATTCAATAGGAGTCTAGACATCCATTTCGAAGAGGTTGGAGTAATATAGGTAAACAAAAAAGAGAAAAAAAGGGTTAAGCATCAGTTGGAATACAATATTTCTCAATTTCCTTCTTTACCATGAGTTTCCCAGTAGAAATAGTCTCAGTCTGCTGGGGGCCTTATTTTCCCATCTAAATTTCATGCCGACCCGTTTGGGTGGGGAGAGAGCTTTCTGCTATGCTATCCTTGCCTTCCACTTTGTAGCAACTTCTGTGTTAGCATTAAGTCCGCACAGCCTAGTACAGACCGCAAGTTCTGTACAGTCTGTGTATCTATGTAATTAACTCTCACTCTCACTCTCTCTCTCTCTCTCTCTCTCTCTCTCTCAAGATAGACACTTGGTCTGGTAAATATTTTTGGAACAGTGTGCGAAAAATGGAATCTGAAGATAAATGCGGAATATGGGAAAACTAATAGGATAAAACGACATATAATCGCCAGGAAATATATTGACATATTAATACGGTGTACAACCGACAAACTAAGATGGCAGAGCGTATTATACTCGCCAAACTAGGGGGGGGGGGGGGCGGCCCAAGCACGAGTTCAATGTAACAAAGCCGTAGTAACAATATATGGCCGTGTTTTCCGGGGTAGCGGCGTGAAATGTTCCGTAAGTTTTCAGCCATTATCCCGGGGTGAAGTGGCCAAGTTCCCTAATATACCTGGAGGTGCTCTAATTGCAGTTGTGGGCTTCTAGGTTAAGGAGGTACTGCTTGGTTTTTCGTCTATATATTTTTTCTATTAACTTATTTTTGAGTTTCCTCGGTAGACCTCTATCAAGCTTAGAAAAACACCCCCTAGACCCCCATTCAAGATAGATTTGTAATTTTTTCGATAGAAATTAGAGGCTCGCTATCGGTCGCCAGGAAAAAATCGACACCTAAAGCGCACGAAAGGTCTTAGTATTATTGACAACAACATGAGGTGAAAGGTCTCAAAATCGCCAAACTAACGGAACGAACGTCTTAAAACATCAAAACTAACATGCTAAACATGAGGGAGAAGGGGGTCCAGAAAAAGCGAGTAGTACCCCCTTAAAGGTTTCGTTAGAAATAGAACAAGGGATTAGCTTTGTTATCCAATTGTTTGTTGTTAATATTTCGAGTTTCTATTTTTGTTTTGTCTGCCTTTGTTTTACTTGACATTTCAGTTGTGTGTGTGTGTGTGTGTGTGTGTGTGTGTGTGTGTGTGTGTGTGTGTGTGTGTGTGTGTGTGTGCGCGCGCGCGCGTGCGTGTGCTATGGGTCAGAAAGAAAACGGGAGTGTTTGAATATGGAATGTAAAAGACTACATTTGAAGGGCACTCGCCGCTACCCCCCCTCTGACCATCAAACTACCGAACAACAAACAAGGCAACAGGCAGCCCCCGCCAAACAACTACCCGCTCGGTCAACCATACCACCACCAGCCCCTAAACCACACAATGCATGGGAAAGTGGACCCCCACACCAGACTGAAAAACAACAAAATGCTACTACACAGTCTTTTTTATTGCAGCAAATGCAACAAATGCAACAAGTACAGCAACATATACTGCAAGTGCTGAAAGCAGTGCCGTGGCAGTGGGGCCCAACGCACCCGCTACAAGGATACCAGCAACAACAGGTGGCAGCAATGCCGACAGCCTTTATAAAATAATCACTCTAAATATTGCTGGCCTCTTACCATACAAATTTAGAGGCAAAATAAAATTACTCTCAGAAGTGGCACAAACTGAAAATGCTTTTATAATCTCCCTAACAGAAACACACCTAACAGAGGAAATCAGAGAAGCTGAAATAAAAATACCAAACTTTGTATCATATAGAACGGACAGACCAAAACAAAAGAAAAAAGGCGGTGTCATCACCTACGTGGATGGCCACTTTGCAGCTAGGACACAAGTTCTCCACTCAGAATCAAACTTGTACACAGAATCCCTGGTACTATACATTAAAGACCTTGATTGGGTATATATAAATATATACAGGCCACCAGCGTGCCCAACAAATAAATTTAATGACCAACTAACAAAGATTAGAGAAGTAATTAACTCACTACCACCACCCATGCCTACCATTATGCTCACTGGTGATCTAAACTTCCCGCTCATAGACTGGGAGTTGGAGAGTGTATATGGAGGAGCAGGGGACATGCGGACTCAGGCAGAAGCTGTCCTGAACTTTGCGGAGGATTTCTGTTTACATCAAGCCATCAACACTCCCACAAGAGGTGACAACATACTGGACATTGTGATGACAAACAATGATGACCTTTTACATAATATTACTGTAAACAAAACTAATCTCTCAGATCATAACATCATAACCCTGACGACCAGCTTACCTACAAATATGCAAACTAGAATTCCCAGTGCAGCACAACAAGCACCAAATTTCAGCCGAATGAACTTTCACAGCGAGTCAGTCTGCTGGGAAAGTTTAAAGAGAGACCTCGGTGAAGTAAACTGGGATTCACTCATGAAAGACTGCGATCCTGAGGCCCAATACGACATACTGACGACTAAATGCTTGGAAATATCAGAGAAATATGTACCGTTGAGGAGATCGTCTAATAAGACCTCTCCTTATAAGGGTAATATACCAAGGGACCGAAAAGTTCTGATGCGAAAGAGAACAAAACTAAGAAAAAAACTCAAGAACACCAACAACATTGAAATACGGACGCAAACCGAAAACAAAATTACCATCATAGAAGAAAAACTTAAAAGGTCAGTTGAATTAGAAGATGACCGGAAAGAAATACAAGCCGTGGCATGCATTAAAACCAATCCTAAATACTTTTACAAGTATGCCTCAAACAAGTCAGTAGTGAGAGCGAGTATTGGCCCACTGACTGACTCAGACGGCCGAACCATAAACGAACCTCAAGAGATTGTTGAAGAACTACTGCTCCAGTACAAAAGTGTCTTCAGCAACCCTGTGAAAGACAAAATAATCAACTCACCTATGGACTTTTTTCGTCACGGTGCTGACTGCACATCAAAACTGACGGACATAACTTTAAGCAGAGACATCATAGAAGGAGCAATTAAAGAGATGGCTACTAACTCGGCAGCTGGTCCCGACCACTTCCCTGCTGTGCTCCTTAAACGTTGTGCTAAAGAGCTGAGCGTTCCTTTGCTCTTTCTTTATAGAACTTCATTAGAATCTGGTATAATACCAAAGAAATTAAAAAGTGCCAACATCACACCAATCCACAAGGGAGGGTCGAAGACAGAGGCAAAAAATTATCGACCAGTTGCCTTAACCTCCCACATTATTAAAGTCTTGGAGAGAATAATGGTTAAGAACATGGCTCAATATCTCGAACAAAACAACAAAATGAACCAAGACCAACATGGTTTTCGCACTGGGCGTTCATGCCTCTCCCAACTGCTTGCCCACTATGAAACAATTTTAGAAAAGCTGGAATATAACAAAAATGTTGATGTGGTCTATCTTGATTTCGCAAAAGCCTTTGACAAGGTAGACCACGGTATTTTGTTACACAAGATAAGACAAATGGGCATTACTGGAAAGCTCGGGATGTGGCTGCACTCGTTTCTTACTGACAGGGAGCAGTGTGTAGCGGCTAGCGGTGCAGTGTCTCGGCCGTCGGTGGTCAACAGTGGGGTGCCACAGGGATCAGTCCTTGGACCTCTGCTATTTCTGATCCACATATCCGACATAAACAGACACGTCTTACACTCGTCTGTAGCTTCTTTTGCCGATGACACCAGGGTACTGAAGGAAGTTTCTTCAGTATCGGATGCCGAAAAATTACAAACTGATCTGGCATCACTTTACTCGTGGGCAGAGCATAATAACATGTCCTTCAACGACAACAAATTTGAGCATATACATTACAGTTCAGGGGGAATCAATTACAATGCACACACGTTTGCAGCACCGGACGGTTCACATATAGACACCAAGGAGTATATAAGAGACCTAGGAATTACCCTCAGTTGTGACGGAAACTTTACCCAACATATACAAAATGTGGTAAAGAAGGCACGAAGCCAGGCTGGCTGGATCCTTCGCACTTTCCGGACACGTGAAAGGCTTCCTATGCTGACGTTATACAAGTCACTCGTGATACCATTGCTAGAGTATTGTTGTCAGCTGTGGAGTCCGTGGCGAGCAGGAGAGAAGGCAGTCACTTGAAACAGTACAACGATCTTTCACCGATAGAATATCTGACGTCCGACATTTGGACTACTGGGCAAGGTTACGTGAACTCCACCTTTACTCACTAGAAAGGCGTAGAGAAAGGTACGCTATATTATACATCTACAAAATATTGACCGAAAAATCTGTAAATAACTTGAATATACGGTTTAGCATCCACCAACGACGGGGTCGGCTCTGCCATATTGAAAGGATATACCCCAGAGCAAGTACAAGAATCAAGACGCTCAAAGAAAACGCTTTTGCTATAAGAGGGCCACTCCTTTTCAATGCACTGCCCAGACACCTGCGTGACTCAACGGAACATAACCTTGAACGTTTCAAGAACCAACTAGATAAATTCCTACGGATAATACCCGATCAACCCAAGCTGCCACATTACCACCTCTGCGCTGCCAGCAACAGCATCATAGACCAAATGGCGAAGAGACGAGCAGACGGGTTATACTAGTGGCGGCGCATCAGCGTGGCCACGGGCAGCAACTACTGCCTGAAACTACTCACCACAGGAACCACAGGGGGGGGTGTGTGTGTGTTACTCAGTTACTTGTTCGTCAAGGGGAATCCACGCAATGCGAGCTAAGCTCATTATTATCGCGCCTCCTTAACTGGGAATGTATTGCGTGAAATGCATGTTAAGTGTTTATGTATCGTTGGAATGGCTGTGGATGTGTGTGTAGTCTGTATTTTAGCCAATTGGCGAGATCTGGAAACGAAGGCTTAGGGTTAATCTGTACGGTACCATTCTCACTACGGTACCAGTCTCACCCGAAGGCTTAGGTTGACCAGTAGCTTAGGTTGACCAGTAGCTTAGGTTGACCAGTACGATACCCATCTCACCTTGTAACCGATCACCAACCCCAGATGGGACGTCACAACTTCGTCCACTTATACAAGGTTCCTACTTATACTGCTAGGTGAACAGAGGCTACACCGTTAGGAGACTTGCCCAAATGTCTCTTCCCCGCCCGGGTCTCGAACCCGGGACCTTCTGGTTGTGAGCCAGACGCGCTATCAGTTACGCCACGGGGAGGTGTAAAATGTGTGTGTGTGTGTGTGTGTGTGTGTGTGTGTGTGTGTGTGTGTGTGCACCTAAATGTACTCTTGTCTTGTCTCTCGTAGTTCCCCCAGCTTCCACAACTTCCTTCATTTCATTCATCCACTCCTATCGTAAGTATTTCATCATTTCATTCATCCACTCCTATCGTAAGTATTCCATCATTTCATTCATCTACTCCAATCGTAAGTATTCCATCATTTCATTCATCCACTCCTATCGTAAGTATTCCATCATTTCATTCATCTACTCCTATCGTAAGTATTCCATCATTTCATTCATCCACTCCTATCGTAAGTATTCCATCATTTCATTCATCCACTCCTATCGTAAGTATTCCATCATTTCATTCATCCACTCCTATCGTAAGTATTCCATCATTTCATTCATCCACTCCTATCGTAAGTATTCCATCATTTCATTCATCCACTCCTATCGTAAGTATTCCATCATTTCATTCATCTACTCCAATCGTAAGTATTCCATCATTTCATTCATCCACTCCTATCGTAAGTATTCCATCATTTCATTCATCTACTCCTATCGTAAGTATTCCATCATTTCATTCATCCACTCCTATCGTAAGTATTCCATCATTTCATTCATCCACTCCTATCGTAAGTATTCCATCATTTCATTCATCCACTCCTATCGTAAGTATTCCATCATTTCATTCATCCACTCCTATCGTAAGTATTCCATCATTTCATTCATCTACTCCTATCGTAAGTATTCCATCATTTCATTCATCCACTCCTATCGTAAGTATTCCATCATTTCATTCATCCACTCCCATCGTAAGTATTCCATCATTTCATTCATCCACTCCTATCGTAAGTATTCCATCATTTCATTCATCCACTCCTATCGTAAGTATTCCATCATTTAATTTATCCACTCCTATCGTAAGTATTCCATCATTTCATTCATCCACTCCTATCGTAAGTATTCCATCATTTCATTCATCCACTCCCATCGTAAGTATTCCATCATTTCATTCATCCACTCCTATCGTAAGTATTCCATCATTTCATTCATCCACTCCTATCGTAAGTATTCCATCATTTCATTCATCCACTCCTATCGTAAGTATTCCATCATTTCATTCATCCACTCCTATCGTAAGTATTCCATCATTTCATTCATCCACTCCTATCGTAAGTATTCCATCATTTCATTCATCCACTCCTATCGTAAGTATTCCATCATTTTCCAGCAATGAAGTGGCCAAGTTCCCTAATATACCTGGAGGTCCTCTAATTGGGCTTCTAGGTTAAGGGGGTACTGCTTGAAGTTCGCTCCGTTAGTTTGGCGATTTTTAGACCTTTCGCCTCATTTTGTTGTCAATATTAAGACCTTTCGTGCCCTTTAGGTGTCGATTTTAGAAGGAACCTATTTCAATCGAAAAATGTACACATTTATCTTGAATGGAGGTGTATGTAACAAAGCCGTACCGGTAATAATATATGGGCGTGTTTTCCGGGGTTAGCGGCGTGAAATGTTCAGGCCTCAGCGTAAGTTTTCACCCATTATCCCGGGGTGAAGTGGCCAAGTTCCCTATTATACCTATAGGTGCTCTAATTACAGGTTTGGGGTACTAGGTTGCTTCCAAAATGAAACTATAATTATAATGTGAAGAAAGCTAGTTCTCGAGAGGCTCAGCTTGGACATTTTGTTCTGCATGGAAATGTGTTATAGCAGAAGTACTTTGGCTAAATATACTATTTAATTTCAATATCCTAACTCCAGACTTCCTACCTATAGTTTCCCATAATATACCGTACCTTTGGTTCTTTGTCAGGGCCTCTAATTGAAAATGTGTAGGTGTGTATATGTACAGTATGTATGTACTCAGGCCCATTCCCCCTGTTTCCCTTTTTTCTTGTTCTTGGGGTGGCCGACTCGAGACATAGCCCGAATAGGGACAACACAACACAACACAATGAACACACAAAAAACAAAACACAAATTCACACACATCTAGGTTTCAGAATGTACATCCTGCTAGCAATAGAGGATATTCGAAAGGGGTTATGCTTTTTTTCACAACGTATATTTCAATTGACACTCGTGTTAATTAATTCACCCGTGTTAATTAATCCGTGTTGTTCATTTTGCTTAGGTGTAGGCCGTATTATTAAGTCCTTCGCTCAGTTCTGCTTGTATTTATCTTCATATTTCCCATCTCTTTATTTCGTTTGCTAATATATTTTAAAACCCCTTCCTTTATTCCACTACTCGACTAAGTCCCGCCTGCCTTCCCCCACCCCACCACACACACACACACTCACACACACGCACGCACGCACGTACGTTATGCGAGAATGAAGTGGCCAAGTTTCCTAATATTCCTGGGGTACACTAATTGCAGGTATATTACTATAGTCCGTTCATCACAAGTAGGCCTGACATCGTGACCCCTAGCCTCTGTATCGCATAAAGGGCTAGGGCAAATGGGCTGTACTGTACATATCCACACCTATTCCCTGGCTGACCCTTTCTAAATGGTAACAAAATTAGCTCGATTATTCAAGTCTTTTAGGAGTTATAAAGGGTAGTGGTCAAGATTTTTAGCCTACCAATAATTAATGATCTATAGGCTTCTGTTAAATCTTACATTATTGGTTCTGTATTTATTTAGGAAGCTTTTAAGTGTGTTTATATATATATTTTTTTTTCTCTCTTCAGATTTCCTCTTTCTTCGGTGTGTTTTCCGCCCATTGGTTCTGTTGGTATTCCTTAAGGGGAAGTATTTGCTTTATTCTGAATCCCCTTCTCCTTCATGTTTAGCCCCATTAGTTTTCAAATTGTAAGACTTTCACCCATTTATTTGCCATTTCTTCGTGCCATTTAGGTGTCGATATTCTCCAGGCGAGCAATAGCGAGCCTGTTATCTTCGTGGTGCAGTGCATAGTGTGGTGATTTTCGGTGTGAGCATCCTGGGTTCGAATCCCCGGACTGCCACATGTGTCTGTTAATTTCATTAATCGATTTTAGGAGTAGAGTTGGTTGGTGGAGAGAACATAATAATTTAGGAGGAACCGGCCGTCGGCCTGACAAAATTTTACCCAAAATGTTTAAAAATATATCTCGAAGGGAGTCTTTGAGGTGTTATGTTTATAAGGTTGATAGAGGTCTAGGGAGGGAACTAAACCAATTATATATACCGGTAATAATAACATATAAAGAAATAAATGAAGTAATGTCCCTTTAAGGGGAGGTTTTTACTTTGGTTCCTAGATATCCTTCAAGCTTAAGATTACACCCCCTTGAGACCCTTTCAAGATAAATTTGTAAATTTTTCGGTAGAACAAATTTAATGTCCCGGCTGAAAGCCGGTTCCTCTTAAATTACAGGCTCGCTATCGCTCGCCAGGATAAAATCGACACCTAAATGGTACGAAAGGTCTTAAAATTGACACCTAAATGGCACGAAAGGTCTTAAAATTGACAGAAATGGGTTGAAAGTTCTTAAAATCGTCAACATAATGGGGCGAACGTCTTAACATTAGGAAAACAATGGGGCTAAACATGAGGGAGAAAGGAGTCAAGAAGAAAAAAAATCCCTCAAGTGGATATCTCCCCTTAAAGAGATAAAGCACATATACAGTATACTTCAACACAAGAATAAAGCCAAATATCATAATAACCCACAAGACGTCGGACCAGATAAAGTTAACTCTGTCAAATATAATCGTAATTGTGAGTAACTCGTCTCCTATTAATCAGTCGGTCTCATAGTGCCTAATTCTGTCTTCTCTTTCAGCCGGTCTTTCTTTCTTCTTTCTTTCATTCCGTCTCTATTATGCTTTTATGTATCTTCGTTTTACTTATATATATATTTTTTTTCCCTTCCATTTTGTCTTTACTTACTTGGTTTCTTAATGTAATTGTGTCCCGTGCTAGATCCCTTTAATGGCCGGTGTAGCTATAGATTGCTGCCAGATTGGAGGTTCAAGCTTATACAGAATTGTGGGTATACTGTATACGGATTATATTTGTTCATGTATGTGTTTTTTTAATACATATATATATATATATATATATATATATATATATATATATATATATATATATATATATATATATATATATACCGGTATATATATATATACAAACACATCTATCCAAATAGACCGTTAGAGACAATGAGAGAGAGAGAGAGAGAGAGAGAGAGAGAGAGAGAGAGAGAGAGAGAGAGAGAGAGAGAGAGAGAGAGAGAGAGAGAGAGAGAGAGATTGTATGGAACCTTTTTATTTCCCTTCAATATTTCCAGTGTGATGTTTACCACTTAAATTTACGCTCACCTTTCCTATCACATTTTAATACGGTTCTGCTTTCTTAGTTGTCTGTATTCCTTCTTTCCTTGCTTCTTCCTTCCTTCGTTAACTCGCTCAAATTTTCTCTTCCTAATAAACTTGGGTCTTCTACTAGTTCCTCTAATTGCAGGGGAGGCTCTATTCGCTTTACAATTTTACTCTCATTTAGATGGGAATTTGATTATGCATTTTATATTTCATGAATGCAAGATCACGTTTATTTGGCTTAGCATTATAATTGTTGTTGTTAGTTATACATTTTTTTTTTTTAGTTATATATCTCATTCTTGCTTCCTTTCACTTTTCCCTTTGTTGTTCATGTCCTTCATGTTGTGTCTATTGTATTGTATTCCCTCTTTCATTCTCACTGCCTTTCTATCTCCTTTGTTTTCTTTCCTCCTTCTTCTCTTCTTCACTTCTTCTCTCAGTTCCTTATACACCTGGCCCCAAACAATGACATCATTTATTTGGTTCAACTATCTTTACAATATCTTGTTGGCGTGTTTCATTAATTTGTTCTTGATTTCCTTTCGTGCATTCCTTCACTTTACCATCTTTCTATCTTATTCTTCCTTCTATCTTCTCATTTTTTCTTTCCGCCTTCCTTTCTTGATTCCCTTTCTCACTGTTCTTAAGGGGAGATTTCCACTTGAGAATTTTTTTTCTTGAACCCTTTCTCTCTGATGATTAGCCCCATTGCTTTTGAGATTTTAAGACGTTCGCCCCATTAGTTTGGCAATTTTTTCTTTCCATTTGTATCCTGTACTTCGATTTTTTTTTTTTTTTCATATATATTTTTCTTTCCATATTCGCAGCATACCATCCTCCCTTCGTTTGTCTCTATATCTAATATATCTGTTATAGGCTTGATTCTCGATTACAGGTGTGGCTTTACCTCCCTGCCTAATTAGAAGTTGTATTATATAGTATATTCACGTGCATAGCTTCTTACTAATGATAGATATATTTGACTAACTAACTCAACATTATTCTGTAGTGTCTTTCATTTATTTGGTGTAGCTTTTGTTTTCGTTTCTCCATTCATTATCCAATATTTAAATTATTTCCGTATTCCTCTCCTTCTATATCTATATCTATATTATTATATTCGTATAATTCTTCTTTCCTTCCTCCCTTTCCCTCTGTTTCTAATATACCTCGACTCCATGCTCGGTCCTCTAATTGCAAGTCTGGGTCTACCTTCCTGCCAAATTAAAGCTTTCCTTAATTTGTGTGTATATATATATATATATATATATATATATATATATATATATATATGTGTGTGTGTGTGTGTGTGTGTGTGTGTGTGTGTTCCTAGTTTCTGTCTTTAGTTACATTCTTCACTTCCTTGTTGATGTTGTTATTTTGTGTTTGTCTATTCCTTAAGGGGAGGTATTTAGTTTGTTCCCTAGAACTCCATCAAGCTTGAAATTACACCCCCTTGACCCCCTTTCAAGATAAATTTGTACATTTTTCGGTAGAAAAATTTCCCGGCCGAAGGCCGGTTCCTCTTAAATTACAATGTAAAAAAATTGACACCTAAATGGCACGAAAGGTCTTAAAAGTGACATAAATGGGGTGAAAGTTCTTAAAATCGCCAAACTAATGGGGCGAACGTCTTAAAATCTAAAAACCAATGGGGCTAAACATGAGGGAGAAAGGGGTAAAGAAAAAAAAATCACTCAAGTGGAAATCTCCCCTTAAATCGGGCCTCGTGCTACAGTAGTTCCTCCATTTGGATTTTGACCACTTGTGATTTTCAGGCTACAAGGGAGATGGAGGCGGAAGCATCGCTATTAAAAATTAAATAACAATGTACGGTACGTTTCTGATGGATAAAGGTATGTTGGCGTAGGTTCCATATAGTACAAACAACCGTATATAAGCTGGTACCTCTGCTAAATATCGATGTCTGGAACCCCAACGTCCTTATTGCAGATGTGGTTCTAGGTTCCTGTTATATCAGAACATTAATTAAGGTTGAACGAGCAACCTTCCTCCCAACACAAGCAAGAGAATCGAATGAATTGTCTCGGAATATGGAGGTAGTTTATTCGTGGCCACCCCGTCGAGTAACAAGGTGTATTGTACTATATATACATTAAGGAGTCTATGTTATAATATATTTAATACAGATATATTTTAATTGTCTTCCCCATCGCTTGTTTATCTTCGTTCTTGCATTATTTAAATATTCCTCCTTTCATTTCCATTTGTTTGGCTTTCTCCTCTCCTCCTGTCTCTATCTCCCACATTCACATCATCATCATTTCTTTCTTTCTCTCTCTCTTCCTGGTATACCTGGACCACTTGCTTGGTACTCTAATTGCAGGTGTAGCTCTAACTTACTGCCAAATTAAAGATTACATTAAATTGTCTATTAATTTTATATTTAATGTAATAAAGGGACCATTTAACTGGCTTAAGCATCTCTTGCTTAAGGGGAGGTTTTTAGTTGATTCCCTAGACTTCCATCAAGCTTAACATTACTCCCCCTAGACCCCCTTTCAAGATAAATTTGTACATTTTTCGGTAGAAACATTTCCCGGCCGAAGGCCGGTTCCCCTTAAATTACAGGCTCGCTATCGCTCGCCAGGAAAAAATCGACACCTAAATGGCACGAATGGTCTTAAAATTGACATAAATGGGGCGAGGGTTCTTAAAATCGCCTAACTAATGGGGCGAACGTCTAAAAATATCAAAAGCAATGGGGCTAAACATGAGGGAGAAAGGGGTAAAGAAAAAAATCCCTCAAGTGGAAATCTCCCCTTAACCTTTTATGAGCTATAAATATTTGTTTTAGATTTGTTTTCCGTCCATCATTTTGTTATCGTGTCGTTCATTTCTTCTTAATTCAGTTTTCTGCCTTCCATATTCCTACAATGTATATTTAATTGTTTTCTTTCGCTCTGTTTATGATATACACGAGCCTCTAATTGCAGGTGGGCATTTACTTTAGGTTCAGGTAAATATTGAGATTTCACTAATGTTTGAATGTATTTACGTATGTTTGATTCTGTAAAGCTAGATAATAATATATGTGGCTTAGCATTATATTGTCCTTCTTAGTGTCTTATTGAGTTTATTTGGCTTAACTTTAACTTTTCCTATCTTTCATAATTCCCTCCTTCCTTTTCTCTTTCTTATTCCATTTATCCTTCTTTTCTCTCATTAACTGTCCTGGATCTGGTGTTTGGACCTTGATTGCAAGTGTGGCTTTCGGCTTCTTTCAAATTAGAATTCCATGGTGATGTCAAGATATGATATATACTGTACTTCCATGGTGATGTCAAGATATGATATATACTGTACTTCCATGGTGATGTCAAGATATGATATATACTGTACTTCCATGGTGATGTCAAGATATGATATATACTGTACTTCCATGGTGATGTCAAGATATGATATATACTGTACTTCCATGGTGATGTCAAGATATGATATATACTGTACTTCCATGGTGATGTCAAGATATGATATATACTGTACTTCCATGGTGATGTCAAGATATGATATATACTGTACTTCCATGGTGATGTCAAGATATGATATATACTGTACTTTCATTAGCAACGTCATCAGCAGGTTTAGAGGGGTTTGGGTTTAACCCTATTTGATTCGAGTGAGGTCTTCTTGGGCATTCCCCATGTCGCTTCACTAGTTTGGAGATTTAACGAGGTATCATCCCAATAATATGGCGATAACAAGACCTTTATCCCATTCACTTTTCGATTAGTACATGGGCGAGCGACAATGTCCAGCCTGTAACTTAGAAGAAACGGCCTATGTCCCGGATATTTTTCTATTGAAAATTGTACAAATTGAACTTGAACCTCATTCTGGTTTTGTATTATTTCTGCTATATCTCTTTAAGGGGAGATGGTTTATTTTGTTGGCCCCCATTCTCTCTCATGTTTAGTCCCATTAGTTATTTAATTCTAAGAAGTTTGGCCCATTAGTTTGGCGATTTTAAGACCTTTCGCTCCATTTTGTTGTCAATAATCTATATTTTATTAATTTCACCACCTTTCGTGTCATTTAGATGCTAATCATATCCTGACGACCGATAGCGAACCTGTAATTTAGGAGGAACTGGCCTTCGGGCGGAACAATAAATAAACCCTTACCGGTACCCCTTCATTAATTGTCATTCTTGTCCTTTGAGTGTTTATGTACCCACCGGAAGTCGTTTGTCAATATATATATATATATATATATGTTGGGTGTTGATCTACATAAAGTGTATGCCTTTCTGTGGTATCCCAAAGCTCGTCTTCTATATCAACAATTTTCCCTACCCGACACCATGGACGTGTTGGTTGTTCCAATAATATATTCCGGTACGAGGCTTTGAGCTTGGTTAGTCCCCCAGGATAGTAAGGGAATTAGTTTTAGTATTGCTATTATTCTACCAATATGCGTTGCCCTCACAGCCTCGACGTACAGTTGGCCAAATAAATCGTGTATCCGTTGGCATTACGTTTTGCTCGCTGTATGCTGTATTAATGTCTATCAGATGTTGAATAGACTGTGTAAAGATAGGAACATGATTGTATATCTCGCTCGAATCGATGAATTAATGCTTAGATAGTGTTGATACCAATTATTGATCGAAATATACTTGGTGCCGCGGCATCACTTATTTGGCCGACTGTACCTGCTCCATCCAAGTTTATTATCCGTTTATTGTTTTATATTTTACATTGACGTATTACGATTATTACCGTATTTATAATAGGATTTAACCATTATATACACCGAGGCCAGTCTTTATTGGTGTTTTAATTTCAAGCTTAACATTGCAAAATAAATTGGTATATAATCTTTACTTAATCAAACACAATATAGTGTTAGAATTATCCTATCATTAATAATAGTTTCATTTTCAAACCCTACAGGTATACATCTTAAATTCAACAAACTGAATATCTTAAATATTTAACTACTCATATTACTCTTCTTTGGATTTTCTTGCTAGAATTGCTTGAATAAATATAGCAAAGTATATAATTATAGAAGTAATAATTCAAACATTAATCTAAGTACCACTGCGATAGTTTTTGATATAGATACTGTACCAGTAATGGAGAGAGTTGCATTTGGTGTTGCATAATATTGATGCCTTTCCTCGAGAACAAAAATCAATTACTTTAATTGTATTTTCAGTAACAATGCATAATTTACCAAAATGTACAGTCGCTAAGGAATAATTATTAGTATCAATTGCTCTCTAGTAAAGCTATCATAATCCCACCCAAAGAACTATAAAATTATATATATTATATTTTCGTTTTCCATTATGTGAAAGGCATGTCCATAGAACATGTATAAAACGCCATTAATCGTTAACACACTCAACCAGTAAATAACATATCCAGGTTAAACATTAATTCTCACAACCACATTTCCGACAATTGTTTATCGGGTATTACATCCTGACAATAATTAATGATTATCTGGTATTGGTATTGGTAACAAGAATTAGATATACAGTATATTCTGGTCGTTTATTTAAGGTCCCTAATTCCAAAGTGGCGAGACATGAATTGCTCAACTGAATTCATATTTGTTTTCACCAACCCACCAATGAATTTATAAATAAACATAATTAATGAAACCAATGAAAGTAATGAATACATGTGGTACTCCAAGGACTCGAACCTAGGATAATCACACCGAAATTCTGCACACTAAGCATTACGGAAAAAAACCCACACACACACAAAAAACAAGTGAGGATTAGGCCTGAGTATGTAGGTAGGTAGATAGATAGATAGATAGATAGATAGACAGGTTGTGTGACATCAACATAGATTTCCGTCAACACTTACCGTGGTCTTCCTGCGCTGTGGCTGGTCCGAGGCAGACCAAGGTGGCAGCGATGACCCCCAGTAGCACACAACTCAGGCACATGGTTCTGGACCAGGTGAAGGTGTTGGAGGGTGTACGGTAGGTGGCTGCTAGGGGTGAGGGTCGGGTGGGTGGGGATTGTGTTACTTGTAGGCTGGGGTGCTTATAGGTTTGTTGTGTTGGTAGATGTGGTTGTTGTGGTGATTGGGTATGGTGGGAGAATGTGGTAGTTGTGGGCTGGAGTGGTTAGTGGTTCTTGTGTTGGTATACAGCGTTAGGCATTGTTGCCGGCTGTTGTTGTTGTGGTAGGCGCCGATGGTTGTTGTGAAAGGCGCTGGTAATTGTTATTTCTGTGATAAACTGTGGTTAATACTATGGTAAGCTATAACAGTTGTTGTGGTAGGTTGTGATAGTACTGTTAGTAATAGTAATGTTAGCGGCGGGTAATATGTTGCAGTTATTGTTGCTGTTATTGGTGGTAGTGGATGTGATAGTACTGAGGTGGTAGTGGTGGTATCAGCAATTAGTGTCAGCAAGAGGGTACGTTTCCAGCTAATTTAATAGTGTTAATGTTAACCTTGTTAGCGGCTGGGTTACGTGTGGTACGTTGTGGCGGTTGTAGTGGATAGTTGTAGTTGTGGTAGGTGGTGGTTGCTATCGTCTTAGTTGTGGTAGGTGGTGGTAGCTATCGTCTTAGTTGTGGTAGCTAGTAGTGGTTATAGTAGGTATCGATAATTGCGGTGTTAGTTATGGTAGGTGGTGGTGGCTTTGGGTACCTATTTGGTGGTGGTAGTGGCACAATTCGTGGATATACAGTAGGTCAAATGTCTTGATTTTGGTACGGTAGCTGATGTAGGAATGTAAGTTTTGTATATAGTGTTGTGCTATTAATTGTATAATATCTTATGGTTTCAGACAATATACTTAAGCGATAGGAGCTTGCTATTTTGTATTTATTATTAATATTATTACCATTATTATTATTATTATTATTATTATTATTATTGATTTACTTATATACCGTACTGTATCTTATATGTTCTGGTTTGTTGTTCATGAGAAATAGAACAGAGAGTGGTCACTAATTGTGGTTGTTTATAAGAGTTATATTGTTATTATTGTGATGCATAAAAGTTGATATATTGGTAGGATTTGAGAGTAGACCAATATTTTTAGGCATGGATATGGATTTGTTTATTTTTTGTGATGACTAATATTTAGCTATGACTACGAAGGTGTATGTTTATTTGTTCGTAGTAATGGTTGAATGGCTATCATGAGCAGGAAATAACTAACACTCAAATATGGTGCTCTATTCGTGGTAAATACAATGACTGTGGCGGGTAACACTGAATGGGACGTTAATATCTGACATACAGGGTGCTCAGGTGCAGATTGGTGTGGTAATATCTAGTGAGAGTGTGGACTTCCTAGCCTTTGAGTGACAATTATGTGCAACAATTATTTAGTGATTGTAGCTGGTGTAGTTCACTGGCGAGAGAAATTCAGTGTTGATAGTAAGTATTCCAAGTTAGAAGGCAGTTGATAGTCTGGATAGTGTAGTTCTGTATTTAAGTACTGATGGAACGAATGCAAATGGTTAGTAGATTATTGAGTACCGGTACCGGTAGTATTGATAGTATAGTTTTGAATATAAGTATTACTGGAATGAATACAAATCATTACCGGTAAGTATTACTAGAATGAATACAAATACTCTGGTTAGTGAGTAGTATCGATAGCATAGTTATGAATATAAGTATTACTAGAATGAATACAAATCATTACCGGTAAGTATTACTAGAATGAATACAAATACTCTGGTTAGTGAGTAGTATCGATAGTATAGTTCTGAATATAAGTATTACTGGAATGAATACAAATCCTATGGATAGTAAGTAGTCTCGATAGTGTAGTTCTGAATTCAAGTACTACTGGAAATATTACAAGTCCTACGATTAGTAAGTAGTATCGATAGTCTACTTCTGAGTTTAAGTACTATTAGGACGATTGCAAGTCCTGTGGTATTGGAGGGAATGCGATAAATGTAGTTTTATGTGTAAAGGCTAAATGGTTTGGGAATTATGGACGCGAATAAAATATCTTATGGGTGATATTTCAGTTATGGGAAGATAGGGAAAATTATGTGGTGGCGGTAAAACTACCATTGGTGCAAATGATCAGTTGTGGAAGGGAATACCGTTTGAGACTGTTAATATGGTAATAATTTTGTTTTACAATGGAGTATATTAATTGTTTCTTCTCTTCTGGTTGTGTTAATGAGGTGGATATGTTAATTATGTTTGTGTAGGACTATGCTAATGTTGAGGACATATTTTTACTATGGAAATGCCGTGATTATGTGCAGAATTTATAGTTATTTGTCTTCTTTAGTGCTGGGAGTGAAGTAAATGGACTAATACCGGTAATAATAAGTGTTAATCAGGTTCAATATAATGTTGGCTGAAGAGCAAGGGTGATGTGTCAGTTTCTGGATAATATAATGCCTTGATGGATTTAGAGTACGGATAGTGTTGAATTTGGTATCAATTTGGCGGCTATTTTTCGTGTGGTGGCTTTAAAACCGCGGTGGAAAAGTCTTGGTTGTTGTGGTTGTGGTCCTGGGTTCTGTTAGTACTGAAGTTATGGTTGTTGTAGTTATAAGGGTTGTGGTGATTATGGTGTATTTCAAGTTGGAATCGTGTGGCTGTGACTAGTTGTTGTGATTTTGGTAAAGTTGTTGAAGGTATTGGGGTTATTGATGCAGTGTGTGACAGTAGTATTGCAGGTTATAGCGGTGATGTCGATTGTGGTGTATATATTGAGTTATGGGTCGTTAAATCTGCGTGGGTTTTGTGAGTGTTTATTTGGTGGTTGGTGTAGGAGTTATGGTTATAGGTGTTGTGGTTGTTATGTTGTTCTGGTAGCTGTCTTGGTTGATTTTGGTAGGTGGAGGGACAAGGTATTTGGTTCAGATGGGGTTGGAACGGCGACGTTAGTGTGTTGCTGATGGTAAAACACTTGTAAACCAACAGACACTGATTTTTTTTTTTTTTTTTAGAACTATAGTGATACTTTTCCTTTTTTCTGTATTAATAACAAACTCGTCTAGGTATTAACTGGTGTATGATAATCAGTTCACTTTTCACTTACACTTGATGTCAAACTTAATTTTCAATTCCGTTTTTCTCTTGTGATATTTCTATATTGAGTTATATATTTATGTTGGTATATCTTTGATTTAGCTTCCTTTTCTATATTCGTTTTTTATTTATTCATTTGTTTTTATTTGTTTTATTTATTATTATATATATATTTTTTCTTTTCAAATCAGTGGTATTATATCCATCCCCCTGTCACCTCAATCTGTCAATACACTATATTTTTGTTTTCAAGTATCACAGTGTTTGTATTAACTTTTGTATACTTATCTTATTTTCAATATACCGTATATCGTTTTTTTTTTCCAAGTTAATTATTTGAACGGTTTCCTCTTATCAACCTTTTTATCTATTTCATTTCATGCTATTTTTGTGGTCAGATAGGCACTGATTGAGGACCAATTAATTAAATCAATCACAGAGGGCACCCGTGGTCGTATATTCTATATCATGGTGTCACTTATCATCGAATTGGCTTTTCCATATTGCACCACATAATTAGTATTTCGGTCTCACTGCACAATATCTTTATCAACAAATCTTATTGTGGAATCATTAAGTAAAAAAACAAATCCTTTTGAATTCTGTAAAAGATAGAATCATTTTTCAAGGTTATCCGAGTCCTGGAATACAAAACAAAATCATTATTAACACTATCTGGGCCGACGTCTTGTGGGTTATCATGATATCTTGTTTAATTATTGTTGAAAATTGTGTATTTTGCTTTGCCCCTAGACTAAAAAGACGCCTTCCCAAACTTTCAAACTTTCTTTAAGCTAAAGAAAACGCCCATCCAATCTCGCTGCAAGCTAAATTAGTACATTTTGTATAAACACAATTACCCGGCCAAAAGCCAATCGCTTGCACAGAACAAATCGACTCCTTAATGGGGTGAAAACATCATTATTGCCAAACTAATGGGGTGAGACGTCTTAAAAAATCTCCAAACTAATGGAATTAATCATGTGGGTCCAAAAAGCCCCCCGTCCGACCCAATATTATTTTTCCCGACCCAATATTACCCACTGATAACCTTCTAATTATATAACTACGGCCAAAGGGTTGCCGATTTATCCCGCACATCAAAAAGAAATATTCTTTTAAAATTAATCTTTACATTAATTATGCAAATACTAATTGGATTTACCAGCCATAATTAGACAACAAAACTTTGGAGGCAGGGTATTTTTTATGTAAGTAAAATGAAAAAAACAAAATCGGCGGGGCGTTTTTTTCTGCCCTTCTGAATATGCGCCCTCATATTTATTCTCTCTCTCTCTCTCTCTCTCTCTCTCTCTCTCTCTCTCTCTCTCTCTCTCTCTCTCTCTCCATATACAGTATATATATATATGGAGGGGAAATAGTGATTGAGTGGATCGAGAAGATGTGCGGACTAGCATGAAATGGAGGGAGAGTGCCAGAAAATTGGAAGTCACTTATAATAAGTCCCTTTGTACAAAGGGAAAGGGAAGTGCATCGAAACTACAGAGGAAAACATCTCCTTGGCATAGCAGGAATATTTATAGACAGAGTGAGGGCTTGGTGGATGAGGAACAAGGTGGCTTAAGGAGAGGAAGATGATGTGTGGATTAGATCTGTCTGAGATGAATAGTAGAGTTATCTGAGAGGAGCTTGTGGAGTCACGTGTATGGACAGAATGACGAACCAGGATGTATGCGAGAGGTGTGGTGTTGAGGTGAATGTTGTGGAAAAGGTCAGGAGAAATATATTGAGGTGGTATGATCACAAATAGGGAATGGAGAGTGTGCGAATGGCAAAGGGGGTGTATGAGAATGAGGTGGAAGGTGTTAGAGGGAGGGGTAGACCGAGAAGAAGGTGGAGGGATGGAGTGGAGAGATGTATGGGAAAGAGGGAATGGGCTGGGAGGAAGGACGACTGTTGTTGGGGTACAGGGCCACCTGGAAGAGGTTTGTTCGTAGCCACCCCGTCATGGATTAGATCGTCTGGCAATAGATTGATAGATAGGGAGATACTATATTTGTATGAACATCATGGTAAGAGATCCACGAATTTGTGCATCGACAATACGGACACACACAATTCAAAGTCAGCAACATTCAATCAACATACAACATAAAAATATATGTTGGAAGTTACTATATACACGAATATATCCCTCCCTTCGCTTCACAATTTTGGCCACTTTTCATCGTTTTTATTTTGTTGGTTTTTGCCACGTTTTTGTCGTGTTTTGTTTTGTTTTAGCCTTCATGTTTTGTTTTGTTTTAGCTGTCATTTTTGTCCCGGCGATAAAAAGTGTGATTTCCCAGTATTGCTGAATTGGTTTGATGTAGGGTACCGTACCTGTATGGGAGGGTACCGTACCTGTATGGGAGGGTACCGTACCTGTATGGGAGGGTACCGTACCTGTATGGGAGGGTACCGTACCTGTATGGGAGGGTACCGTACCTGTATGAGAGGGTACCGTACCTGTATGGGAGGGTACCGTAGTGCCAACTTGACTTATGAATGCTATTATGTTGTTTCTACCTCACTTTACCCAATAGCACATCAATATTATTTCATACTTAATGTTTCAACTTATATTCCCTATAACATTCAATTTACACCATTTTCTCATTAACCCCTTCTGTACCGCGATGTATTTTTGACTTTATTCCGGCTACTATTAGACGATTGTATTCAGTTTCAAAAGGCCCTTCAGCAATTAACAGGCTTTGAACTATCTACCTTAACCCTTTTTACTACCACAGATCCTTCTTAAACTGCTGAAAATAGTCTAAATATAGTAAGAACAATAACATAAAGACGTCACCGGTACAGAAGGGGTTAAGCAAGCCATTGATCTATATCGATCAGGGCACTTGAGGGGAGATTTCCACCTGAGGGATTTTTTTCTTGACCCCTTTCTCCATCATGGTTAGCCCCATTGATTTTGATATTTTAAGACGTTCGCCCCATTAGTTTGGCGATTTTAAGAATTTTTGCCCCATTTCTGTCAATCTTAAGACTTTTCGTTCCATTAAGGTGTCTATCTTTTCCTGGCGAGCGATAGCGAGCCTGCAATTTAAGGGGAACCGGCCTTCGGCCGGGACATTTTTCTACCGAAAAATGTACAAATTTATCTTGAAAGGGGGTCTAGGGGCTGTAATGTTAAGCTTGATGGAAGTCTAGCGAACTAACTAAAAACCTCCCCTTAAGTCTCTGGGCGCCATATTGTTTCTGACTCCTGGGAACCTCTATGTCGCCACTCTCTATATAAAGGCACTCTGATAAACATAGTACCACACAATAGCTTACGTCGTCCATTTCCGATGACCATAAATATTCTGTTTAATATTTCCAGGATTTTTTGCATTGGTATCGGACACTAGACTGACAATAGCTTAATGTAACCCTGACGTCTTGTTCATTTTTTTTTCTGGCTATGATTAAACAATTTTATGCTGCTTAAAAGTAACTCAAAACTATCTTCATTAACCTTCCGATTTGAACATATTTTAAAACGCTTATTTTAAAATAAAATACAAATATGAACCACGCCAATAAAATTAGTCATTAAGGGCTCTAGTGACAAAATCTGCATTATAGCTAACCTCTGAAGCAGCCAAACCAGAGTTGAGGATATGTATCGAGAGAAAAGGCACTCGTTTGATACCAGAATATAGATGGATTTACACGAGCGCTTTTTTCATCAGGATTTGACCCGCAGCTCTCAACTGATAACTTTTGAAATACGCTTTAACCCTTGAAAGGCGGCTAACATTTCCAGATATTTCTTCAGCACGACTTGGGTATAGTCCCGAGATGTTTTGCATTCCCCCAAGAAGTACACGTCTGGTGGTACCTATCAATTGACTATCATAGGTTACTAGGACATGGCCTGTTTACACTCAGTTTCCCCTGAACCATTAGCGTGAACACATGTATATGCATGCAATCTGACCTTGTCTGATCACTCACACCCCATACTGAAATAGCCAGTGGTTTCGTCAACCCCAGCCAAGTTCCTGCCGTGACCTGCTTGTGTTATTAGCATAACCCATGTAAACATACTGTATTTAACAATGAAATATGAACTAAGTGAAAATTTAGTGTGTAAAACGATGCGCCAAGGTCCGAATGAAAGTGTAATAGGCGACGAGTTAAGCTGCCTTAACACTGCTGATTCGGCCCTGTGTTCTCGTGCACAAACGTTCATTCCCTCCAGTCACTGTTTGTACCACACACCAGCTAGAAACGAGATTTTGATGGCTATGCACAGGCCAGAACCAGTACGTTTTTGTAAACATTTGTTAGTCCTACCTACATGTAGTTACCCTTTTTCTTTACAAAGCTAGAACAAGTTGAAAAATACCAAACAATAAGAAAGTGCAGGTTCAGGAGACCACACAAATGTTACAATGACAACCTTTTAGGTGATAATAAGGCTTTTATCACGTATAATAATTTACCTTTACCCTAGTTGCCGATTCCAGTGCAAAATGGTATCAATATAATACCAATACTATCTCAATAGTCTCAAAATAGTTATCAGAATAAAGTTGTGGACCGAAAGTTGCTAGAAAAAAGCGTTCGCGTGCTAGATACATAAGTGACAGTGGTAGTGCAGCATATACGTGGGGTTTATATTCACGGATTTGGGGCGGAGTTGGTTCTCATGCCTCGCTGCACTTCAAGCGGTGCAAATTCCACTTCTATATTTTATTGACTTCACACGATAACGACAACCAGGTGGTGCATCCCAGAAATTAATGTTAACTGTTAATATCATGAACATTATACAATTTCATTCATGGAAGGGGTTAGAGGGTCAATTAAGATAGATTAACACTTCACAGGGGACTTTCAAGTTGCTTAAGGGGGTACTACGGTACTCGGTTTTTCTGGACCTCCTTCTCTCTCATGTTTAGCATATTAGTTTTGAAATTTTAAGACGTTCCTTTCATTAGTTTGGCGATTTTAATACCTTTCGCCCCATTTCATTGTCAATTTCAAGACCTTTCGTGCTATTTAGGTATCGATTTTTTTCCTGGCGAGCGAAAGCGAGCCTGTAATTTTAAGAGGAACCGGCCTGCGGCCGGGAAATTTTTCTATCGAAAAATTTACAAATTTATCTTGAAGGGAGGTCTAGGGAGTGTTTTTGTTTTAAGCTTGATGGAGGTCTAGCGATGAAACTAAAAAGTAAATTCATAAATTAATTAATAGCCCACAAAAGCGAGTAGTACCCCCTTTAATTGATTATATATTTATCCATCTATATCTCTATATATTCCCTTACAAATTAGAGCTAATACCAATAAATGTGACCACAAATGGGAGGAGATACGAAATAATTAACCCCTTAGGGCATAATTAATGTGTACCTTCGACCACTACGCACGTTACCGTAGTTGGCCCTTTCAGTATTCAATGCCGTATTTTTGTTCATCTATTAATTATTACCGTACACGATTTTCTTCAGTTTAGTAAGTCAGAAGGTTAGATGAGATATACGTTATCCCCTTGCTTCGTATAGGGCCTTTCTAAACTGCATAAACTCGTCTGAATATACTAAAGAAACGCATCATCGTATTCTGAAGGGGTTAGTAAATTCGGGCCCAGTCCCCGAGGGGTTAGCCACGAACCAAGCGCCGCTAAGCAGTTCCTTTCTTGGTCAGAACGAAACTCACCCCATGCCATTTTTCCTCATATTGATTTCTAGCCTATCAATTGCATTTGATTGTCGGTCAACCCCTCCCGCTCCTTCCTTCCATCTCACATCTATAAACAATAATACAATGCAGACATTATTTCATGATTTTGAAAAGCTTTGCAATAGGTCCATTTAAAGGTATGATATAATTCAAACTAAATCTCGTTCATTCACTACCCAACATACTGTATACCGGTATATAACATTCTTTAATCTCAATACTGGGAAAAGGGGACAACACTATTGCAAAGGAGATTCTGCAGTGACAGTATTAAATATGCAATCGAAAAACAATAAGAAGGGATAGAGGAAAAGCTCAACTTAAGGGGGGTCATCTGCTTTGTTTGTATCTTTCTCTCCTATTCTCTCTTTCTCTGGCTTGTATCCATTCGGCCCCATTCAGCCTACTATGTTAAGACGTTTACCCCCATCCAGGTGGCAATAATTTCCTGGAGAGCGGTAGCGAACCACCATATATATATTTTTGTTTTGACAGCAAGCTAAGTTTGTAAATTTTTCGATAGAAAAAATTGAGAAATCCGGCTTCGCCGGTGACATTTATGTCTCCGGCGAAGCCGGATTTCTCCATACATTGCTGGCTCGCTGTCGCTCGCCAGGAAGAAATCGACACCTGGATGAGGATAAACGTCTTAAAAAAGTTGGCTGTATGGGGCCGAATAGATATAAGCCAGGGAAAGAGAGAAAAGGAGATAAATATTAAAACAGCAGGTGACCCCCTTAAAACGTGCAATGTAATACCTGGTACCGTACTCACTAAAAATTCAATATCGAAACAAAACCCAGCTAAACTAAGATATGTGGCAAATGTTATTGTTTTGTACACCGAGTATTAAAAGTAAGTTATCATAAAAAGAGCAATACTATAAGCGCAGGAAACTCAATAGAGAGGAAGAGCCGGATCAGAAATATGAATAAATATAATTATAAAATATGATACAAGTTGATTATATGAGTTAGCGAATATAAACAATATATATACTAAGCAACATAAATTATGATCAGTTGCACATAACAGGTAGATAGATGTGTAGATAGCTATATAAAGGCAGATAGGTATGTGCATGGATAGATAATATATAGTAATACAGTTAGATAGTTATAGATATATTGTAGATACATAATTAGATGGGTACAAACAGACGAGTAAAAAGATGGATATGTAGACAAGTAAGTGAATCAGATAAATATGAATAGTTACATACACACTTAGATAGATATATATTGTAGATAGATACATACATATACACAGAAAATTATATTATGTGTAAATGGTAAATAATGTGTAAACTTTGAGCCCAGTAGGTGTGAATATGAGTTAGCCAGCACACCAGCACATTTTACATTTGGGGACACCGGCTGTCAGGCAGTTTAAAGTGGGTGTGTATTAACTTGGAAAATGTGGAAAATATCATGAATATTTATATGCTACTGGCACGTACATAGGCTGCGGGGTATATGCTACTGGCACGTACATAGGCTGCGGGGTATATGCTACTGGCACGTACATAGGCTGCGGGGTATATGCTACTGGCACGTACGGTACATAGGCTGCGGGGTATATGCTACTGGCACGTACATAGGCTGCGGGGTATATTTATCAATTCGTATAAATTGTCTATATCGAAGACGAGGACACAAACACAATATACTCAGAGCATATATTTCCCTCTGATATGTATGCATTGTATATATATATATATATATATATATATAGGGGAGACTCATAAAAACCTCCCGCGGACTAAATAGGGTTAATTGAGGTACACTTTTTTTCCCCTTTTAAGTGCTGTCTAAAATTGTCTAAATATTGCCAAAATATAAGGAACACACACACACACGCTTACACAGCCTTAATCCAAACCAAACAAAACTATGACAATACCGATTCATAACATAACACACATACACGCACACACATTCTCTCTCTCTCTCTCTCTCTCTCTCTCTCTCTCTCTCTCTCTCTCCCTCTCACACACACACACACACACACACACACACACACACACACACACACACACACAAACACACCCAGCCACACTTCGCACCACACAAAACTCCTGGAACCCGATTCATAACTCAGTATTTCCCATTAATGTTGGCCAAGCGGCGACTCTCTCTCATATATTACCTTTAAGAGCAGAGCGGGACCACAGCGTTAAGGCAGAGTCACACAGGGAATTTTTACCCTCAATTTTCATACCTTCTGTGTTTAGCGTGGCCATCTAGACACCTCCAAGAAATAATATATGCCTCCTAAGACCTCAGACATCCCTGCATTATAGATAGATAGATAGATAGATAGATAGATAGTGAGAGAGAGAGAGAGAGAGAGAGATATATAGATAGTTTGAATAATAAATATATAATAGCAGCAGAATAGAAACGCCCTCTCAGACCCCTCTTCATGATAGATGTGTACATTTTACTGCCTTGGTATTTTTGGTGAGGAGAGATGAGACAAATGAATGTGGCGAACGTTATATAATGGACAATCTCTCTCTCTCTCTCTCTCTCTCTCTCTCTCTCTCTCTCTCTCTCTCTCTCTCTCTCTCTCTCTCTCTCTCTCTCTCTCTCTCTCTCTCTCTCTCCTCTCTCTCTCTCTCTCTCTCTCTCTCTCTCTCTCTCTCTCTCTCTCTCTCTCTCTCTCTCTCTCTCTCTCTCTCTCTCTCTCTCTCTCACCTAATGCGAACATAACATAACCATGCTGAAATGGTTAAAGAGAGCAGAACTTCAGCAGTAAGGCAGAGGTTCATAAGTATTTTTTTTTTTTTTTTGTATACTAACGTGTGCTTGGTGACTATTTCTGGCAATATTTAAAGGCACTTGTGGCTTCCATATTCACAACTTTCAAAATGATTAGTCAACGTTACAAGATATCAAGCAAAGGGTAGATAAGGTTTGGTTTGAAGGAGGTTCATGAGATGGTTTTATTGTTAGTTTGGTTGATGTCTACGGGAAAACAAATCTATGAGTACAGGATTTGGAAAACTTGGAACAGTACATTAACTAGGTTCCATGGTTAATAATACCTCGCTGGGGAGCAACACACTAACTATAATATATTAGGTTCGTAATAACACTAGCGACTCATTATGGGTTCTGGTAAATAGGTCACCCGACCGACATTTTGTTTCCTTTCCAGTACAGGTAGAAGGGAAAGGGATAGGCTTTCTGATTTCTTTTTTTAATGCAGCTACTGTGGATCAATTTGTACAGGTGATATTATCAAATGGTTATAATCACTTAACCAAATGGTTATAATCACTTTAACCAAATCGCTTTAAGTCCTTGGATTTGTTGTCATGATTAATTACATTTATTTAATTAAGATTCAATATGGATATGCAAATAGAAAATATATCAAACAAGTCTGTCTTCACAATCACTTCTCGGATAATTAGCGACAATGAAGAAGTTGAGAGACCCCGCGTTCACATGCGAGCCACAAGGAGGAATTAGCCTGCCTCCATCCCCAGGCAAAGGCGCCATTTTTACATTCAGGGCAGTTCTCTGGATCTCCAATCAAATATTTATGGCTAACCAGGTTGAACAAAAGATGACGGCAGCATCCCCACTTGTAATTAAAATCTTTTAAGAACCTTGCTCCATATATCCTGGGATTCGGGCCCGGTAGAGTCTTCATCCCAAATCACTTGTGTGAACAACCAGCAGTGTCGAATTTACAACCAATAATCCCCCTATTCCCAGCCAGGCACTGGTTAGACAAGTTTACAAGTGTCACCCCCATTGAGTTAACAACCAACAACTCTTCTCATTTCCCTTACGAGATGATCTACAAGTATATTTTACAAACGGCACACTACCAAATCATTGCCGTCACCATTACAATTTGGTAGGCGCCACCACCGGAGACCTATGGTGAATGCTAACGCTGATGATTAGGTTACTTTAATTTTATCAGTCACCATGAATGCTGTAATTGATAAAGTGTGATTTAATCGTATCCAGCGAATGGCCATATTTTCAAATACAAAACTAAATTTTCGGAGTCTTTCCGGTACGGTACATATTGCTAACACCCGATACCCCACTTTCCGGTACGGTACATATTGATAACACCGATACCCCACTTTCCGGTACGGTACATATTGATAACACCGATACCCCACTTTCCGGTACGGTACATATTGATAACACCCGATACCCCACTTTCCGGTACGGTACATATTGATAACACCGATACCCCACTTTCCGGTACGGTACATATTGATAACACCGATACCCCACTTTCCGGTACGGTACATATTGATAACACCCGATACCCCACTTTCCGGTACGGTACATATTGATAACACCGATACCCCACTTTCCGGTACGGTACATATTGATAACACCGATACCCCACTTTCCAGTACGGTACATACCGGTATTGATAACACCGATACCCCACTTTCCGGTACGGTACATATTGATAACACTCATACCCCACTTTCTCTCATAACCTAACCTAAACAATTATAATCTCTTTAATTTCAAATGTAACAATTAATAACAAAAAAATACTGTAAAGGTACCGGCACTATGTATATTCATATGTGTTTTCACCAACCCACCAATTAATTTACATATCAACCTAACTAATGAAATCAATGAAAGTAATAAACACATGTGGTACGATACTCCAAGGACTCGAACCTATGATACTCACACCGTACGGTATATATTAAGAGTTAATCAAAACAGACGAATAGATGCCATAAATCCAACAACTAAGCGAAGTTAGCTGCATAAACAAAACCTATTGCCGAACCGTAGCCTGGAAAATAAGTTCGCTACAAATTAATTGCGAGCGATATTGATTTACATGTTAAGGGAGCCCACCTCGCTTTTTTTCTCTTTCTCTCCCTCTCTCTTTGGCTTGTATCCATTCGGCCCCATTCAGCCTACTGTTTTAAAACGTTTACCCCCATCCAGGTGTCAATATTTTCCTGGCGAGCGGTAGCGACCCAGCATATATATATTTTGTTTTGACAGCAAGCTAAATTTGTACATTTTTCGATAGAAAAATGTCTCCTGCGAAGCCGGATTTTTCCATACAATGCTGGCTCATAATCGCTCGCCAGGAAGAAATCGACACCTTGATGGGGATACACGTCTTAAAACAGTAGGCTGAATGGGGCCGAATGGATACAAGCCAAAGAGAGAGGGAGAGAAAGAGAAAAAAAGCGAGGTGGGTTCCCTTAAGTAGTCCTACGTGCTCTTGTATCAGCTCGTTGGCGCGGAATTTTAGTCGGGGGTACGGTAAGTTTGGAGCGGCGCAGGGATTATCGGAAATGGTTATAGGTCTAATTATTATAAATTTGGCCAATTATTTAAAGCTTCGCCTAACATTTACTACGTACCCTCCATCCGACTATCATTTTTATTATTTTTATTATTATTATTATTATTATTAATAAAATTATAACTATTATTATATTGTATTTGTTTAATGATTTTTTTTTTTTTTGGGGGGGGTGGGTAAGGGGAGGTCACTAATGCTACTGCAAGTTGATTTTGCACAAATTTGGAAGGATTTCTAGGAATCAATGGACGATTGATTAACCACCTAACTCACACAGGTCCTTCTCCTGTTGAATAAAATCGTCTGAAGGTAGCCAGAAAAGAATTGTTTTTGGTCTGCTCTAATCTACATGAACTGTGTCTTAAACTACGACAAATGTGGTTCGTATGATAGACTATTACTATTTTCATGTGCCCGGCTAGTGTTTGTGTAATTCTGCATATACATTAAGGGGACCACCTCGCTCTTTTTCTCTATTTCTCCCTCTTTTTGGGTTGTATCCATTCGGCCCCGTTCAGCCTACTGTTTATGACGTTTAACCCATTCAGGTGTCGATTTTTTCCTGGCGAGCAGTAGCGAGCCAGCATATTTTGTGTAAAGTTTTTGACAGCAGACTAAATGTGTACATTTTTCGATAGAAAAATTTCTCCGGCGAAGCCGGATTTCTCCATACAATGCTAGCTCGCTATCGCTCGCCAGGAAGAAATCGACACCCTGGTGGGGATAAACGTCTTAAAACAGTAGGCTGAATGGGGCCAAATGGATACAAGTCAGAGAAAGAGAGAAAAGGAGAAAAAAGCAGGTCGCCCCCCTTAATAAAACTATCATGCATATATAATAGTTTCCTACAGTTGATCATTCATTACTAACCCTTTCAGAATAAGAAAACCGTCTTCATTTTTATTTTCTTAACCCCTTCTGTACCGGTGACGTTTTTTGTATTTTATTCTAGCTATGTGTAGACGGTGTTGTGCAGCGTATGAGGGATATGTGCTAGTAAAAAGGGCTTAGAAGTGAGACAGTTCGAAGCCTGATAATTGCTGGAAGCCCTTTCAAAACTGAATGAAATCGTCTAATAGTACCCAGAATAAAGTTAAAAGACGTCGCCGGTACAGAAGGGGTTAATGGATAAATGGAAATAATCTGTAACCTTATAATTCCCACAAAACCTTCCTAAGTTATTCAAAATCGTCTAACGATAGCCAGAACACACTGTCAAAACGCTTCACAAGCCTCTAGAAGAATGAAGAGAAACCTTAGCCAAGTAGAAGACATGCTTCCTGTTAAAATACAACAACTACTACTACTAATAATAATAATTACTATAATAATGTATGTATGTATTTACTCAGGCACATACACCATAGCTGGGGTGGGGACTCGAGACAGAGCCCGAATAGAAACAACATTTAAAGTTCCAATTCTTCGGGTCCGGTACCATTTTCGTCAGGTCCAGAAAAAGCGAGTAGTACCCCCTTAACACCAACTTCACTCATTTAACCCGAATAATTGGTTATTTGTGGATTTTGCAAATTAATTGGAATGCCGAGTACAAACTTAGCTAATCTACAATATTTTCTTACAGTACCCCACCACAAGATAAAGAACAATGTCTTGCCACTATCAAGAGATTGGAAGGACACACACACACACACACACACACACACACACACACACACAGTCTTGCCAATATTCCGAGAGTGGAGGGAATGAATCTTGGGCCTCTAACAATAACACAAAACCACACACACAATCTCACACATCCACAACCATACACACACACACACACACACACACACACACACACATACACGCACGCAAGAATATACACCCACACAAACGCACATGGACACATTTAACGATGCCCATATCAGACGAATGAATGGACTGTACCGTGGGGCCTCCAACAAGTACGAACAGACGCATATATTATACGGTACACATTACAAAGGAGTACAAAGGAAATCAAGCAACAACAGATCTAGTGACCCTTCTAGGTTGCTTGTCCTCCAAAACACTGAGGATCAAGTGTCCAAACAGTGGTTTAGAGTGGGTAAGGGAACATTGAAAAGGGAATTACTGCCCTGGAACTAATGTCCGTGGCAGGATTAGGAAGTTAGTAGGGGACAGATGGGTTAGTAACTGAGGGGGGGATAAAATAAAGTTATTCATTTACAAATATGAAAGCACACACACACACACACACATACATACCGCCAGCCTTTGCACACTAACATATGGACACACGCAGATACAGACAAACACACACACACACTATTCACACAACCACAGACACACACACACCATTCACACAACCACATACACGCACACACACCATTCACACAACCACAGACACTCATACACCATTCACACACACACACACACCATTCACACAACCACATACACGCACACACACCATTCACACAACCACAGACACACACACACACACCATTCACACAACCAGACACACGCACACACACCATTCACACAACCACACACACCATTCACACAACCAGACACACACACACCATTCACACAACCAGACACACACACACACCATTCACACAACCACACACACACACACCATTCACACAACCAGACACACACACACACCATTCACACAACCAGACACACACACACACCATTCACACAACCAGACACACACACACCATTCACACAACCAGACACACACACACATCATTCACACAACCACAGACACACACACACCATTCACACAACCAGACACACACACACCATTCACACAACCACAGACACACACACACACCATTCACACAACCACAGACACACACACACATCATTCACACAACCACAGACACACACACACCATTCACACAACCAGACACACACACACCATTCACACAACCACAGACACACACACACACCATTCACACACCAGACACACACACCATTCACACAACCACAGACACACACACACCATTCACACAACCAGACACACACGCACACACCATTCACACAACCAGACACACACACACACACCATTCACATAACCAGACACACACACACACACCATTCACACAACCACAGACACACACACACCATTCACACAACCAGACACACACACACCATTCACACAACCAGACACACACACACACACCATTCACACAACCACAGACACACACACACCATTCACACAACCAGACACTCACACACACACCATTCACACAACCAGACACACACACACACCATTCACACAACCAGACACACACACACCATTCACACAACCAGACACACACACACACCATTCACACAACCACAGACACACACACACACCATTCACACAACCAGACACACACACACACCATTCACACAACCAGACACACACACACCATTCACACAACCAGACACACACACACACCATTCACACAACCACAGACACATATACACACACCATTCATACAACCAGGCACACACGCACACCATTCACACAACCAGACACACGCACACCATTCACACAACCAAACACACCATTCTCACATCCAAACACACACACCATTCACACAACCATAGACACACACACACACCATTCACACAACCAGACACACACACACAACCAGGCACACAACCAGAGACACACACACCATTCACACAACCACATACATACACACACACAACCACAGACACACAGACAACCACAAACACACACAAATGAACATATATAGCGCTGCCAATATCTCGGTAGTGGAAGGTTGTATCGTGGACTCCAGGCACAATAATGCACACACACACACACACACACACACACACACACACACACACACACAACCAGACATACACACACACCATTCACACAACCACAGACACACACACACACACAACCACAGACACACACACACGCAGCCACACACACACACGGACCACACAGGCACATACACACACACACACACAAATGAACACATATAGCGCTGCCAATATCCCAGTAGTAGAGGGTTGTATCGTGGACTCCAGGCACAATAATGCACACGCACACACACACACACACATATTATCTCACACAAAAGCACATATTGTCCCACACATCTTTTGTACTTGCCAGCATTAAAAGTAATTACAGTTAGTATAATTAATCTAAAACGAATGTAATTGTTTCTTCTTCTGAGAAAAGGGTACCGGGTACCGTACCAGAAAGCTTTAAACATCGATGACTATTTTAACTTAGTAGGGATAGGCATATATATACTGAATAAATTAGATACAGTATGATATATGATTATTATTGTATATTATTGTTACAATGTCAAAGGAATAACAAAGATAATTTTTCAGTTAGAAAACCTCAGAAATGACACAATATAATTATAGTCCTGCCAATATTTCTCAGTGGAGGGACTGTATCACGGGCCTCCACACACACACACACACACACACACACTATTACACTCACACCCACATAAACACACAGGTGCACACACACATATATAAACACACACATATACAGACACACACACACATACACACACACATAACTGGACCAATATTCCTCGGTGAAGGGAATGTATCGCGGGCCTCAAGCAAAAGTCAACAGTGCCTTCCCCTTCCCCAGCCATCAGTCACTTCGCCTACACGTCCGTTCGCTTTACCTTTCTCCCATACTACTGGTATAATATGTGTGGTATAGGCCTATATACTGGTATATATACTAGTTAAACTCGTATCTTTAAGTTGGTTTGATTAGAATACGTTCTGTAAAGTTTAAGACCTTTCTTGCCATTTAGGTGTCGATATTTTCCTGGGACATTTTTCTACCGAACAATTTACAAATTTATCTTGAAAGGGGGTCTAGGAAGTGTAATTATATGCTTGATGGAGGTTTAGGGAACACACTAAAAACCACCATTCAAGTTAGGTGGCTGAATTCTAGTAAAACTTAAAATTTTAAGTTTCATGGCCATAATTGTCTTAAAAAATGCTCGAAAAATGCGCTCGTGAGACACCGCCTATAGGGTAGGATAAGCTTAGGATAGGCTAAAGGTCGGTAACACTTAGGCTAGGCTAGGGAAAGGTTAGAGTATGATATGATGTAATATATATACGTGCTAGGATAAAAAAGAAATATTCTATTTTCCACCTACTCCCTCTAGGGCATAGACAGAGCCTGTACATCTAACCGCTCAACACTGTGAAGCTCGTAAGGTCTTGTTCCAGCCTAGGGAGTGAGACATGTGAAGCACTTAGAGCTCCACTCACGACTCGAAGCAGCTGCATCTCTATAGTTGCTTAGCCTTAATTTGTGCTTTACTGTCTCATCCCATAGACTCGGACCCTCACTCTCAGAACGCCACCTATTGAACAGTTACCTCACTAGGTATTTCCCCCCTGTAACATATTTGAATATGGGAATATTCATACAGTGCTATTTAATGAGGGAACAATGAGGGTATTTTGTTGGCGTTTCGGTGGGCTTTGTGGTAATGTACTGATACTAGGTATAGCCAAATAATATCTTCCCGTTGATACATCGGGACTCGAACCCAGGACCATTGGATTACCAGTCCAGTGGCAAGACCGCTCCACCACACCTCCCCACGTAGGATAGACCAAGATTATATTTGGCTAGGGGTACCGGTAGTCTATACCGTACTATGCTATGCTGTGTTATGTCGTGCTCGGCTAGGTTGATTAGGTATGATAAAGTTAGCACAGGTACTATAGTCTATTCGCTGTAAGTAGGCGATAAATCATGACCTCTATCCTCTGTAACTCAAATAGGGCTGGAGCAAATTGGCTGTACATTTCCACATCTATTCCTTGACTGACTTTTCCCAAATGGTAGAAATAATAGCTTGATTACTCTAGTCGTTTTGGAGTTACAGAGGTTAGAGTTTATGATGTCTCGCCTACTTACAGCGAATAGACTATAAGATTATGATGTCATAAAGTAAAGAAAGGTAGATTAGGCTTTATTGCTATATGGGTAGTTTTCGGTATATTAAGCGTTCATGAATTTACTATGAATGAAGGAGAAGTGGTAGACAGAAATTTTTTATGTTAGGAGTCTTAGGGATTACTCATAAAAAAATGAATAAATTAATACAAAGTAAATATAATTTTCGGGTGTCCCGCATTAGCTAATAAAGTTCTTAATACATTATTCAAAACTTTAAATGCATATACCTTTTCCCGATGACAATTGTCTATAAAATTTAATATGTTTGGCCTGAACGACGTTTTTGCAATTACTGAAACGAAAATGTGAACAAAGATGGCCCTGGTGGCGAAAGGACGTGCAGGCAAAAGTCAACAAGCCAGCCCTAGCTGCCGCGAATTGCTCTTTCTCCTCCAGTTGTGGCCAGGTAAAACCCATGCCAGTCAAAACGGCCACATCCAGAATGGCCACAGTACCTTACCTTAACCTTGTTCAATATAATCTAACTGGACCTAATTCAACCAAACCACATCTAACCTTACCTATCACAAAACCTAGCTGGTCTTGGTATAACCACAACCAACCAAAAGTAACGTAACATAACCAAGATGATCCTTATCTAACCTTTCCTAGTCTAAATTTATAAATTACCCTCTGAGGGTAATGTTCGGAGTGCAGTCACTCAATGGATAATGCGAGGTAAATCCGAACCCCAAGGCAAACAAAATTCACCAAAATTATTTAAAGTGGATTTATTGAACATTTGAGGTAATAGGAACTTAGAATGACCTTTTGGCTTCACTTTAACACAAAAATCAGATCACATATATATAAGGCTATGAGGCACTTCAGACTAAAATTATTTAAAATAAAAAAAAAAAAAAAAAAAACAGACCGATTCAGCTGAAACTTTAGGGTCTGAAGGCCTAATAAAGGGGCATCTCCCATCCCAAGAATGGAGGGCCTCAGGCTGAAATCGGATAGAAATATGTGAAGGTAAATGTTGAATTTTTATACCCTAAGATATCTACTTTTTCATGTAGTTTTATATAGTAAATACTCACCTATTTTGCTATTCCAACCCCTCACAAGCTGGGGAATTTATTACCGGTACTCTACAGTTTCATAACACTCTGGCATAAATCAGAGCAATAGCACAATCACAACAAAATGGAATGCAAAATTATCCAAAGTTGGCTAAAAATCGAGAAAATCGAAATATAGAACAAAAAATAAATAAATAGTAAATGTTCAACAATATCATTATTTTGCCATTCTAAAACTAGAACATTTATCTGCCAACAATATCAGAACAATCAGGCATGAACAATAGCAAAGTTACAATAGGCTCAAAAGTAAAATATTTTATTTTGCAATTACCCACCTTTTAATAATAATGTGGGGTAAAAAGGAACCCCAAGGCCCCTGAGCCGCCCAAACAAGTAGAGAGACTAAGCTGGGAGGTCCTTTCACTACCAGAGCACTTCTCCAACTGAACATCCCGCACTTTAACCCATACTCCCAACCCCATGACGTGCGCACAGCAAACAAAACCCGGCTTTGCGCATGGTGTTGGGGTAAGCAGCCACCCCACTTTACCCTCAGAGGGGATGATGATGGGCTGGTCTATCAAAGTGAGAGCTGAGCGCTCTCTGCCATACGGTACCCATAGCTTACTATGACTTCCTTTTACTTATATATTTTCTAGATCTCAAGCGACGGCGTCTCTTCCGTGGATTGACCTCCCTACTGCCAACCTAGAGGTTGGCAGATTGGGAGCCAAAGCGTCACATTTTTCCTTTGCCCCTCAACTCTCCCTTCATAATTGCTGAGGGGCACAGGGCCCTGGGTTTTTTTTGGTTTGCCGGCCGTTTCTGCACCCTCCTCAGCTCCCCGCCTTGGAGTGACTTCGGTCACCTGGGCTTGAGTAGTGGTAAGCAGGGAGGGTTCTGTGGAGGCACTCGGTTATGGCCTTGGCCTTGCTCGGGACCTTGGAGCTGCTCGGCCAGAGAGCCTGGGGAACAGCAACAACAAAAACAACCCTCAGAGGGTAAAGTCTATGAGGTTCAGGATTAGGACTTTTTGGGTTGTGGCCGTTCCGGAGTGTGGCTGTTATGAACGCCTTTCCTTCCCTTTCCCTTTCTATCAGATGAACCTAGTTTTTGCTTTATTCTATCTAACTCCATATGATTTTATTCACTAACGAATGATCTGTTTCAGTTGGAAGGTTACTCAACCCATTCAGTACCAGGGACGTTCTTTCCATCATATTCTGGCAACTATTAGACGAGTTTATTCAGCTTAGGAAGGACCTCTAGCAATAATAAGAATTAAACTATGTCAACCAATCCTTTTAGCTACCACAGATCCTTCCTAAGCTGCACATTATCGTATAAATATAGCTAGAATAAAATATAACACACGTCGCTGGTACGGTACTCAAAGGGTTAACACTATCTGGTCTGAAATCTTCGGAGTTATTATAATTACTGTTTTGTTTAATTAGTATTGAACATATTGCCTGGTTTTGTCCTTTTTCGGGCAGTGTACAATATTGTAGTTTGTCCCCTAGGCTAACATAAACGCCTTCCCACAATTCCTTCTCAAGAACAAAATTCCCACCCACACCCTATTCAAGCTAAATTTGAAAATGCTTCGCTAAGAAAACGTCTCGGCAGAAAGCTGATATATATATTTTAAGTTACAGGCTTGCATTCTCTTCCTGATCTATAATCATTCCACTATCGTACAATACTTATACAACACATTTTTCCATCTCAATGGAGGTCTTCCTACCCCTCTACCTTCCCTTGTATCTGATGTGTAATTAAAATTATATGAGGTATATAGGCCTATGCTGAAAAAAATGTGTAAATATAATGGTATGCTATGGGGTACAGCGTGAGGTTGAAACAATATGGCGTCAATAAATAAAGTACCCTACTCTCTACTAATTACCTGTCACCTGCCAAGAACTGACAGATAGTGACATGCCGGGCCAACACTGAACATAAACACTCGCGTATATTTACATAAATAATGGAAAACGATGGTTCAGTGTCTAGTTATATATATTGTGAACCTATTTGTAGCACACAGTACCGACATCCTTATGTAAATCGAATATCAATACACGATGAAGTCAATGTTTCATCCATTAATTGGACGTCCATGCTTATGATGAGGAGGGGGAGGGGGAGGGGGAGGGGGAGGGGGAAAGGACGAAGGAGGAGGAATATGAGAGGAACAGAAGGAGGAGGAGGAAAATAGGAAGTTACAAAATATAGGTTATATAATATACACTATACAGTATAATATAATATATAAACATCGTAATTGGTATTCTATAAATCTTAACTCGAATTGTTTCTGTTAGTGCTGGTAACTTCACAAAGTATTTAGGAAAACAAATACCGGTAGCTAGGACCCAAGGGGAAGCAACATCAAATATATACAATACAAATTAGATGAGTCTTTGGCATCTACTTAGGGAGTGTAGGTAAGACTTTTATTTGGTCAAGTAAACATATTTTTCACATATTTGACTAACATTTTAGAGTGTAATATAGAAACCGGAAGACTGTAACAATACCGGTACTGGTAAATATAATTATGTGCATTTTTTTTCTTTTTAAAAATGTATTATTTAATATATTTTTGTTTTACTTATATACCGGTATATATATATATATATATAGATATACTATATATATATATATATATATTGTATATATATATATATATATATATATATATATATATATATATATACATTGTATATATATATATATATATATATAGATTGTATACCGGTATATATATATATATATATATATACCGGTATACAGGTATATATATATCCGGTATATATATTTTTCTTTTCTTTTTTTGCATAACAACCCATTAACTTTTCGGGCTCTTTGAATACAAATATTATTATTATTTTACATGTAATATATTGAATTATTGTTAGAGAAGCTTACAAACAAATGTGTTCCTATATAATTGACACAAAAATGCCGCGAAAGGTCTTTAAATAGTCAAACTATGGGACAAACGTCATAAAATGTCGAACCTAATGGGACTAAACAAGAGGGAGAAGGGGGTCCAGAAAAATACACCACCTTAAAAGTGTACACTTATGAGCCGAGAGAAGAGCAGCATCAAATAGAAAAAGAATAAGGCGACGAGTGTTTGTGTTCTACTTAGCGAGTGTAGGTAAAACTTTTCTCCTGTTGAAGTAAACGGACTTTTTCACCTCCTCCTCCTCCTCTTACGGCAGGGGCTTCAGGGGATATGAGAGTAAATAGATCTTCTTTTCCTAAGCAAACACACATGATAACACTCACATCATACACACACACACACACACAGATAATCGTTCTTACGCCCACACGTTAATATATACACACATACCTGTATACCCACACGTACACACACATAAATAGACACACCCACACACACACATATATACTGTATATAAGCACACATAAAAAACAGTACCGGTAGTGTTTCTAATCCTCTTACCGGTACCGGTACTTCTCCGTTTCCTCCTCTCTCACCTCATCTCAACCTATTTTCTAACAAAAATCCTAGAAAAAATTGTTTTCACTAGACGAAACATTTAATCCTTTTTTAAACTGATTGCTCGATACATATGGACATAAATGAAATAACCAGGGACAGTCGGCCATTATCTCTAGCCTACGGTACTCTTAAGAATGTGTGGACCCTCTATGTTTTTCTTTATACAATTATAACTACCGGTATCTGGATTGATTTTAGGATAGAACTTGCTTTCCAATAAATGGTATTTTGTAGCTGTTGTATAGAAACTTAAGTTAATCAATTAGTTTCCAAAGATGTACGTTCATAAATAGATTTATGTGAAGTCCACGAATATTCATGAGTGAGCTAGACACTATGGTATTCGAGTGAACCGGGAGCTATACACTATGGTATTCGAGTGAACCGGGAGCTAGACACTATGGTATTCGAGTGAACCTGGAGCTATACACTATGGTATTCGAGTGAACCTGGAGCTATACACTATGGTATTCGAGTGAACCTGGAGCTATACACTATGGTATTCGAGTGAACCGGGAGCTATACACTATGGTATTCGAGTGAACCTGGAGCTAGACACTATGGTATTCGAGTGAACCGGGAGCTATACACTATGGTATTCGAGTGAACCTGGAGCTATACACTATGGTATTCGAGTGAACCTGGAGCTAGACACTATGGTATTCGAGTGAACCGGGAGCTAGACACTATGGTATTCGAGTGAACCTGGAGCTATACACTATGGTATTCGAGTGAACCGGGAGCTAGACACTATGGTATTCGAGTGAACCGGGAGCTATACACTATGGTATTCGAGTGAACCTGGAGCTAGACACTATGGTATTCGAGTGAACCGGGAGCTAGACACTATGGTATTCGAGTGAACCGGGAGCTAGACACTATTGAGTGAACCTGGAGCTAGACACTATGGTATTCGAGTGAACCTGGAGCTAGACACTATGGTATTCGAGTGAACCGGGAGCTAGACACTATGGTATTCGAGTGAACCGGGAGCTAGACACTATGGTATTCGAGTGAACCTGGAGCTAGACACTATGGTATTCGAGTGAACCTGGAGCTATACACTATGGTATTCGAGTGAACCTGGAGCTATACACTATGGTATTCGAGTGAACCGGGAGCTATACACTATGGTATTCGAGTGAACCTAACACTATGGTATTCGAGTGAACCTGGAGCTATACACTATGGTATTCGAGTGAACCTGGAGCTATACACTATGGTATTCGAGTGAACCGGGAGCTATACACTATGGTATTCGAGTGAACCTGCATCAATAAATGTCAAGCTTTCATAATTAACAATATATGTCGCTTCAAAATCTCCTTCTATCCTTCATCCTCTTCCACTCTTCCCTCCCTTTCCTCCTCCTCCTCCTCCTCCTCCTCCTCAGACTTTTCTACCCCTTCTTCCTCCTTGCACAGTAACACACTAGGGGGCACCAACTAAATAGGTCAGACACTGCTAAGAGGTCTGGTTATCTCTCCTTATCCTTCTCCTCCTCTCTTTTTCTTGTATTCTTCTCCCACTTCTCTTTTTCTTGTATTCTTCTCCTTCTCCTCCCCTATTTGTCTTGTATTCTTCTCCCACTTCTCTCTTTTTCTGTGTTCTTCTCCCACTTCTCTCTGTTTCTTGTATTCTTCTCCCACTTCTCTCTTTTTCTTGTATTCTTCTCCCACTTCTCTTTTTCTCGTATTCTTCTCCCACTTCTCTCTTTTTCTTGTATTCTTCTCCCACTTCTCTCTTTTTCTTGTATTCTTCTCCCACTTCTCTCTTTTTCTCGTATTCTTCTCCCACTTCTCTCTTTTTCTGGTATTCTTCTCCCACTTCTCTCTTTTTCTTGTATTCTTCTCCCACTTCTCTCTTTTTCTTGTATTCTTCTCCCACTTCTCTCTTTTTCTTGTATTCTTCTCCCACTTCTCTCTTTTTCTTGTATTCTTCTCCCACTTCTCTCTTTTTCTTGTATTCTTCTCCCACTTCTCTCTTTTTCTTGTATTATTCTCCCACTTCTCTCTTTTTCTTGTATTCTCTCCCCTTCTCCTCTCTTTTTCTTGTATTCTTCTCCCACTTCTCTCTTTTTCTTGTATTCTTCTCCCCCTTCTCCTCTCTTTTTCTTGTATTCTTCTCCCACTTCTCTCAGTTTCTTGTATTCTTCTCCCACTTCTCTCTTTTTCTCGTATTCTTCTCCCACTCCCCCTTCCAACAGTAGCACAAGGGACAACAGGTATAGGATGGGACACTCACTGCTAAGAGGTCGGGTTATCTGGGTCATTTGCTGTCACTGTATATAGGTAACTTGGCTCTGACCACTCTTCCTCCTCTTTCTCTTCTTTTCCTTCTCTACTCTTCTATTCCTAGTCTATATACAACTCCTCCCTCTATCATAATCATCATCAGGTCCTTCATCTTAATCGGTTCTTCCTCCTCTTCGTCTTGTTCTCCTGTACACAACTAAGTGGCCTCATGGTTATCTAGGTCATTCGGGGTCACTTTGTAGAGGTAACGACACTGTGACCCGCACCACTTCTGCCTTCTCTACCCATTTCTTCCTTTTCGTTCTCCTCCTCTCCCTCTTCCTCATCCTCCTTATCTGCACTCATGCTTATAATCCTACCATTAACCACCTCCTCTTCCTTCTTCCTTTCCTGCTCACCTCTCTCCTGCTCTTCCCTCTTTTCCAACTGTTTCTCCTCCTTATTCGCCTCTTTTTTCTTCCTCTCCTCACCTCTCTCCTTCTCTTCCCTCTTTTCCACTTGTTCCTCCTCCTTATTCGCCTCTTTCTTCTTCTCCTCCTCTTCTCCCTCTTTTCCACCTGTTCCTCCTCCTCATTCATCTTTTTTTTTCTTCCTCTCCTTCTCACCTCCCTCCTTTTCTTCCCTCTTGTCCACCTGTTTCTCCTTATTTGCCTTTCCTTCTCCTTCTTCTTCTCCTCTTCTCTCTTTTCTACCTCTTTCTTCTTCTTCTTCCTCTTCCCTCTTGTTCACCTGTTCCTCCTCCTTACTCGCCTCTTTCTTCTTCCCTTCCTACTCGCTCTCCTCCTCTTCTTCCACCTGTTTCTCCTCCTTCTTCCCTTCCTCCTTCTCTCCCTTCTTTTCCACCTGTTCCTCCTCCTTCTTCTTCCCTTCCTACTCCCTCTCCACCTCTTCTTCTTCTTCCCTCTGTACACAAACTACTACGAGGCCTCCTGGTTATCTGAACCATTTGCGGCTACTGTATAGAGGTAAGGAGGCTGTGACCCAAACCTCTCCCCCTCTTCTACTTCCTCTTCCTTTATTTGCTTCTTTTTCTTCCTATTTTCTCCTCGTCTGTCTTCTCATTCGCACCACTCTCCCTTTTTTTCCTCCTTCCCCCTCCTTTATTTTCTTCTTTCTCTTCCTATTCTTCTCCTGTTCTGTCCTCTTCTTCTTTTCGTTCTCCTCCTATTCGCACCACTCTCCCTCTTCTTCCTCCTCCTCTTTATTAATGTTCTTCTTTTCTTCCTATTCTTCTCCTGTTGTCTTCTTCTTCTATTCGTTGTCTTCTCATTCGCACCACTCTCCCTCTTCCTTTATTTCCTTCCTTCTTCTTTACTATACTCCTTTGTATTGTCGTCTTTTTCTTCCTATTCTTCTGGTTCTATCCTCTTCTTCTATTCGTTCTCTTCTCATTCACCTTCTGTTCCTTTCTGCCGCTCCTCCTTCTATGTTCTCCCCTTCTCACATTTCTTCTTCTTCTTCCTCCTAGTGTCTATTCTTCTCCTATTCTTCTTCTTCCTACTTAAGAGGTGGGTAGACTATTTATAGGGCACACACAGATTTAATACACCACCTCCTCCTTCTGCTGTGGTCTTAGGTGTGTAGCAAGAAACCCATACAGATTATGTTCTTGTCCTCTTCTCCTCTCCTCCTCTTCCTCTTCTTCCCCTCCTCCTCAGTCTTCTTTGCTATCCTTTGTTCTACCTCTTAGTCAATAGATTAGTAGGTTTATATATCCAAACTGTCCCGTAAGGACCAATAAGTCAGTTGCAGTTTGTTCTCCTTTGTATTCCTCCTCCTTTTCTTTTCGTTTTCTTATGTCTTATGCAACCTACTTCCTCTTCTCGTCTCTTAGTCTTTCTCCTTATGCCTTATCCTATCCACCATCATCTATGCAGTTTATCTTCTCCATGTTTACTATCCACTCTTTCTATTCCGTCGTTATCCCTCTTCCTTTCCTTCCCGTTACTCTTGTTTATTTTTCTCTCCTTTCCTATTCATCTGCCTTCTCTTCCCCATCTTCCTTCTCTACATAAATACTTCTCCTTCTACCACCATTCCTCGTCTGTCATCTCCTCGCCAACACAAACGCTGCCAATCCTCCGCCTACACAGTAAACGTGGTGTCTACAGCATAGAACATTAACGGCAACAAAACTAGTAAACATTTTTGAGAGAATGAACTTTGAACAAATGTTGAAACCCTCACTCATTTGGCATTCATTACCAAACACTAATCAAATAATGACAAAGGTGTTCAAAAAGCGTGAACGAGTGCTCTAATTGTCATACAAAAACAATTATTACACACTGACTATGCATATCAGGAGGTGGTGGTGGTGGTGCTTGGTTTTTGGCCTATACCGGTTTATGTGTACCGGGTATTAACTGTATTTGTTGGTTTCCTCGCTAGACCTCCATCAAACTTAAAAAACACCCCCTAGACCCCCTTTCAAGCTAGATTTGTACAGAAAAATGGCCCAGCACCTTCTAAAATTACAAGCTCACTGTCGCTCGCCAGGAAAAAGTCGAAAGCTAAATGGCACGAAAGGTCTTAATATTGACAACAAATGGGGCGAAAGTTCTCTAAATCGCCAAACTAATGGGCCGAACGTCTTAATATCTCAAAACTAATACGCGAAACATAAGGCAGAAGGGGGTCCAGAAAAGGCGTCTACCTCCCCCTTAACCCCTTCAGCACCATGACGTATTTTCATAATATTCTGGTTACCATTAGACGATTTTCTTTAGTTTTTAATCTACCGTACTTATACTACCATAGCCTACTCAAATGGGTAAATTCTATCTCGATAAACGCTCTTAGGAACAAATGTCCTTAAACTATACATAATATCATATCATTTTAGCCAGAATCAAAGGTAAGACGGTGTCACGGTACTGAAGGGGTTAAGTACGGTACGCCTTAAGTATTGTATATCACCCACACGAGTTACACAGCTTACCGTAGCGTATTGTATATCACCCACACGAGTTACACAGCTTACCGTACCGTATTGTATATCACATAAGAACATAAGAACATAAGAAAATGGGAGTCTGCAGAAAGCCGATTGGCCTAAGCAAGGCAGATCCCTGTCCCACACAACCCCAATTACAAAGCCCAATTATAGGCTCAACACTCTAATACCCTGAGGATCAACTTACCAAAACGGTTAGAGATTAACGCAGGATTACGGGGGTCTGCAGAGCGCTGATTGGCCCAACCCTGCTGATCCCCCTTCACACCCAACCCTTCTCGTCCATATGCTTATCCAATTTTATCTTAAAGCTCCCTATCGTTTTTTAATCCACTATAGCACTTGGTACGTCCATTCCACCCATCTACACTCTGTTACCAAACCAATATTTGCCTATATCTTTTCTGAAACGAAATTTATCTAATTTGAAACCATTGGTACGAGTTCTTTCGCTATCACTGAGCTTTAGTAACATTTGGTCATGTCCCTTTGTTAATCCCACTAACCCACTTGAACACCTCTATCATATCCCCTCTAACTCTGCGTCTCTCTAACGAATGTAAGCCTAATTTCGTTCTTCAACCTTTCTTTATACGGAAGATTTCTAATATTATGGATCATTTTTGTCATTCTACGTTGTACTCTCTCCAATGAATCTATGTCCATTCTGTAATAAGGACACCAAAATTGAACAGCATAATCCATATGGGGTCTCACTAATGACAAGTAAAGTTTTAAGATAAACATCAGCAGTTTCTGTTACTCACACTCCTTGAGATGAACCCGAGAGAATCCTGTTTGCCTTGTTTCGAACGCTTATACACTGTTGTCTAGGCTTCAAATCATTGCTAACAAACAGATCTTTCTCACAATTCGAGTTTTCTAATTCCACATTAGCTAGTTTATATTTAACATTTGTATGCATCTTCCCTATCTTTAATACCTTGCATTTGTCAATGTTAAACTTCATCTGCCAATTTACTGACCATTCGTGTAAGGTATCTAGATCCCTTTGGAGGCACTCTATATCTCTATCTGAATCAATTGTTCTCCCCATCTTGGTATCGGGTCTGCAAATTTACTTATCCTACTAGTTATACCTAATCAAGGTCATTTATGTATATAACAAACAACAGAGGACCTAATACAGATCCCTGGGGGGACACCACTTTTGACTGCTCCCCATTCTGACTTCGTACCATTTATGCTGACTCTCTGCTTCCCTACCAATTAGCCATGACCTAATCCATCCAACAACGCCCGACCTATTCCATGCTCCTCAACCTTTCTCATCAATCTCTCGTGGGGGACTCTGTCGAAAGCTTTACTGAAATCTAAATATATTATATCATATGACTTGTCATTATCTACTGCTTCATATACCTCTGAGAAAAAACTAAGCAAATTAGTAAGGCAAGAACGTCCCTGAGTGAATCCATGCTGAGAAGAATTTATTAAATTAAATGTATCTAAGTTGTTTCTAATTTTACTAGCAATAATTGACTCTAGTAGCTTTCCTATGATTGATGTAAGACTAATGGGACGGTAATTGGATGCTATTGATTTGTCACCTTTTTTTGAAGATCGGAACTACGTTTGCAAGCTTCCAAGCTTCTGGAACTATACCTGTCTCCAATGACTTGTTAAATAAAAATGTTAATGGGTAACTTAACTCATCCCTACATTCTTTTAATACTCTAGCATATACCTCATCAGGACCAGGCGATTTATGAGGTTTCAGTCTGTCAATTTCCTTAAGCACATCATTTCACCCACACGAGTTACACAGCTTACCGTACCGTATTGTATATCACCCACACGAGTTACACAGATTACCGTACCGTACTGTATATCACCCACACGAGTTACACAGCTTACCGTACCGTATTGTATATCACCCACACGAGTTACACAGCTTACCGTACCGTATTGTATATCACCCACACGAGTTACACAGCTTACCGTACCGTATTGTATATCACCCACACGAGTTACACAGCTTACCGTACCGTATTGTATATCACCCACACGAGTTACACAGCTTACCGTACCGTATTGTATATCACCCACACGAGTTACACAGCTTACCGTACCGTATTGTATATCACCCACACGAGTTACACAGCTTACCGTACCGTATTGTATATCACCCACACGAGTTACACAGCTTACCGTACCGTATTCTCACACACCTGCTTCTCCTCTCCTCTCTTTATTCCTCCTCCTCCTCCCCATTCTCTTCCTCCTTATCTACATAAATTATGCCTCTTTTACCTCAGAATTTTGGTGTATACAAAACACACGATGAAGCAGTGTCTTCTTGTTTTTCTCATGTCATTCTGGGTACCGGTAATACTATTTTGACTCATATCCAATAATCATAGGTACTTTCACTTTAATTTGCCTTCTATAACTTGAACTACCAACTTTATGCTTAACTATATTAAATAATAGCGGGTTACACATATTAATTGACCTTCATTCAATTTAGTAAACAATATGTATAATCTCGTTAAAACGAAGCCACTTATTGTGTCACTTTCTATAGGAAGCTATAATCAGTCAATCAGAAAACCTATTATATAAATATGTTGAAAAAGGTTGATTGACCAATGAAAAATCTCCTTTACACCTAATCTGACTTATTATTCCTATTATAATCATGTCCTCACAAGGAAGACCTAGTAAAAAAAAAAAAAAAACAAAAAAAAAAAAAAATCTCTCTAAAATATATATATCCGAAACACTTTCTTGGAATTCACTTCAGAGTAACTTTCTAACAACCTTCAATTCACAACAGTTCAAATTCAATAGTTACAAAGTTCTCGAGGTTGGAGGATGCTGGTAGGTGATTGTAGAATGTGTGTATTTAATAGGTATAGCCTATATTCTCTTTATTCCTTTAGTTTAGCTCTGCAAGATCCGAAGGAGTTCTTTTGGGGCTCTCTGTTTAATTCCATTAGTTTCGAAACTTTAATAAGTACCGTATCGCTCCATTCGATTGGTGATTATAAAACGCTTCGGAAGCCTGATTCAAGTGTCGATTATTGAAGGGCTAACGATAGCGACCCTGTAATTTAGGAAAAACCGATCTTTGCCCATGACATGTTTCTACCAAAAAAAAAAAAAATACATATTTAACTTGAATGGGGATTGGGGGCGTTTTTGAGCTTGAAAGGGGTCTGGGGTGGCGATTAATTTTAGTCTAGTGGATAAACTAATACACATTGCTCGTAAATGGCAAAAACCTTAGAGTTACTTCCCAACAACCTTCAATCTACAACACTTCAAACCCAACAGTAACAATATTCTCATGGAGGAAGCTGGTAGGGAACTATATTTTGTTTTAAGAGGGGTCACCTGCTTTTTTATCTTTCTCTCCTTTTCTCTGACTTGTATCCATTTGGCCCCATTCAATCAAGACGTTTATCCCCATCCAGGTGTCGATTTTTGTCCTGCGAGCGATAGCCAGCCAGCATTGTATGGAGAAATCTGCCTTCGCCGAAGACATTTTTCTATCGAAAAATGTACAAATTTAGCTTGCTGTAAAACACAAATATAAATATCATCTTTCCACATTATCATTATTATCATCAACATTATCCTTCATATTAGCACCCTCATCATCGCCATCATTATCATCATTAGCATCGTCAAAAGTTGCTAAACATTTCTCTTCTACTGTGTTGAATTCTTTTCTATTCTGTTTCATCCTGCCCTCGAAACTTTTGGTCGGACGTAAAAATATTCAGTTCTAAAGATGAGAGACTAGAAAAATGTGTATGTATTTTTTGTGCACAAAGTTCTGACCCGCAGGTTTCGTCCGCCACTGCCTTCTCATAATGGCTTACAAACATACATACCGGTACATATATTGGCCTACATACACAGACATACACACACACAAACACACACTCTAGATATGCATTAATGTAAATTATGTGCGGTAACTATCTTCACTAATTAATAAAGTTAGGTAGTCTAGCCCTTAATAATCCTAACTTCTAAGATATTATTAAACGTTGTCTAAAATAATAGATTAATCCAGCATAACAGTAATTAAGGAAGTATTACACACGAACTTTCAATGTCAACTATTGATGGGTAACATTTGGCTGGTACGGTAACATATTTGGGATGTGTGGTACTGGACAAGTGTCGGTAACTAGCCTGAAGAGTGATGAAATTACGTTACAATTTGTTTTTTCTAAGTTTATCTCCTCCGCTGCTAGACCAGTGTTGAAGACAAAAGTTGAGGGGAAAAGTTCTCGTGTGATCTATAATTAATTTCACCACAACACCAAACACCTCCAATGAAATCAATGAAAGCTTTAGTAAATCATCCGTCTGTTATACCCAATTATATAACACAATTAGTCATAACGAATGAATGAATATGCTTGACTATATAATTATGTTCTGTGATGCATAATTTACAATGTTGGCTTTAATTAACGAAATTTAATTAGCATTGTACCTTTAGTTAAGATGCCTTTGGGACCGATAAGGATAGGACGAGAAAATTTGAGTTATTACACATTAAACTATATTCTGTATTTCAGATGACAGTAAAGTGCCTTGTCTTTCAACTTGTTTACTCGGATAGGCCTATTATGAATATTATGTAGAGCAAAACAAACTGTTCTTTATAAAACGTTAAATTAAGATTACCGGTATGCAAAGGCCCAAGTTTAATAGTTTTCCATTAGCCTATATATCAATATATCAGCTGCTAATTATTGTGTATGTGTTTTCGCCCGGGTAAAACAAAATGGACTCTACTGCCATATCTAGCAAGAGCTACTTACTTCCTATGGGTTTCATGATCCAACAATTGACCTAGACTATTGTAAACTGCATATTACGTAAACTTTACCTGGTCATAAAGCCACTCCATAATAGTTTCCACCACAGGTTATTTTGTTATACATTACTAAATAGTATCTTAGCTAACCGATGGGGGGAGATTATAGGCACCAGTCGAGCAGGGTAGTACCGGTACCCAGGGGAGGCCACATAGGCATATGCTAAGGAGTTGTTCAAACTCCTATTTCATTTGCCTGGCTTACCCCACGTTCTATTTGTGCCACGCCTACACAACGAGTGATCCAGCTAACTCTCACAAACACCAGCTTCTCCCATTCATTTCACTACACTTAAGGGGAGATTTCCACTTGAGGGATTTTTTTCTTTACCCCTTTCTCCCTCATGTTTAGCCCCATTGCTTTTGATATTTTAAGACGTTCGCCCCATTTGTTTGGCGATTTTAAGAACTTTCACCCCATTTATGTCACTTTTAAGACCTTTAGTGTCATTTAGGTGTCGATTTTTTCCTGGCGAGCGATAGCGAGCCTGTAATTTAAGAGGAATCGGCCTTCGGCCGGGACATTTTTCTACCGAAAAATGTACAAATTTATCTTGAAAGGGGGTCAAGGGAGTGTAATTTCAAGCTTGATGAAAGTCTAGGAAACGCACTAAAAAAACTCCCCTTAACAAGCACACCAGACATGTTTCCAAAACATCAAAATTACCTATAATGTACCTTGATGTTTGGTTCTCTGTCACTCTTTCAACCTTGGAGGGGGGGGGGGGGTGTACTTGTTACAGGCAGCCTGGCTTTTGTCTCCTTCATACACACATACAAACAAACAAACCTAGAACCACCATTACTTGTTACAGGCAGCCTGGCTTTTGTCTCCTTCATACCACCCTTAGCTAGTCAATAAATGGAACAGGATATTATCGCTAACCTCCAAACCTCATTAATACGTAGTTTATTAAGGGCAGGTTTCCACTTGAGGATTTTTTTTCTGGACCCCTTTCTCCCTCATGGTTAGCCCCATTGCTTTTGATATTATAAGACGTTCGCCCCATTAGTTTGGCGATTTTAAGAACTTTCGCCCCATTTCTGTCAATTTTAAGACTTTTCGTGCCATTTAGGTGTCGATTTTTTTTCTGGCGAGCGGTAGCGAGCCTGTAATTTAAGAGGAACCGGCCTTCTGCCGGGACATTTTTCTACCGAAAAATGTACAAATTTATCTTGAAAGGGGCTCAAGGGGGTGTAATCTTAAGCTTGATGGATACCTAGAGACCAAACTAAAAAACCTCCCCTCAAACCTAACTTGTTACTAAAGTTAAGCTATTAGACCTAACCCGATTTCCTAACTAACCTACTGCGTTCACTATAGGATAGTCCTTATACTCCAACCGGATCTTATATACTAGTCTATAACTTTCATTATAAGAGAGTGATGCAACCTAAGCTGCTCATAAACTAATCAACACACTTAATTATAGCCTCGAATCATCATCCCATGAAGCACCCGGAGCTATAGTGTAATTATATACACACTGCGCATGTCTAAGGCCTCTCGTTAAGGGCAGATTTCCACCTGGAGGATTTTTTTCTGAACCTCTTTCTCCCTCATGTTTAGCCCCATTGCTTGTGAGATTTAAAGACGCTTGCCCCATTAGTTTGGCGATTTTAAGAACCCTCGCCCCATTTCTGTCAATTTTAAAACCATTCGTGCCATTTAGGTGTCGATTTTTTCCTGGCAAGCGATAGCGAGCCTGTAATTTAAGGGGAACCGGCCTTCGGCCGGGAAATTTTCTACCGAAAAATGTACAAATTTATCTTGAAAGGGGGTCAAGGGGGAGTAATTTTAAGCTTGATGGAAGTCTAGGGAATCAACTAAAAACCTCCCCTTAACTTTCAAAGGAAGCATTAGAAGTAGTGTAGCATCATTAGTAGTACCGGTATCTAAGTAGAATTATAAGGGTTCCATGTCATCTCAACCAGTAGACTATTTCAACCAGTGCAAAATCAACCAAGACCAACCAAACCAGTGCCAAAATATAGTACTGTACTAACCTAACCTAACTTAACCGTATTGGTTGATTTGGTACTGGCTGAGAGCTACTGGTTGAAATGGTCTACTGGTTGAGTTGACCGGTCACCAATTATAAGTATCATCAAATGTTAATCATTACACACATTCGCTGATCTTATAGCTAACCAACAAAGTTCATTATTATTCTATCATCATCACTACCAGCCAGATATCATAGCCTACACTGCATGTCTACGGCCTCCCACTAAATTCAGTTTCAATTAAAAACGGCCACAGTCTCCTAACTTACGCACTTTAACTTGGCAAAACCAAATTTAACCTAACTAAACTTGACCTGGCCTAACCACATCTAACCTAATTAATCTCAACCATAATTATAACACTGATATCATCATCCTCACCCAGAGTTTATACACTCCATGCCTTAAGGGGGTAGTGCTCGTGTTTTGGGTCTATTTATGTATACTGTATACTCATTTATCTTTTAGTTTCCTCGCTAGACCTCCATCAAGCTTAGAAAATCACCTCCTAGACCCCTTTTCAGGATACATATGTAACGAAAAAAATCCCGACCCAAGGCCGGTTCCTTCTAAAATTAGAGACTCGCTATCGCTCGCAAGGAAAATATCGACACCTAAAGGGCACGAAATGTCTTAATATTGACAACAAAATCAGGCGAAAGGTCTCAAAATCGCCAAACTAACGAAACGAACGTCTTAAATCCTCAAAACTAATATGCTAAACATGAGGGAGATGAGGGTCCAGAAAAAGCGAGTATGATACGTTACTACCCCCTTAAGGCCTCTCTTATTGCAGTATAGATAATAGGGGCACTAAGGAAGAACTTGATGGACACACAGGACACTACCCATACGGTAAAAGGGGCACTAAGGAAGAACTTGATGGACACACAGGACACTACCCATACGATAATAGGGGCACTAAGGAAGAACTTGATGGACACACAGGCCACTACACATACGATAATAGGGGCACTAAGGAAGAACTTGATGGACACACAGGACACTACCCATACGGTAAAAGGGGCACTAAGGAAGAACTTGATGGACACACAGGACACTACATATACGATAATAGGGGCACTAAGGAAGAACTTGATGGACACACAGGACACTACACATACGATAATAGGGGCACTAAGGAAGAACTTGATGGACACACAGGCCACTACACATACGATAATAGGGGCACTAAGGAAGAACTTGATGGACACACAGGACACTACCCATACGGTAAAAGGGGCACTAAGGAAGAACTTGATGGACACACAGGACACTACATATACGATAATAGGGGCACTAAGGAAGAACTTGATGGACACACAGGACACTACACGTACGATAATAGGGGCACTAAGGAAGAACTTGATGGACACATAGGACACTACACATACGATAATAGGGGCACTAAGGAAGAACTTGATGGACACACAGGACACTACACATACGATAATAGGGGCACTAAGGAAGAACTTGATGGACACACAGGACACTACACATACGGCAATCCAACTGGTCTACTCGGGAAAATACTTAGGGTAAAGGTACAGGCGCAACACCATACTCGTATCCTGGCAATTAATTAATAGACGATTTCCAATCAGCTTAGGACGGATCTCTAGCAAAAATACGACTCAAAACTATCTCGACCAACTCTTGTAACTGCCACAGATCTATCCAAAGCTGCATAATATCGTTTAAATATAGCTAGAATAAAAATAACACGTCGCTGGTACTCAAAGGGTTAAGCAATATTCTAACTTGCTCAGTAGCAGATGCCGAATTGTTTAACTGTATTTTGGGTCTCATTGGAGCTCATACACATTTTAGAAAGGATCTTCATCACTCAAAGCGGCAACATCCATCGAAATTATTCCCTTGATTCACTAAAGTTCCTTCCTAATCTGAATGAACTCTTCTAATAATTGCCAAAATTAAATGGAAATATGCATCATGGTATACTGAAAGGAGTACCGGTAGATAAACATATGTTTTGGCTTGGTAATTGCAAAAACGCCTTGGTAAATTTACAGACAATCCAAATGAAATGAGTTTTTCGATAAAGAGGATTGTATGCAAATTTGGAGGGGCCTCTAGGTCGCAAAAGAGTAAAATGTACCTCAATTATGCCTTCCATTGCAACAAGACCTTTCTAAGCTTAGTTAAATTATTTAATAATAGCCATAACATGAGAGAGTGTGTCCTGGTATACTGAAGGGGTTAAATATTTAGCAGATAGTTATGTTTTCTGAAGCCTAAATGAAGCTTGACCACCTCTGATTATTGTAAGATACTGCTCCTTAGAGCGGCTGAGGCACTTTCAGACTGTTAGCGACCTAGGCCTTAAAAGACAAAAAAAAATATATATATATATCGCGGAGCCCTCCACCCTCTCTCCTTCAATATTTTATATATATATGTATTATAAGCGGTTCCATGTCATCTCAACCAGTAGACCATTTTAACCAGTAGCTCTCAACCAGTGCCAAATTAACCAAGACCAACCAAACCAGTGCCAAAATATAGTACCGGTACGGTACTAACCTAACCTAACCGTATTTGTTGATTTGGTACTGGTTGAGAGATACCGGTACTGGTTGAATTGGTCTACTGGTTGAGTTGACCGGTCACCATTATAAGCTGTGTGTCGGCATTTTTGCAAATGACAAATCATAGTCACAGCCTATGCCCGAGAGGGAGTAAGTTGGAATAGGGCCTATAGGAAATATAATAAATAAATAATATTGTGTATATATATATATATATATATATATATATATATATATATATATATATATATATATATATATATATATATATATATACCGGTATATATATATATATATATATATATATATATATATATATATATATACCGGTATATATATATATATATATATATATATATATATATATATATATATATATATTGATTATAATGACAAACAAACCTACGACTAGAACTGTATACAATCAATAGTATAGTACACTCTATATTAATTCGCTCCTAATGTACAAAAGAGTGTCCATCCACACCTTAACCTTTTGAGGATAATTAGACGTGTTGATAGTTCATTCTGGCATTAATTATTCTATTTTATGCAGCTTCGGAATAATTTGTGGTAATTAAGAAGGTAAAGACGATGTAAATTATTCCTCTGACTTTCATAAACCATTTCTTATTTGAATAAAATCGTCCAATATTAACCAAAAATTATTAAATTAAATTCTTCCTCGTATCCTGAATAGTAAACAAAATCGTCTGTAATACAACCAAGCTCTCGTTGGATTGAAACCTTTACCTTTTTCCTACTTTTTTTTTCTATAGGCCTATTCCAACTACTCCCTCTCGGGCATAGGCTGAGAGCCTTTACACTCTACCGCTGAACATGGTGAGGCCCGTGAGGTCTTGCTCCTGTCTAGGGAGTGAGACATGCGAAGCTTCACGGCTCGAAGCAACTCCATCTCTGAAGCCACCTCGCCTCTGCGCTTCACAGTCTCATCCCCGACACTCGGACCCTCACTCTCAGAACGCCACCTATTGAGCAATTAACTCACTAGGCATTGCCCCCCTGTAGCATATTTTTGAATATGGGAATATTCATACAATGCTATTTAATCAGGGAACAATGGGGGTATTTTTTTGGCATTTCGGTGTGCTGTGGTAATGCAATGATATATACTAGGTACAGCACAAATTCCATCCCAATAATATCTTCCCATTGACATATTGGGATTCGAACCCGGGTCCATTGGATTACCAGTCCAGTGGCAAGACCACTCCGCCACACTTCCCCTGTGCCTATTTGACTATATGAGGTAGTTTGTAAGCTGAATATTATAATCAGCTATATTAAATTCGTCTAATATTAGCCACAAAAAAACGTAAAGAACGTCATAATACTGAAATGGGAAAAAATGAAAATTAATTTCCCGGTCCCTTTGTAGAGGTAATGAGGTTTCGACCAACATTTATTTTATTTATAGCTTACTTTGTGTCGGATTCTTTGTTATACAAATCTTCTGTGCATATATTTATCAGTATGAAGCGCTTAATAGTCACTAAAGCAAGTGAATGAACCTCTTATTTTATCATGCCATTAAGATGAATATATCCTTGGACATTTTTATACTTACAACTAAATATATAATTATGTAGTGTTACGATTAATGAATACAGATATACCGTACATCCATATACCAGAACACATACAGTTTAGGTAATTGCAGAATGAGATATATTAGAGTTACACCAACTTTGATGAGGAACTGTACACTAACTTAGCCCTTCAGTGTATCATACCACATATTAAATTATTTCGGTTAACAATTGACGACTTTATGTAGTCAAGGAAGGATATCTAGGAATCAAAAGGTAAAACCTACCTCAAATTACCTTGTAACTTTCAGAGCATCTACCTAAAATGAAAACAAAAGCTCTCCTAATGATACCCAAAATAAATAATAACACGTCAAGACTGAGTACAGAGAATGTCACGTATTACTGTAAGACAAAATTAAGTTATTTGAATTATTCAAAAAAGCGGGCGCAGTCTTTTTTGTATTGTGATTAGTCATTTTGTTCGTCTTACAAATTTCAATTCAGTGATATTGTAAGAATGGATATGAATATTATTTTGAGAAGCAGGAATTTAAAACATCGTCAGGTTAATATCCTGCAGAAGCTGTTAACGAAACATTACCATTAAAGTGCACAGTGCACTCATTCATAGGTTGAATATAACATTAATTTGTATTTTACTCATATGAGCCAAATACATATACAAACACTTGCATACAACATTTCTGCTCCTCTCCGTACTCTAAACTGCTATAGTAACATTTATATGAGGTTGATTTACGAGTGTACACTCACTTACAAATATTCGTGGACCCCGTTGTTTGTCTTTATGCAAGTATAACTATTTGGATTGATTTTGGGATGCAACTTGTTTTTCAATAAATATTATATTTTGTGTTATGGTTGTATATATAAATATATATTCATATTTTAGTTTCCAGAGATATACCGTACCTCTATAATTATAAATAGGTGAGGTCCACTATTATTTATGAGTGACCAGTTATAAGAGTTGATATGTCAGTCGGTGTATAGCAAACACTGTAAAGAAGAAGAGTATGAAAAGGTTGTGATAAAGTATGTTGAATCATTGGCTACATTAATAAAGATTTACCTTTTGCTCCTTAATGGGTTTAATACTACCGATATACCATTAAAATTGTAGATAATGATGGACACTAATCTCTTACCGATATTTATTACAGTGAAGTACACTCGTAATTCAATCATAATAATAGTATATAAGAACATAAGAACATAAGAAAATGGGAGTCTGCAGAAAGCCGATTGGCCTAAGCAAGGCAGATCCCTGGATCATATAGCCTATACAAGTAATGTATGACAGGAACTGAACTTTTCGCCCGCGAAAATATAAGTGAAATTGTGTTGTTTCGACCATTTTCTCACTTCCAAGGACAAAGTGAAAACTATGAAAGTTGACTTTAACTATGTATTTTTGCTAATAAAGGAACTCTGTTCTCTGACATAATTTGCATAGACTCTCGTTTACCAGCCTGATATTGAAAAGTATATCTATTGCTATACACCTTAATCCTCTTCCTCACCAAACGCCCAAAAATAAAGCCATGTCAATATTATTTCCGTAAATATATAGGCTACCGGTATATCATACACATACCGGGACCCGCAATATAATTATCCAGGACAGACTCTTAAAAACGCTGTAAAATGTTATTAACCGTCTTTCCGCTATTAAAAAAATTTCCGAGTAATAAATTAATTTACTTTTTTTAACCAGATGCCGTATTTTTCATGTCTGGGTAATGAACTATGAAGTGAGGGAGTCAGGGTGTAGAACCAAGGCAAGTTGACTACCACACGAACATTCCTTTGAGTTAAAATAATCATCTTAGTTTTAAAGTGAACCACAGTTAAGGTATATTTTGATTGTATTTTCTTATGTTTCCAACTATATCCTGTTTAATTTTATCTGACGGTAAATCAAATCCATTAACAGCTAATTTCTCAATAGGCTACTTAATGGAAAACTATGAAGCCACTATGTCTCTGTATCATATCAGGACCCAGTTTATATAATAAGCACCATATTTCACTACAATATCTTCAAAATAACTGAGAAATCTTGATGGGAACTTTGCAGTTTACCGTCATTTGATAATAAACATGGTATAATAAGCTCGTGTCGGTTTAGCTGTTATCAAACCGCTTACGAATTTGACCACTGTGTACAATTTATGGTTTTTATCCTAAGGGGTGAAATAATTAATGTCGAAGTTGTTTGCATATCATTAGTTAATTTGCCTTATACTTAACTTGAGCGACCCTTATAGGTTTTTCCAGACTACAGTGATAACACATTACGAATATGAAAAGGTTCATTACATTGTCCATAATATTGTATCTTTATAAAGGAAGATTGGTACCGGTAGTAATAAACCCATTTAATATAAGGATAGAACAGTAAATCACTATCACTATAGGCTACCCATTAATGTGTTGTAATATAGAAGAAAAAAATATTAAAACAAAACATACCCGTACCCTTTCTATACCCTTGAATGTAAACAGTGTAAATGGAATCTACCGTGATGAAAAGCTAGACAATAATTAATCCTTTATAATTAAGTTTAGTATATGACCAAGAGAAAGCTGCTGTAGGAAAACATGATGCGCAGGTTTTGTCTGGCAGGCTTTCAAACTATAAACTATTCAAAACCAACCCTAAAACCTGACATCCTCCTTATTAGCCTATTATATATACAAATCAAATATACAAACTATATACCGGTATAGTATGAAGTTAAATGCAAAATAATTTTATTTAATGTTATAATATATGTGCATGTTAAATAATGTTAATTAATAATATATGTACATGTTAAATAGTTAAATACAGTTATGGTAAATATACAAATCTAAAATTTTGCCTCATATTAATTTCCGTCTTCAAACTAACTTCTCCCGGCGTGTGTAGGTAGGATTAGGATACCGGTATTGACTATGGAAAATAGTCATTATTTTAGCACACCTATCATAATACTGTATAGTGTATACCGGTATATACAATCATTATATATATTTGTTTTCCATTTGATATTAGTATACAAATGGAGTTTACAAAGAACGAAATATTATTTCCTCTACAGTATATTCTACCACTGATTCTGACATAATCGAGCAGGAAATTCGAATGATAAAGTAAGCCATCGAAATTGAAAAACCATATTATATAATGGGATACGGCTGAGTAGAAATAACAGACAGGGAGTCAAATAAAGATAATTTTGAATGAAATGGAGGGAAATGAAGGTGGCATAGATCACCAGGTAGCAACACTCTTTACGCAGCTATATAATTATGTGTGATAAACATCTACAAGTTCTGCTGAATTGCACAATCTGTGCTGATTCTGGAAATGGAAACATGAATACGTAGAAATAGCTTTAATAGTCCATGTCACTCCTTTTCGCTGCTTGAAAAATAAATTTTTCTCCTTTTCGTACTTTGGTGACACCGGCCCTCGTGGAATCATTGGTATTAACAGTTTGACTTCCTAAATGCATTCCTAATTTAATAATCGTCTACTAGTACCCAGAATAACAGGAAGAAGGACGTCCTTAAATACTAAACAGGATTAATTGAATATGTAATTTATATTGAGAAATGTTGCATATACGGGTAACGATTATGTGTAATATCAAGAGTATGTCGGGTAGGATTAAGCTCGAAAAATACATATTTAATTCCTTTAGTAATACCACTTCCATTATATTCGGACTAGCCTATAATTATAAGATTGTACTAAGCTTTGAAAGGCCCTCTAGTACTCAATGGGGTAATATCTATCATAATTAACTCTCGACTCCCACAACGCCTTCCTAAGCTAAATAATAGTTGTCTAAACAATAGTGAACCCAAAAAACTAAAATTATATTAGAAAACAAAACAAACATTAGTACCTAAGGCTAAAATATAGGCCTTCTTCCGGAAGTTTTCTCCGCAAATAAAATCAATTAATGACAGCCAGAATATACCGAATACAGACGTCATCGCATGCTGAAAGGGTTACGAAAAGGCCAATAACATTAACAAATGTTACAGCTACCGCGAGAAGATTTCAGTCATTTTAAGAAGTCTCTCTGGAATTGCAGGAACCCAAAGTCGCGATAAAAGCTTCCTATAACACACCAAAACACAAAATTGACTAAATGCAGCCACAATCTCAAATAATCAAACACAGCCTACCTAATTATTGATGTCTCGCAATATCCAAGAGCGGAAATACGTCACACTATTACATTATATAATTATCCCCTTACATGAGTTAATAGCTCCATTCTTGTATGTATGCTATGTATGTACGTACTCAGGCCCATTCCCCACTTTTCCTTTTTGTTCTGGGGGTGGCTGACTCGAGACAGAGCCCGAATAGGAAAAACACAACAGAAAACAATGAACACACAAAAACAAAACACAAATTCACACACATCTAGGTCACCCAGGAAAAGACCCAGACACCAGGGATCACCAAGTTCCCTCCAGCACTCCCCCGACCACCCAGATTATTAAAAACTAGGATATACATTCATTATCTCCAGAATCCTAATCCGGATTAGGCTACCCAAACGACCTTCTTCCCAACCCACAATTTCCCTACCCAGCTCGTGCACATTGTTGTACAGTCGGGCTAATAAGTCACCTATCAGCTGTCATCACGTTTGGCTCGCTCTGTGCTGTATTAATGTCTGTCAGATGTTGAATAGGGTGGGTAAGTGTAGGAACATGGTTGTATATCTCAATCAAAAAGAAGAAATCGTGTGTAAATATTGCTGATACCTATTACATACTTGGTGCCGAGACATCACTTATTAGCGCGACTGTACCGGTACCCGGGAATAACGTTGTGTAGGGCTCTCAAACTAACACAAAAATGGTTAAATTATCACTACCTGTTTTAGTTGAATACCAGGAAATGAGAGACGGGTCACCATTATTAGTAGAACGGCATAGGCCTATTCAACATTTTTAGCAACATTTCATATTAACTCGTCAATATTTACAATAGCCTATGCATATTAATAACTAATAGATGTCAATTACCGACCACCGCCATCCAGTTACTTCTGTGGCCGAACTTCCTTACGTAACCTTACCCTTCCACAAGTAGCCAAGAGGGGATCAGAATATGTTGTTGCTTGTTTTCTTTTCGTAATCCATGGTAGAGACATATTGCGTAAAAGAGCTACGGAAATGTTTTGAATGCCCGTTCAAATAATTGTTCACCAATAATCACTTTACGTAAGAAATTACTTGTATATAAATAAATGCCATCACTGTCGGTGGCAATTACTATAGATTTGCCATATTTCTACCCAGTCAGTATGCCATGCTAGTTGCCATGGGAAGTAGGCCTAAACGAATATTAAATTGTATAGGCCTACACTACTCACAATGCAATTGACTACTTGCGAGTTCCAATCTATAAGGAAGTTAGAGCTGCAGACATCGATATAGCCTATAGCAGAATTACCAGCTAAAATATGGTCGTAATACATTTATAAATATATAAAACCCAATTCACCATAATTTATACTCGCCAGAAACTTAAATTATTATTGCATGTCTATTCTGTATTGATGTTTACAGCTCCAACTTCCTTATAGCTCGAAACTCGCAAGTGGTCAATTACAACAACTAGCGTATCATAATTATTGTCTTGCTAGGATCACGGACGAGATTATTATAGATCACGGTCAAACGTATAGGCTACCGTACTTGTCAATTAACTTATAGATCACGGTCAAACGTATAGGCTACCGTACTTGTCAATTAACTTATTCGTAGAAATATAAATAACGTAATTTCATTTCTGGAAGTTCTGTAACTGGTCAACTTTTTCTCGTTATCAATTTTCAGCTCTGTTACTTGCAAGAGGCATAATTCACATTAATGGGCAACACTTCTCTCGCTTCTATATTTTCATCACAAAATCGTCATTAATGGCATTTTTCACTGACAGTAGACGATTTTATTAAGTTGATGGTCTAGGATACCAAGAATACAATTATTTCCTCCTTTAATGCATAAAACAACTGGTAGAAAACCTTTAATAAGACATTTGAACTATGATTAATGGCGATACATAATTATAAGCCTTTCACAGGAAGTTATGGCGGTACTGAACCATGCCATAATGTTCAACAATTTCCGATAGTTTGCATCGTTAAGACGAAAGTTCGATCACAAGCCATTGACAAATAAAGTTTTAATGTAAACTTATATTTGTTATCTTTTAAAACTATATGAGTATAGAATTATTGAGAAACTACGTTCAGTTCGCCTCTGATCAACGTCGCACCAGAAGAGATATCTAGAGGGCCGGCCTAGCTCAGCCTGACGCAACACAACCTCTCACAACGGCGGCGCAAGGCACACTGGGTAGGCGAGCCGGAGGACCCCTTACGGATGGCAGGTGACGGTCGACTGAGGGAGCCGCCGCAGCGCACGCACATACGTACGTACACACATTGACACACACACACACACACACACATGCTCGCGAACATGACACACATACACGGACTCAAAAATACACGCACACCTCGACACCTGCCACTCAAACTCAGCTGTCAAGGTCACTGTATGGAGCAACCACACACACACACACACAGCCATAGTTGCTACATTCATAAACGCTACCACACTAACACAGTAAACAAAATTCGTCTAAATAACCAAATTCTTGTGTATATTTGTATTCTATTTTTAGCTTAAGGAAGGGAACTAGGGGACATCACATTCTTCCTCTTTGTGTGTTCGATAAGGAGAGGGAATTGTTTATCCTTCCTTGAAAGCAGACTATTGGAGCTGATGGTTCATTCATAGCAGAGAGCTTGATTCAACCATAGTCTACAGGTTTTCATCTAACGGAAACTTTCATCCTTTAGCAGCTGAAGTTTCGATACTTAATGAAGAATATGAAACTTGCATGTTTGCACCATATATATATATATATATATATATATATATATATATATATATATATATATATATATATATATGTATATAATATTATATATTCGTGGACCCCTATGTTTCTCTGTATGCAATTATAACTATCTGGATGGATTTTTGGATGGAACTTGCTTTTCAATAAATATTATACATAGTGTTGTAGTTGATGTATAGAAATAGGTGATTAGAAATAGGCGAGGTCCACGAATTGTTATGAGTGCAACTACAAAATAGATGAGTGATCAAGATATGGACATGCCAATTTAATGTCAGCCAAAAAAAAAGATATATATAGATAAATACAAATACAAATAAAACACTTTTCCTAAAGATAGGCGTAGATACCTATATACAGTATTTCGTGTAATAAAGTGTTTTAATCCGTGGATTTTAGGAATATAGACAATTTTCATATCGGTCAGTCGAAATTTATGTTTAGGCTACTACTTATATAACATTTACTGTAGTTAATTACATAGTTAACATTCCGTAGGTATCATAAAATCGCATGCACCAGTAGCCGGTACACAATTCAATGATAAATTGAGATGAGAGTGAGCATTAAATGAGGGGAATACAAAATTTGGGTTTGTAGCTAAAAGGAAGGTTTCAAAATAGTTACAGCTACGCTCTCTAATTTAGACTCACCCTTAGCCAAGCCCAGTATTGAGGGAGGCTTAATTTAGTTAAAATAGGACTTTAGAGGCTATCAATCATATTGGATTATTAAGCCAGCACACTGGAAGTAAAGAAGAACGTCAGGACTGATGCCTCTCTGCGGGAACTCCAGTCCCTTGAGGGAGGCAATAGCCACGGCTCTATACGAATGATCGTGGGATGGCGAGGGGGAGGGTGATGGTTGATTGATTGATTGATTCTTTATTGAGAAAGCATAAATACATGGGAATACATAATTACACGTCTCAAAAGGGCAAAGGTGATAAAACAGTCTTTTACCCTACTCATATTATACATGTACAATATAAACACAAACATGAATACAACATTTAGTAAGTTTTTATCTCTATACTTGTTAGCAAACCAGTTGTCCCTAACTGTTTAAGAAGGACCCTTAGCTAAGCTGGGCTTAGGCTTAGCGCGGGTTTGTTATAATCCTTCTACTTTCCTTAATGTCATAGAATGACCCTCCCACTCCAGTTTAATACATGCCTACATATACACACACATACATACACCCATACACACATAAATACATATACAGTATATACATATATATATACACATATACATACACACACACAGACACACACACACACATGCATGTACATATACATAAGAACATAAGAACATAAGAAAATGGGAGTCTGCAGAAAGCCGATTGGCCTAAGCAAGGCAGATCCCTGTCCCACACAACCCCAATTACAAAGCCCAATTATAGGCTCAACACTCTAATACCCTGAGGATCATCTTACCAAAACGGTTAGAGATTAACGCAGGATTACGGGGGTCTGCAGGGCGCTGATTGGCCCAACCCTGCTGATCCCCCTTCACACCCAACCCTTCTCGTCCATATGCTTATCCAATTTTATCTTAAAGCTCCCTATCGTTTTTAATCCCACTATAGCACTTGGTAGTCCATTCCACCCATCTACAACTCTGTTACCAAACCAATATTTGCCTATATCTTTTCTGAAACGAAATTTATCTAATTTGAAACCATTGGTACGAGTTCTTTCGCTATCACTGAGCTTTAGTACATTTGTCATGTCCCCTTTGTTAATCCCACTAACCCACTTGAACACCTCTATCATATCCCCTCTAACTCTGCGTCTCTCTAACGAATGTAAGCCTAATTTCTTCAACCTTTCTTTATACGGAAGATTTCTAATATTATGGATCATTTTTGTCATTCTACGTTGTACTCTCTCCAATGAATCTATGTCCATTCTGTAATAAGGACACCAAAATTGAACAGCATAATCCATATGGGGTCTCACTAATGACAAGTAAAGTTTTAAGATAACATCAGCAGTTCTGTTACTCACACTCCTTGAGATGAACCCGAGAATCCTGTTTGCCTTGTTTCGAACGCTTTATACACTGTTGTCTAGGCTTCAAATCATTGCTAACAAACACACCTAGATCTTTCTCACAATTCGAGTTTTCTAATTCCACATTAGCTAGTTTATATTTAACATTTGTATGCATCTTCCCTATCTTTAATACCTTGCATTTGTCAATGTTAAACTTCATCTGCCAATTTACTGACCATTCGTGTAAGGTATCTAGATCCCTTTGGAGGCACTCTATATCTCTATCTGAATCAATTGTTCTCCCCATTTTGGTATCGTCTGCAAATTTACTTATCCTACTAGTTATACCTAAATCAAGGTCATTTATGTATATAACAAACAACAGAGGACCTAATACAGATCCCTGGGGGACACCACTTTTGACTGCTCCCCATTCTGACTTCGTACCATTTATGCTGACTCTCTGCATACATACCTATACACACAATAATTCATACAATAACACAAATTTCACAATATACAGTGTATACATACACATTTATTAGTATAATAACAATAATGATATAATGAGGCTATCAATTACATAATAATCATAACACTAAATCCTAAACTTTGTTTTATGTATATTTACCTTACGATGTATTGTATTTTTTGCATTTGGCTATTATTTGAGTAATCATATTATGATTGAACATCCATATAATTTGTTCATCGACCTTATCTATGACATTGTTTCTATATTTCGCTAGGTGTTGGCAGTGCAGTATATAATGATTTAAGGTATGACTTCTTGGTTTTTTACATAGTTGACAACATATTTCGTGTTCTCCTTTAGGAACACCAAGTTCCCACATGTAACAATATCCTAACCTAAGTCGTGTGCACAAGGAGTCCTTCCAAGCACTTCTTAAGTTTCCGTATATGAAGCTAGTTCGCCGTGCAACGTTATTATAGGGATAGAATGTTGCACTATTCGCGTGTTTTTCTTGCATCATAAAAAGTTCCGCATCCTTTTTTTTTTTTTCTAATTGTTGATTTAATTTGTCTTAAAGATTGAATGCACTCGTAATCTATTGTGTCTTTCTCCGTTCCTAATTTAGAAAGTTCGTCCGCTCTTTCATTATTTATTATCCCAACATGTGAAGGTATCCACGTAAATTTTACCATTCTCCCATTATTGCGTAGTCGGAGGAGTGTGGGGGGGGGGGGGGGGCAGGCAGGCTAGTTAACGCGTTCGTATATAAGACCCGTGGCTACTGTCTCCCTCAACACTGGGCTTGGCTCGGGTGTGGGTCTAAATTAGGGAGCGTGGCTGTACATCTTGTCAGAATAGTTCAACACTGTGTATACTTCCTAGCACTGCAGGCGATTGTACACTCTAACACATCAATGTTGTCAACATTTTGAACTCTCGCACAGCACAAGCAAGCCTCCGAAATAAATATATTTGGTAAATAAACAAAAATAATAAGAATATTTGATTTACTATGAGTTTCAGAGGCCGTGTTACATCGTTTTTCGGGAATAACTTATTAATAAACAGTTGGATCAGTAGGATATTTTGACACAGCTTTTTTCACACCGTGCCCTAATTTTCGTCAATATAGTGCATTACCAAAAGTGTAGAAATAAGCCACTTGTCCCTGTGTCATGAGGTTCAAGTCACACATTAATGACTAATGGCTTACCTGTGAGAATCACCAAACCATTATTGCTCCTCCATCAAACACGGTAGTTATCAGCCACCACTCAACCCCATTATCGCCTTTAAATTGAAGTTATCTGCCAATATCAAGTATATATATATACAAAAAGTATGTATGTATGTATGACGAGGAAGTAGAAATTGACAAGGATATGATTTATTCGGACCAACCCTCTTAACCCTTTGAAGCTCTGACGCGTTTTAGCAGTTTATTTTCGCCATCATTCGACGATTTTATGCAGCTTAGGAAGTATCTGTGGGTATTAAAAGGGTAAATACTATCTCAATCAACCCTTTGACTTCCATATACCGTTACTAATCTGAATAAAATCGTCTAATAGTAGTCAGAAACAGAACAGAAACGCGTATTGGAGCTTGAAAGGGTTAACATTTGACAGGACCCGCAGCTAACAATGGATAGAATACAGTAGACAGAACATGACATCTTAGTTGACATTGGAGTAAATATTAACAAGGAGATGAATAATATATTTCGACGCCTGCCTCTGACCTATTCTCCAAGTCGACGATCCCATGTAACCGTTTGCCTCTCTGCCATCTGACATTTGGGCTAAAAGGTCGCTAATGAATAGAATCAGCTAAAGTGCTTAACCCCTTTAATATGAGTTGAGAAGGAGTAAAATAGATAACAAACAAAAAACTAGTTGACAAGGGATTAGAAATGACTCAGAGGTTTAACAATGACTATATAATACAGTAGACAGGGAGTGATATCTTAGTTAACACTATCTGATCCAACGTCCTGTGGGTTGTTATAATATTGTGTTTATTTTTGGAGGATTTTGCTTGTTTTTTTGCCATTTAATAGCACTTCGTTTTAGTTTGTCCCTTAAGCTAACAAAAATGCCTTGCCAGACTTGCTTCAAACTAAGCAAATCCCACCCAGTCCCTCTTCAAGCTAAATTCGTACATTTTTCGATAGAAAAATGTCCCGACAGCGGGCAGATTTTTCCTAAGTAACAGATTCGCTCGCCAAGACAAAAATTGACGCCTGAATTGGGTGAAGCGTCTTCTTATCACCAAACTAATGGGGTGAAACGTCTCATGGTTTCCAAACTAATAGAGCGAAACAGAGGACGTCCAAAAAGCCCCCCACTCGGACTGAATAAGGTTAACAAGGGGGTACAAATTGACAAGGAGATGAATTATTCAACTCTCGCCTCTGACCTATTCTCGAAGTCAACGACCCCATCTAACAGCTTGCCTCTCTGTCCTCTGACATTTGGGGAAAGGGGGGTCACCGGCTTGTTTTCATCTTTCTCTCCTTTTCTCTCTTTCGCTGGCTTGTATCCATTCGGTCCCATTCAGCCAACTGTTTTAAGACGTTTATCCCCATCCAGGTGTCGATATTTTCCTGGCGAGCGCTAGCCAGCCAGCATTGTATGGAGAAATCCAGCTTCGCCGGAGAAATTTTTCTATCGAAAAATGTACAAATTTAGCTTGCTGTCAAAACAAAAATATATATATGCTGGCTCGCTACCGCTCGCCAGGAAAATATTGACACCTGGATGGGGGTAAGCGTCTTAAAACAGTAGGCTGAATGGGGCCGAATGGATACAAGGCAAAGAGAGAGGGAGAGAAAGAGAAAACAAGCGAGGTGGGCTCCCTTAAAAGGTCGCTAATGACGCGGTGTTTTACTATCTGCTTGGTTCCTTAATGGCTTGGAAAAAATGTCAATGTAAACATATTATTTTCTTGTCATGAAAGTAAATCATATTTAGTTAAGTTCATTATAATAACTACACACACACACACACATGCAAGCGACGCAACGGTGCGTTTATCGGTACAAACGCAAATTATGTGTGCTTAGGACTACGGTACTTGTTTTGATTTTTAACCCTTCCAGTACCAGCGACGTGTGTTATCTTTTAGTCTATCTATATTCAGGCGATATTATGCAACTGAAGAAGGATCTGCGGTAGTGAAAAGGGTTGGTCGAGATAGTTTGAAGCCTTATTATGGCTAGAGGTCCTTCCTAATCAGAATAAAATCGTCTAATACTTACCACAATATAAGAAAAGGCCGTCACCGGTACTGTAGGGGTTAAGATTTAATAATACTATCCATGTCAGGCGTAACTTAACTTAACGTAGCCTGGATGAACTAACCTATCCAAAAACACAATTTTGTCTAAGTATTATACAAATGTGTCAAGGTTACCCATAAACTGTCGGCCCAATCTACTTTTACACATAACACTACAGATGTTATGAAATTTCTGCACATCAACCCACTAACGCTTCTGCGCACACACACACACACACACACACATTTTTAAGGCAAAGTTAGATAATTGTAACTCAGGAAGCGGGACAATAAGAGTCTAAAAAGCTCAACTCCTGTATACTACAATTAGGTAAGGAGGTGTATGTTGCTTCGCAAAATCTGAAATTGCCCTGGAGGAGGTTACTAGTTTCAATTGTCCCTATTTTGCTTATTCTATATACAAATTAATTTCTGCTGGTAAATTTAAATACATATGTTGCATCTACCGTTCCCCAAATACTCCTCCAGAGCAAAGTCTTTTTGATTCTCTGTCCTCACAATTCAGTGTCCTCAACTTAAATGCTTCTTCTGAAATCACTGTGTTGGGTGATTTTAATGTCCATAATGTTGAATGGCTCACTCATTCAGCCAGGACTGATGATGCTGGTCTTGAATGTGAGCTATTTGCAGACTCATTTAATCTCACTCAACTAGTCAACCAACCCACCCGTGTACCAGATAATCCTAATCATAATTCCCACCTACTGGACTTATTTTTAACAACCAATTCAGAAAATAATGATGTTACAGTGAGGCCCCCGCTTGGATCTTCTGATCACTGTCTTATACAGGCCACCTGTCTATCACCTACCACACCTTCCCACTCTGAACCTGTTTTGGTGATTAAATGGCATTACGATAGGGCAGACTGGGAGGGTCTTCAAGGTTTCTTTATTGATATTTCCTGGACCTCTTTCTTTTCTAATGATGCACACTCCACCTTGAGCCACATACAAGATTTTGTAAAAATTGGAATGGAAACTTTTATTCCTCATCAAAAGTACAGTAAAAGATCTAATTCACCTAAATGGTTTGACCATAATTGTGCTAGAGTAACTGAACAAAAAGCAATAGCCTACAATGCATACACAAGATCAAAAACACATGAAGCCTTCAATACTTTAGAAACATCAGAAATCATGCCAAAACTGTATTAAACCTTACTAAATAAAACTTTCTCCACAAGCAGGCAAATAAACTTCTAAATAATCCAATGATAACAAAATATTTTGGTCTACTCTTAACTCATTCAAATCCAACTTCACTACTGCTTCATCCATTCCACCATTAAAATATCCGACTGGCAATCTTGTAAGTGACCCACGAGGTAAAGCTAACCTTCTTGCGAATATTTTCTCCACCAACTCAACCTTAGATGAAATAAATCAAGATGTCCCTGTACTTAATTTTAATTCGCCTGAAATTCCCTCACTTAAGATCCACACCAGACATGTCAAAACTATTTTGCAGAATCTCTCAGTAGATAAGGCTCCTGGTCCAGATGAAATTCCTCCAATAGTACTTAAGAATTGCTCCTTGGTGCTCGCTCCTGTATTGGCAAAAATTTTCCGTCTGTGTACTCATACCTCATGCTTCCCAGTACCCTGGAAAGAAGCAAACATTCATCCAGTTCCTAAAAAAGGTGCCTCTTCAGATCCATCAAACTACAGACCAATAGCTATAACTTCCACTCTTGGTAAAGTCTTTGAAATTATATTAAATAATCACATAATTAAGCATCTTGAGAATAATAAATTAATCAGTGATAGGCAATATGGTTTTAGACGATGTCGATCAACTGCAGACATTCTTTGCCTTCTTACGCATCAAATCAACCAAGCTACAGACCAACATGGTGAAACACATACAATAGCACTGGATATATCAAAGGCATTTGATAGAGTCTGGCATCAATCCTTATTGTCGAAGATGTCACACTACGGCCTTGCATCATTAGTTCCACTAATTTCTTCTTATCTTCATAACAGAAAAATATGTGTAATGGTAGATGGCCTTTATTCTCAATTTCACTCAATAAATGCTGGTGTTCCCCAGGGATCAGTTTGGCCCCAATTCTGTTCCTCATTCATATCAATGATCTCATATCTACCACTCATAATCCAATACATTCCTACGCAGATGACTCAACACTCCACAGTTCCTTCACATTTACCAATTCTTTCACCCAACCCGATCTTATAAATTCAAAAATAAACACTGCAATTTCTCTGAACCAGGACCTTTCTAGAATTAATGGATGGGGACAAAATAATCTAGTTTCCTTTAATGCACAGAAAACCAAGTACATTCAATTTTCTAACCGACAGAATCTCACTGACTCCCATATATTTGTTAATGATTTAAATATTCCCACTTCCCCTAGTATTGACATTCTCGGTGTAACATTAACTACTAACTTGAGCTGGACACATTATGTTAGAGGCATTGCTAAGAATGCCTCTAAAAAACTGGGACTCCTGTACAGAGTTCGAGAATTCTTCACTGACGAGCAGTTGGCCGTAATATATAAAAGTCATGTGCGTTCTCAGATGGATTACTGTTCACCTCTGTTGGGTGGAAGTGGAGTGGTTGCATTGAGACAGTTGGACAAAATTCAAAATAAAGCTATTAGATTAATCAATAATCCTGCAATCACACAGGACCTTCCTACATTATCCATACGAAGAAACGTTGCATCCCTTGCATTATTCTACAGATATTTTCACAGCAATTGTTCCGAGGAACTTCCTTCAATTGTGCCGCCTCTCCACATCTTTCCCCGTAGAACTAGGGCAGCTGAGAGCGCCCATGAATTTACACTTTCTCCTCCACAATGCAGAACTTCTGCTTATCAGAATTAATTTATCCCCAGAGCTACTACTCTTTGGAATTCACTTCCCTCGAATTGCTTTCCACAAACTTACAATCTACAAATGTTTAAATCCAGTTATTACAAACATTTTATGAATGGAGGATGCCTTTAGGCACATGGACCTTTTTGTTTTATCTGTGTTTTTCCTTCCTCCGTTCATTGTCTCTTAAAAAAAAAAAAAAAAAACACACACGCACGCACACACATACACACACACACACACACCTCAAAATTCACATTGAACAACAAACGTACACCCTAAAACCTAAAAACATGATCTTTCTTTATATACCATGATCCGCGGGCCATCATCTGTCTTGTACCACACAAAACTCCCAGGGTAAATAGAGCAAAACGTGCCTAACCCGTAATTACCTGCCCCGCTTCACTGTGGTTGGAGTTAATTGTGGTTGGTGGGAGTTGTGGTTATTGGTGTGTGGTTGATGTGAGGGTTGGATAGTGGTGGTTAGTCCTGGTAGATGTGAGAGTGGTTGTGGTAGTTGCTGTTGATGTTAGGGGTGGATAGGGGTAGTGGGTCTTGGAAGATGTAAGAGTGGCTTGTGGTAGTTGTGGTTGTTGGTGTGTGGTAGTTGGCGTGGGTCCTGGTAGATGTAAGAGTGGTTTGTGGTTGTTGGTGTGTGGTTAAAGTGAGGGGTGGATAGTGGCAGTAGGTCTTGGTACATGTGAGAGTGGCTTATGGTAGTGTGGTTGTTGGTGTGTGGTTAAAGTGAGGGGTGGATAGTGGCAGTAGGTCTTGGTACATGTGAGAGTGGCTTATGGTAGTGTGGTTGTTGGTGTGTGGTTAAGTGAGGGGTGGATAGTGGCAGTAGGTCTTGGTACATGTGAGAGTGGCTTATGGTAGTGTGGTTGTTGGTGTGTGGTTAACGTGAGGGTTGGATATTGGTAGTGGGCCTTCTGTGTATGGCCACCCTCATTAAGGAGAGTATAAGGCGTCCGGCAATAGATAGATAGACGTGTCTGTGGGAGTATGCATGTATGATAATTGTATACCTGTGCCTGTAGATGTATACAGTACATCTAGGGGTGCATGTGGCAGCAACAACAATAGGATGTTAACATTTTAACTTCTCCGGACTTATTTGTTCAAATCGGCATGACAGAAAATTCTTTATCAACATAGTTAGTAAATTAACCTAAATTAGCCTTTTTCATAATGTACATCTATTATTTCAACTGCAATGTTATATTCAAATTTATTACATAATATGTAACTAGAAAACTAGTTCGTATGCCAGCCTCATGCTTTGGTCCATAATATAAGTTAATTATATGCTCGAGTTAAGCTGTAAATTATTCCTCTGTACATTATCAGCCTATGAGTGCATTTATTATTAAAACGTTTAGTAATATTAATATTATTATTTATTATTGTTATCCTGTGCAATACTTTGTAAAAGATCTAACGGACACCAGTACCCATCCGCTCCTAGTCTGCTTATGGGACCGCAGCTTTAAAGACTGTGAACTAGGCTGGGAGTGAGGCGTTACACAAGAGTCGCTCATAAACAATAAGTAACCCCAGTATCGCTACATTCCAGTAAATTCATTTATAGTCTTAAAATGCCAAACTAATGGGGTGAAAATCTTCAATTTCAAACAAATCTCCATACCTATCTTCAAACGAAATTTGTAAATTTTTCGGTACATAAATGTTTCGGCCGAAGGCCGGTTTTACCTATATCGCAGGCTTCCTCTCGCTTACTAGGATAAACCTGACACCTGAATGGGACGAAAGTCTTAAAATTGCCCAACTATTCGGGTGAAAGACTAACATTCGCCAAAGTAATGGGATGAAAGTCTTAGGATCACCAACAAATAAAAGGGGTGAAGGGTAGTAAAGGGATTATATAACAGCTGTGAGCTATAGAGGGTGGAAGTGAGACGAACTATAGAAGATCCGGTCCTCAACATTAGCTTGCAACCCCCCCCCCCCCCAGCCGACCTTCAACACAGGGGAAGATCAAGCTTGTTTGTCCTTTAGCCGGGTTAAGGGGGTAGTGCTTGGTTTTTGGTCTATATATTTATGTATTAGTGTTTTTATAGTTTTCTCGCTAGACCTCCATCAAGCTTAGAAGAACACCCCCTAGACCCCCTTTCAAGATAAATGTGTACATTTTATGGTAGAAAAATGTCCTGGCCGAAGGCCGGTTCCTTCTACAATTAGAGGCTCGCTTTCGCTTGCTAGGAAAACATCGACATCTAAAGGGCACGAAAGATCTTAATATTGATTACAAAAATGAGGCAAAAGGTCTTAAAATCGCCAAACTAATGGAACAAACGTCTTAAAACCTCAAAACTAATATGCTAAACATGAGGGAGAAGGGGGTCCACAAAAACCAAGCACTACCCCCTTGTCCAAGCCGAGCGAGAGGTGTTGCTGGAGGTGACCACACTGCCTGGATCAAAATTTCACTTAGTTGGGCAATCTTTCATTCAAATAGTTAGTCAAGCCTCTCAGTTAGCCAGTCCATTATTTAGTCTGTCAGTTAATCAGAAAGGGAGCTAGTCAGTTTGTCAGTCCGTCAGTCAGTTTGTCAAGGAACCATTCATTCAGTCAGTTAATTATTTATTCAGTTAGGGAGTAAGTCGGTTAAGCAATCACTCGGCCAAGTAATCAATTAACATCCAGTATTAATGTTATTTTTTTGTCATTCTTGTTAACATTAGATAAGTGAAACATCTTAAAATGTCCAAGCTAATGGAGCGAAATAGAGGAGTTCTAAAAAGACCCCCTCGCCCACTCTTGGTCAATTCAGGTGAGTCATCTTTTGATAGAGGCTTCAATAAATTACCTATCCCAGCCTTCGACCGGGATATATTTCTGTAAAAAAACTCAAAATATATAAGATAATAAATAAATACAAAATTAGCTTGAAGGGAGTCTGGGTGGGTATATTTTCAGATTAAAACAAACATATATCTGAGAAGGTATTGTTCAGATTAAAACAAACATATATCTGGGAAGGTATTGTTCAGATTAAAACAAACATATATCTGGGAAGGTATTGTTCAGATTAAAACAAACATATATCTGGGAAGGTATTGTTCAGATTAAAACAAACATATATCTAGGAAGGTATTGTTCAGATTAAAACAAACATATATCTGGGAAGGTATTTTTCTTAGCCTAGGGGACAAACTAAAATACATTGCTCGAAAATGGCAAAAGCAAGCAAAATGTTCAATACTTATGTAAACAATATATCATTATAAGCCCCAAGAGGTCTGACCAGTTAGTGTTAACCCATTCTGTACCGGTATTGTCCTTTTTATCCTACTCTGGCAACTATTAGACGATTATAATCAGCTTAGGAAGAATCTGTGGAATCTGCTAAAAGGATTGAATAAGAGAGTCTGTAGCCTTTTCGTTGGTAGAGCACCTTCCTAAGCCTAATAAAATCATCTAATATTTGCCCGCATATAACGAGAAGGACGTCACTGGTACAGAAGGGGTTAAGAAGAGTCCCTCAGAGGCTCGGAACCCAAGTATGTCTGGGAATACCACACAAGAGAATAATATACCATAATTTATTTCCCGCAACTCTGATATGACTGTTTATTTATTCTACATTTATTGAAATAGTTTCCCCTATTACAATCTACCAGCAGTTCACTTGTATATATATATATATATATATTTGTAAAATATTCCTTAAATGTAGCCATAATATCTATCTATCTATTGCCTGACGCCGCGATCCCCGAAGGGGTGGCCACGAACGAACCGCCCCCATGCACCTCTGTCCCCAGTCAGTCGACGCCCCTCCCCCCAACCAGCACCGCCTTCGTTCATGTAGTTCCTCACTCCATCCTTCCACCTCATATTCGGTCTACCTCTCCCCCTCTGTCCCTCCACCTCGCTCTCGTACACCCTCTTAGTCATTCTCTCGCTTTCCATACGTTCCATATGGCCGAACCATCTCAAGTTGTTCCTTTTCACACTTTCCAGCACATCTACCTCCACACCACACCTCCTTCTTACTTTCTCATTAGTCTGTCTATCCCTCCATGTAACTCCGCACGCACTCCTTAAGTAATTCATTTCCACTGCTCTCACTCTTGGTCGGAGTCTCTCAACCAACGTCCATGCTTCGCTTCCGTAAGTCAGTGTCGGGATTATCACACTGTCATGCAAGGACTTCTTCACTTCCATACTGACCACCCTATTTCTTGTTACTGCTTTTAGCGTTCCTACAACCCTCTTCCCCTGTTGTACCCTCTCCCGCACCTCTTCATCCATAGTCCCATCTTTACTCAACACACTGCCCAGATACTTAAAAGAGTTGACGATCTCCATATCCTGACCGTTCAGCTTCACCTCACACTCTGTGACTTCACCCCTTTCGAAGACCATAACCTTGCTCTTCCCCGTATTTACCTTCAAATTCCGTTTTTCGCACACTGTTCCAAACTCATTTACCAGACCCTGCAACTCCCATTCATTATCACTCATCAGAACTGTATCATCCGCAAACAGCAGTATAGGTAGCTTCCACTCAATTCCCTCCCTTTTCAGCGATACACCAACATCCACTGCTCTTGATAGTATTTCTATATAGTATTAGCCATAATAAAGTTGACGATAAACATTTTCGTGTGATACCCCTTCTAGCCGCATATACAAGCGGTGTCACACGAGCCACTTTTCCGTTCATTTCTCCAAGCAATTGTTGTCTGGCAAATTGAAAATATAAGTTCCATAAGATTATTGTTTATTAATTTGGTAACTTGAGGTACTTTCCGATTTCAATTCTAGAGAGGCTCACAATAATACGAGAAATAAAAACGTATTCGTCGAAAATTGTCGGATAATGTGATCGTTTGACAGCATCAAATGCCACAAACACATTACGTAACTTCCTGATCGACCTTTCATAAATGCCGCCTGAGGATTACATTCAATTTAGGAAGGACTTTCGTTTAATCTGTTAGTGATGCAGCTATTATGCAAACCCCGCCACCAAATTCCTGTTACCCTTTCCGGATGATAGCGCAATTTTACTGTCGTGGTTAATAGTACTTGAATACCTCATAGTGATGAAAACAAAACAGTGGCCATTAATTAGTGAAAAACAAATACTCTATTATCAGTTAACCAAAGGATTTCGTCAGTGTGTCATTTTGTTCCTAATAGCTTTGCCTAAATTCCTGCTAACGAGTGTACTGTCGCCGTCATAAGTACTTGAACAACTCTTAAGGGGGTCACCGGCTTTTTTTAAGCTTTCTCTCCGTTTCTCTCTTTCCCAGGCTTGTATCCATTCGGACCCATGCAGCCTACTGTTTTAAGACGTTTATCCCCATTCAGGTGTCGAGTTTTTTCCTGGCGAGCGATAGTGAGCCAGCTTTGTATGGAGAAATCCGGCTTCGTCGGAGAAATTTTTTCCTTCGAAAAATGTACAAATTTAGCTTGCTGTACAAACAAAAAATATATATGCTGGCTCGCTACCGCTCGCCAGGAAAATATTCACACCTGGATGGGAGTAAACGTCTTAAAACAGTAGGC
>CM064483.1:67541288-67666288 GCA_032716605.1 Paralithodes platypus | reverse complement strand
TGTTAGAGTAATTAGGGAATTCCCAAGACATTTTGTTATTGTTAGATGTTAGGCATGTTAGATTGGAGGGGAACTTACTTAGAAATAGGTATCTAGTTACATGCAAACATGGAACCACCCCAAATGGCTCAATACAGCCCTTCAGGACAAACACAGCCATGCCAGAGCTGACTATATTTGGTGCTCTGGTGTCCCGGGGGGTTAAGGGGAGGTCTCCACTTGAGGGATTTTTTTCTTGACCCCTTTCTCCCTCATGGTTAGTCCCATTGTTTTTGATATTTTAAGACGTTCGCCCCATTAGTTTGGCGATTTTGAGAACTTTCGCCCCATTTCTGTCAATTTTAAGACTTTTCGTGCCATTTAAGTGTCGATTTTTCCCTGGCGAGCGACAGCGAGCCTGTAATTTAAGAGGAACCGGCCTTCGGCCGTTACATTTTTCTACCGAAAAATTTACAAATTTATCTTGAAAGGTGGTCTAGGGGCTGTAATGTTAAGCTTGATGGAAGTCTAGCGAATTAACTAAAAACCTCCCCTTAAGAAAAGGTTCATCAAAGCCGCTATCACATTGTAATACCAAACATAAACGAGTTGAATATAAACACATAATACACATACAGGGCAAGGGCACAAGGCATAATACATATACAGGGTAAGGGCACAAGGCATAATACATATACAGGGCAAGGGCACAAGGCATAATACATATACAGGGTAAGGGCACAAGGCATAATACATATACAGGGTAAGGGCACAAGGCATAATACATATACAGGGTAAGGGCACAAGGCATAATACATATACAGGGTAAGGGCACAAGGCATAATACATATACAGGGCAAGGGCACAAGGCATAATACATATACAGGGTAAGGGCACAAGGCATAATACACATACAGGGTAAGGGCACAAGGCATAATACATATACAGGGTAAGGGCACAAGGCATAATACATATACAGGGCAAGGGCACAAGGCATAATACATATACAGGGTAAGGGCACAAGGCATAATACATATACAGGGTAAGGGCACAAGGCATAATACATACAGGGCAAGGGCACAAGGCATAATACACATACAGGGTAAGGGCACAAGGCATAATACATATACAGGGTAAGGGCACAAGGCATAATACACATACAGGGTAAGGGGACAAGGCATAATACATATACAGGGTAAGGGCACAAGGCATAATACACATACAGGGTAAGGGCACAAGGCATAATACATATACAGGGTAAGGGCACAAGGCATAATACATATACAGGGTAAGGGCTCAAGGCATAATACATATACAGGGCAAGGGCACAAGGCATAATACATATACAGGGTAAGGGCACAAGGCATAATACATATACAGGGTAAGGGCACAAGGCATAATACATATACAGGGCAAGGGCACAAGGCATAATACATTGTGTAGCCTTAAGGTAAGGCTGATGGACGGTTGAGGTTAAGGGAAGATGGGTCGTTTTACTGGTCTCCTTTCTCCCTCGTGTTAAGCCCCATTTGTTTTGAGATTATAAGACGTTCGGCCTATTAGTTTGGCGATGTTAACACCTTTCGCCCCATTTCGTTGTCAATTTTAAGACCTTTCGTGCCATTTAGGTGTCGATTATTTCCTGTCGAGCAATAGCGAGCCTGGAAAAAAATTTCTACCGAAAAATGTAAAACAATTTCTTGAAGGGGGGTCTAGTTTTTGTTTTGTTTTCTAAGCTGGATGGAGGTCTAGCGAGGAAACTAAGAAATAAAGGAATAAATGAATTAATAGAAAACAAAAAAGGTCCGTCTCCCCTTAATGTTTCAAACTCCATTTTACATCCTTCTAAAAGCTCTATGGTGGAGGTTTGGGACAACAACAATTCATCATCACTCTCTCTAAACAGCCTTCAGCCATCTCAGTCCACCTATTCATCATCCTCTCCGGAGTCTTCCATCACCATCGTGTCACCTTTTCATCACTTATTTTTGTCACTCTGTTGGTGGTGTAATGGTTTAGATGCTTATGTTCTGGGAGTGGTGTCCCGAGGTCGAATCCCGGGAGGACCATATGCTTTCATTAGCTTATTCAAGTACATTGGGGTTTGTAATGGATGATTAATGTTAAGAACGGGGTGTTACTTATTACACTTTAATCACACTCTTGTCACCGTTTCATCACAATTAATAAGTATATTATGTTTCCTCTGTCATGCTTCTCTCCACCAATCTGTCAACACTTTTGCCATCCCTGTCTGCACCTTCCGCAACCTCCCTTGATACCTCCCGATAACCTTAAAGGGAGCCCACCTCGCTTTATTTCTCTTCTCTCCCTCTCTCTTTGGCTTTTATCCATTCGGCCCCATTCAGCCTACTGTTTTAAGACGTTTACCCCCATCCAGGTGTCAATATTCTCCTGTCGAGCGGTAGCGAGCCAGCATTTATATATGTTTGTTTTGACAGCAAGCTAAACTTTTAAATTTTTCGATAGAAAAGTTTCTCCGGCAAAGCTGGATTTCTCCATACAATACTGGCTCACTATCGCTCGCCAGGAAGAAATCAAGATGGGGATAAACGTCATAAAACAGTTGGCTGAATGGGGCCGAATGGATACAAGCCAGGGAAATAGAGAAAAGGTGAGAAAGATACAAAAAAAAAAACGGTGACCCCCCTTAATACTTCATCTCTCCCCCAAATGCCTTTCCAACTATCATATTTGATCAGTTCTTATGATACTGTTTTGTATGTGTAAGGAGACAAAGAGGCAAAGCTGTCCTGTGATGAGTCCTCTCCCCCCCCCCCATCCTGAAAAAATAAATACATAACAAAATAAAACAAAATAATATATAAACAAATATATAAATAAAATAAGAAACGGAATAGCGGTAAAGAGTCAAATATGAACCCATGTTAAAGTTTTGTTTACATCAACTACCACTTTTTTTTTACAATACCTGAACCCCAATGGCATTTGTCGATATCCCCAGATATCCTTTGACACTCGTTTTTAGATTCTCTGCATCCCTCTTTTACTCTTTAGTCATATACCGACATTATATAACACTCATTACATTAATCGACCATTCTTTCCCATTCTGGCGCATTCACTTTTGACACCTCACATTACGCTATGACATGTCCCAATTCCACCCATCAACACTTAGGACCCTCTATAACCAACCCCTGACTCGCCTGACAAACACTGACACCCCCTAGCAACAACTGACCCCTCCTATCACCCCTTAGCTGATCCTGAGCACGAGACCTCACCCCATTTAATCAGCCCATCTCACCAACTGCCTCATGTCTGGCATTTCCTATCACCACCCTGTAACCACAAACTACCACACACTACCAACAACTATCACATTACCCCATAACCTACCCTGACACCCAGCTGACAAACTCCGACACTAAACTATCACCAATTGACACCCTCCAACACCCCCTATGCCACCAATCGACACTCCCTAACAGACACACTAGACACAGAAAACACTAGCACAGACACAAAACCTTCCAACCATCGTCCCTCACCCGGGCTTTGTGTTCTTTGCCCACCCTCAAATATTAAACCTTTTTTCTTTGTTTTGACTGCGCGTACATTTCTCCCTGTCTCTCTGTTGCGATATTCTTTCTCCGGGGTTGCAAACGAATGCATGTGGAGGATAAATTGTCCGGCGTCAGAGCTGAGTTATCGGGCGATGCTTCACCCCCGGAGAATGACGTAGACTGGGAGGGGAAGGAAAAGTTTATTGATAATTTATTGCTGTCTGTCATCGATTTTGGGATATTCTTTGGATGGCTAAACTTGTGGAGAGCAAATTTCGGAACATGCCTAAAAGATTGCAAAGGAGAGCAAGCAGCAACATATTACTGATTCTCACTAGGATACTTGTTGATTAATTTACTTTACTGAACTTTATATACGTAACTTTATATAACTTTTTAACTTTTAGATGGTCTTACCTTACCTGTTTTCTCATTCCCCCGCCAGAGTATTAACTTTAACTTTGTCATTAGTGTGGTTCAAGGTTAATTAGAATATATTGAGAATGCGAGTTGCAGAGAAAAATAGAAATTCGATTATGACCCCGACAAAATTTGTGTCTTCGGCAATACTTCCCTCAAGTTTCATGATCGTATATTGATCATGAGGCATTTTAAAAGTTGGTGATTAAAAATAGAATGTAGGGCAGGTCAACATCGCTAATTGCCCGCAAGGAGAGTTTCATGTTCATAATCTATAGTCTAATAATTATAATTAGGCTATTCAGTGTGCAGTTGGATTTGAGTACATGATTAGATTGATATCCAGTATTCGATAAATGGATATAAAATCGTAGTCATGTACTTAACCTTTTAACCGTCTTTATGGTGTAATGGTTTGAGTGTTTAAGATCATGGTGAAATATCGGGAGAGATCATCTGCTTCCATAATTATTGGTCAACAGTGCTGACGGGTGCTGAGCTGGTATGGTCATGTTGAACGAATGGGAGATGAAAGGCTTACAAAGAGAATATGTGAGTCAGGTACAAGGGGAGATAGAAGGGCAGGAAGACCCCCATTGAGATGGAGAGACTGTGTAAGAAAGGCTTTGGATGATAGAGGAATGACTATAGATCAGGCAGGGGAAGTGGTGGTGGACAGGAGTGAATGGAGAATGCTTGTGAATAGTTGAGTGAACACGTGGTCATTTGGAGTAAGGGGTCGGGCGCAAGTTTGACTAGATAATAGTCCATCAGGCGCCTGGCCCGGGGAGACGATTAATATGAAGGGTGTGCCTGGAAGTGTGGTGGGAGGGCTTGTGGCTTTGGCTCCGCTGCATGTCTGCCTGCCGAGATCGGAACCTCTCCGGGTGGTCAGGGGCCGGGGGAGTGCTGGAGCGACCTTGGTAACCCTGGTCTCTGGGTCTTCACCTGGATGTGTGAGAGTTTGTGTTTTTTATCTGTTTATTTTTTGTTTTATGTTGTTTTTGTGTTTTCCCTGTTCTTGCTCTGTCTTGAGTCGGCTACCCCCAAAATGGGAATTGGGCCTGAGCATATAGATAGATAGATAGATAGGAACAAAACTCAGATATTAAATACAGGAATATATGAATCACAATCTCGTATAAGATGTCTCTCTTTTTACATTAACCCCTTCTATACCGCGACGTACTTTTCATTATATTCTGGCAACTATTAGGCGATTTGTTTCAGGGTACGAAGGATGTCTACCCATAAAAAGGCTACAGACCATCTCAATTAATCCTTTTAGCTACCATATATCCTTTCTAAGTTTCATAAAATCGTCTAAATGTAGCCGTTATCAAATAAAAAAGGCGTCGCCGGTACTGAAGAGGTTAACCGTATCGACTAGTTAATTAATCAGTTGACACTAAACACAATGGGATGTGATGACGATGATATACAGTAGGTGCGAGAACAAATTACCACAAACAAACGGTATACACATGGAGTCTCAATCTAACTAGTTTATACCGGACGGGTCACTCCATGTGGGGGTAGAAATACTGTGATATCGGATAAACTGTATTTAACCCTCTCCGACATATGACGCGATTTTGAGCCTATTGGGGATACTTTAAAGCCCTTGTTTCCATCAGGGGTATTTAGAAACCTTTAGTTACTTCAACCTCTGCAGTTGTCTTTGAGTTGGCTGTGGGCAGAATATTAATTTTGGAGAGGTAATTATACGAGTGAGAGAACTCTATTTCTTATTGCTAATTTGGCAACCTCTGCGTCATAAATGCGTGAAAGGGTTAATTATTCGCATGTGTCGGAACTAACTTCTTTTAAAAGTCAATCCTATCGTTAAGAGGCTTGGACGTCTTTATAAACTTTGGTTCACTTCCTATTTCTACAGGTGCATTCTCATTATACAACTCGGTGCACTGACTCTGGATTACGAATCTATATATATATTCAAACACAGATGTACAACGATACTCCTTGACGATGCAATACATACACCATTATACTACAATCATTTGTTTACAAAGTCACAGAAAAGCTGCCGTGGGGGGATTAGGCTACTATACTTAGATAATTACAGTGGCAACAGGTAACACTTAAATAGACTTTTACATAAGGCGTGACTTCTATATTCAGTAAGCTCTCGCTCTCTTTCTCTGGATGCGGGATACTTATAGGATACGTATCTCGTGTCATAAGAGGTGACTAAATGTGTTGAGACTGTTACAACAAATAGTATAAAAAAGAATAGGAAAATGGCGCAGAATGAATATTTGAAATTTACCTTCTTTATTGACGTTAATTTCATAGTCTAGAAGACCTTAAATACATAATGTAGGCCCAGTGATTATACTACATATGAGTCTTAGTTGTTATGTAGAGTAAAGAATCCTATTGAAGGCTGGATGGCTGTGATTATTGAAGATTAATTAGGTCGAGGACGGACGAACGTGTTTCCCAGATTGTGTTTAGTGAAAGAGTGAGTTGTGGTTTGTTAACATTCGGGAACTTACCTAGGTTATTAATTATAAATATCTCGGTTTGGCATTGATGTACAATAACCAGATGTATTATGACTAACCAATTTAGTTTATTGCTTAATCATTGAATTAATTAAACATATTATAAAACATACCATAACCAGTGTAACCTAATGTAACAGAAAACGTATATTGTAAGGAGTAACTAAATTGTAATAATTGGATGCTCAAATACTGTTGAGTTTCGAAAACATTTACAACACTGAAGAGTTACTCACAGGATTATATCTTATTACGGAAAGGAAGAGAGGATTAATGTTTACGACTTGCCTCACTGGCGGTGTGGGAAAAAGGAGGTTATATCTATAAAGAAGTACGTTATTACTACGGATGCAGAATATCTCGTTTCATGAGCTAGGGAGGGAGACAATCTGCTCAGGTTATTACTTTGTCCGTGCACATGATATATATATACTGTATATATAATTCGAGATACAGCTGAGGTGAGATAAGTCTATCTGGGATTTTAGGTGCCAGGTGAGAGCATCACGACACAAATATAGCGATTTCTCAAATAAGGGGTTATTCAATGATATGACATGCGATTCTAGGTTTTGGTACTCACAATGTGGTTTGGTCGTTGCAATCCCGGGGTGCCCAGGGCGACCTCTCGTGGATCCAGGTATTTGAAAACGGAGCCTCTTCATGTCCTACTGAAATCACTGTTACTGCTGTTGCTCTCTTCTCCCTCCCTCCAAGCTCTCAGGATAGTCTCTAGGCTCTCTGTCCACTCTGCTTTGAGGTATTTCAAGTAAGAGTCCTGATATGGGCCAATCACTCTCTTCACCTCTGTAATTTTTCGTGCAAGTCTGGGTCGGGTACATAAACTGAAACGGTTGTCTCGGGATCTCAGGATTCTTCTTCAGCTTCAGGCTTGGGGGCGGCGTATCGAGATGGGGTTCAAGATGTATGTCTGGGGCCTGTGGCAAGAGTGTGGGAGTTGAAGAAGGAAGGGGACTGTCGTCAAGGCTGGTGCTGGGAAGATAATGATCATCTTTTTGCGTCCTTTTGGGGCATTTCGCAGTCTCCCGCCAAGATGCTTGTTTCGGCCAATCACGGGCGAGTTGTCCTTCGGCATCCTGGGATATCTATCGTTTGCGAGATTCGTTTGTCAGGTGTGTAGGCTCAATGGCTGGCTAGCCCTGAGGCTCTCTGGCTAGCCTGGGGGATGAACTACATAGTGACATTAAAGATATTGGGGTCTCGATAGTAGATATATCTGATACTTGTACCTACTACTTTTATATCGGTTGATATAGATCGGTTGATAGCTCTCAATTTCTTCTCGTTGCAAACACGTAGACTACGAGGTCAACTCACTGAAGGCTTTGAAAATATTAAATGGGTTTGACAATCTGTATCAAAACAGTGTGTGTTCACTCATTATGATTATAACACACACATTGGTTGAACTTGGAGCAGAAGAAATTAGCACTATTATAAGTCGTAACGCGTTCACATATTATAACGTATGATCTACTTGGAACAAACTTCCCTCAATAGTTGATCATACTTCTTCAATAGAACAGCTTACAAAAACAGTAGATCTTACTCTATTATACAATTACACTGTTATATCTCCCTGGAAAGAACCTAGAAATGATTTAGATACCAACTATACCTTGTAACTCCCTGTAATTTTCGCTGGCCCCCTTCCACACTTTATGCATCCCTCCTGCGGTGCTGTCATCCATAATGAGTGTCCTGCTCCCACCCCTTCCAACATCCAATACCTGCTGGCCCTTCTCTCTCGCTCTCTCTCTCTCTCTCTCTTGATCTTTGCACGTACACAGTTTCCTTCCCTACTTATTGATATGTTGTGTCAGGTACGATGAAGCGATACTGCTGATATCTGTAGACTTGCGTTGAAATTCAAACTTTCCCTTTTAAGATTTTTTTTTTTTTTTTTTTTGTACTACCATATTTATCTTCAGTACTATCGCTGGCCTTAAACAACTTATTTATATATAGTATGTCCCACCCTCCCCAACACATACACACACACACACACACCTCCCCTCTCACACTTTCCTCCTCCCTGGAGTACCTTACCTCCTCCTCCTCTCCCACCCATTCCTCTACCTCCTACAAAACCCCTACCCATACTGCTGTATTGTCCTCAATATTCTCGGCTAATGGCTTGATGTACAAGTACCTCCGGATATGCGGCACTGTCCCTCCCGGAGGACCACTTGCACCTTCCCTCCGAATATTATTTTATGGAAATAAAATCATTTGAATCTGAATCTGAATCTGTATGGCTGTGTGTTTTGGGTGCTGGGGCAATGCCTTCTCTATACATAATTATGTATAGAGAAGGCATTGGCTGGGGTCTGGTGACTGGGTCACGACGGGTAGGGTCCCTCTAGGATGTTTAAGAAGGGATATACACACACACACACACCTCCCCTCTCACACTTTCCTCCTCCCTGGAGTACCTTACCTCCTCCTCCTCCCCCCCCCCCCTACTCCTCCTCCTCTCCCACCCATTCCTCTACCTCCTACAACCCCCCTCCCTCTCTCCCATAACCACACACCCTACTAAATATTATATTACTATCGGCATGTAAACTTCTCCACTGGTCATATTGCGCTAACTATCCCCTCAATAACCATTATTGTAATAAGAATTTGAACCATGTAACTCATCTTTGTAAAATATTTGTATTACTATAATTCCATTATAACTTCGGTAGTTGGTAATATTAGTCACATTATGTATGTGACTCTTGTATTCAGCTAACTATGACCTCAATAACCGTTGATGTAATGAAGAATGTGAAGTGTCCCTCATATGATTGTAATATATTTGTGGTACTATTATTGCATAATAATTAATGTAGTTCGAAATATTAGTCACATCTTGTATGTAATAATTGTATTCAGCTAACTATGATCTCAATAACCATTGATGTAAGAAAACATGAATGGCCTCCTCATATGATTGCACTAGTTTTGTAGTGCTATTATTTACCTGTCAATTAATAATTCAGTCACATTTTTTTTTTTTTTTTTTTTTCATGAGCACGTATATACAGCACATGTGGCAATCAAATGAGGAAACTATAATAACACCAGACGACGATACTGTTGTTACAGTAGAATAATGGCTCTTTGAGCAGTATGTATTGCCTTACCAGTGGTTGTCCCTTATTATTATTATTATTTTATTATTATTATTGAAATACCACAGGAACGAAAATTCCTGGGAGCGAAACTTCCACCCCCAACGAGATCCCTCTCTTTCTACCACCTCCCTCCACATGTTACACGTCTCGTTAATCAGTCTTCTAATATACAAATCACATTTCCTTACCCCCTGACATTCTTGAAATACCCACTAAGTATATTCAATTAGATACCAACCATGCAGACTATAATACGTTCGTTGTGTATGGGTACGAGGCGATCTCAAGACACCTTAGCTCCCAGTGCACAACGAACCGGATCATGATTATGTCCGCCTGTATTAAATTATGTATTATGTTGATTTATACCATTGCCTATTTTTGTAATAATTGTATTCAGCTAACTATGATCTCAATAATCATTGATGTAATGAAAATATGAAGTCTCCTCATACGATTGCACTAGTTCTGTAGTGCTATTATTTACAACCTGTCAATTAATAATTCAGTCACTACAAGCTTGCTTGCTTTTTTTTTTTTTTTTTTTTTTTTTTTTTTTTTTTTTATACAGACCATGTGACAATTAAATGAGGAAACTATAATAACACATCTGAATAATGCCAACCTGACTTATAAACACCTAATATGAATGTAACCTTCAGGGGAGGTGTGGTGGAGTGGTCTTGCCACTGGCCTGGTAATCCAAAGGTCCCGGGTTCAAATCCCGATGTATCAATGGGAAGATATTATTGGGATGGAATTTGTGCTGTACCTAGTATCAGTGCATTACCACAAGCCCACCGAAACGTCAATAATACCCTCATTGTTCCCTGATTAAATAGCACTGTATGAATATTCCCATATTCAAAATATGCTATAGGGGTGCAATGCCTGGTGAGTTATCTGCTCAACAGGTGGCGTTGTGTGTGTGAGAGTCGAGTGTAGGGGGTGAGACAGTGAAGCACGGGAACGAGATGGCTTCAGAGATGGGTCGTTTCCATGAGTGAGCACCGTGCCTCATGTGAAGGCAAGGCAGGTGCTCGTTGTACTCTACGTGCTTCACATCTCACTCCCTAGACTGGAACAAGACCTCACGGGCTTCACTGTCATTGTAAAGCGGTGAATGTAAGGCTCTCAGCCGGAGAGGAAGTAAGTTGGAATATAGAAAAAAAAAAAAAAAAAAAAAAAAAAACAGACGACGATGCTGTTGTTTCAGTGGAATAATGGCTCTTTGAGCAGTATGTATCGCCTTACTAGTGGTTGTCCCCTCACAGGATGGGGGGCGCTGCTCAATAAACTCGCCCCTTGGGGCAAAATCAAATCATCTCTCTCTCTCTCCTGTTCATTGGGCAGGATGGGGGTCAAACAATAGTAAAGTTCTCAGCAAATAAGTCATGCATCAGCTGTCATTACGTTTGGCTCGCTCTGTGCTGTATTAATGTCTGTCAGATGTTGAATAGAGTGGTTAAGTGCCGGAACATTCTTGTATATCATCCTCGAAACGAAAATATTATGTTTTAGACATTGGTGATACCAATTATTGATCGAAATATACATGGTGCCGAGACATCACTTATTAGCCCGACTGTACTATAGTCAATCTAAATAAAATTAGGCTGATCATTTTGACCACAAACCTCTATAACTAAAAAGGATTAGACTAATCGACCTAATGTGTCTACCATATACGGAGAGTTAGGTGGAGAATAGGCGTGGAAAATTACAGCCCACTTGCTCTAGCCCTTTTTTAGCTGCAGAGGCTGTTGGTCACGATTTCTGGCCTAATTAAAGTGAATGGACTATAGTAGAGAGGTTTAAAGAGCAGCACATCACCTCAAGTTTTTACTATGAATGAGGTGACACTTGGGATGGATAAGTTGGGTGACTGTTTGTGTGTGTGTGTGTGTGTGTGTGATGGGGGGAGTTACTTGTGTGTATGTGTGTGCGCCTCTTCGTGTGTGTGTGTGTGTGTGTGTAAAAATAGAGTGTTGAGTGTGTGTAAGGGGAGGGGGGGGGGGAATGTTTATATATTTTTTTATATGTATGAAGGAGACCAATGGGCAGGCTGCCTGTAACAAGTGTTTCCCCAAAATCCAAAAGAGTGACGGAGAGACAAATTCAAGGGCCGTTGGATAGAAATGTTTGGACACACGAAGTTTAGAGCAGTCCGAGTCATAGGATGAAGGAAAGATTGATTGCTAGGGAGAGTTCCAGAGTTCACTTATCAAGTATGTTGATTAGGTATGTGCGCCTCTTTGTGTGTGTGTGTGTGTGTGTGTGTGTGTGTGTGTGTCAAAATAGGGTGTTGAATGTATGTGTGGGTGGGGGGCAGGGGAGGGGTGGGGGGAATAACTAGTATATGTGTATGTGCACATATTTCTATATGTGTGTGTGTGTGTGTGTGTGTGTACGAGATAGTGTGACATAGTAGGAAAACTTCGAGGGAGGGGTGAGGTAATGAATGGGTTATAGAGGAGAGAGAGAGAGAGAGAGAGAGCAGAATATATGGATTTTTTTTTGCAAAACTTACGATTCATTTGGAACTTATAACTAGATTAGGAAGAACTATTGCAAAAAAAGGATATAAAAACGGAGTGGTTAGAATGAAGAGGGTTATAGGAGAGAGAGAGAGAGAGAGAGAGAGAGAGAGCAGAATATATGGATTTTTTTTGCAAAACTTAGGATTCATTTGGAACTTATAACTAGATTAGGAAGAACTATTGCAAAAAAAGAGAACAGATCTAAAAACGCATGGGTTACCCGAGTGGTTAGAGGGATGTACGCTGACCGCGAGGTCGAGGGTTCGAATCCCCCAGATTCCTAAAGGTTATTTCAGTTATCCCGATGAAAGAGGATTGTATCGTGGTCCATTCCTAGCCAATCTGCTCGACTATCAGCCTGTGTTATCCTATGCGTACTTCTCACCAGTGCATCTGCGTATGTATTATGGTGGGAAATCGGCACCACACGGTCGCCAAAGGTCGCATGTGACCTTGTAGTTAAAGTAGAAGAAGCATTGTATTGAACCTACAGTAGGTTAAGAAAAACTTTATAAGTTGTCAGCCTCACGGTTGCAAGTGAACAACAACCCGACTATTATTACAACAGAGAGAGAGAGAGAGAGAGAGAGAGAGAGAGAGAGAGAGAGAGAGAGTGTGGGGGGGGGACGAACAAGGGAGTACAATTTACGAGTATATGAGTCTAAGGTCTAATATCGATCTGGAACATCTCATTCAAAAAGAGAGAGAGAGAGAGAGAGAGAGTGAGAGTGAGGGAACGAAGAAGGAAGTATATTTTACGAGTATATGAGACTAAGGATATTTTTTGTCTGTGTGTGAGGGAAACAAAAGGTAGAACTGCCTGAAGCGAGTGCCTCCCCCAGAGTTGAAAGAGTGACAGGGCCAAAATCAAGGGACGTTTGAGCCAAAATGCCTGGACACACGGAGTTTGAAGCAATTTAAGTCATAGGAAGAGGGAAATACTGATTCTGGGAGAGAGTTCCAGAGGTCAGCTGTTCAATCGAAGAAAGACTGAGAGTAACGTTTCTCTCTTGGGTTTGAGAGTTACACGAGTAAGGGTGGGATTGTGTTGCAAGATGGGTGCTACGTGCTCTACGAAGAGGGGGTAGTGTACACTGAGAGAGCTCTGAGGAACACTGATTATTATAATAGCAGTAAAATAGTGAGAGAGATGCAACATTGCAGCGAAGAGAGAGAGAGACTGCAGAGAATTGGTGAGTGGACGTGAGTTAATGAGACGGAAGGGTTTCTTTTCTACTTTGTCTAGAAGTGCTGTGTAAGAGGATCCTCCCGACACGTTTGAACAATACTCAATACATGGACGCACTGTGCCCCTGTACAGAGCAAGAAGCTGCGCAGGGATAAAGAACCCCTGGAAGCGGTTGAGCACACCCAGCTTCTGGGAAACTGTTTTAGCAAGAGTGGTAATATGATCTCTCCAAGAGAAATCAGAAGAAAAAGAGACATCAAGAATATTAAGAGAAGATGAAGGATTAATTTGTATGTTGTTGAAGAGTAGGTCATAGTTTTTTGGAAGGGGGCGACGAGTAGACAGATGGAGAAATTGAGTTTTGGAAGAAATGAAAGCAACAAGGATTTCTCGTCCCCAATTAGAGATAGTAGAGAGATCAGAAGATAGGTGTGTTATGGCCTCTTTATGTGAGTTTTGGAGTTCCTGCTGTGAATAATTTGGTGGAAGGCTAGTAGAATAGTGTAATGTAGAGTCGTCAACATATGAGTGAATGGGGCTAGAGGTGCAGTTGAGTAGGTTGTTAATGAATAATAGGAAGAGAATTGGAGATAGGACCAAACCCTGAGGAACACCGGAGTTGATAGGTTGAGGAAGTAAACGGTGACCATCCACAACCGCAGCTATGGAATGGCCGGAAAGGAAATTAGAGACAAAGGCAGATATGGAGGGATAGATACCTTAGGAGGGTAGTTTGGAATTAAGGGATTTGTGCCAGACTCTATCAAAGGCCTTTGATATGTCTAGCGCAACACCAAAAGTCTCACCGAAGTCCCGAATGGAGGATGACCAAGAGTTAGTAAGATAAGGAAGAAGATCACCAGTAGAGTGGCCCTTAAGGAAGCCATACTTGCGGTCTGAGAGTAAGTTTTGGAAAGATAAATGCTTAACTTAAGAAATTTTGAGACAAGAATAGTTTCAAAGACTTTAGAGATGTAAGAAATGAGAGCAATGGGACGATAGTTAGAGGGTTGAGAGTGGTCACCCTTCTTTGGGACAGGTTGAATGAGAGCAAACGTCCAGCAAGAAGGAAAGACGTTAGAGGAGAGACAGAGACGGAAGAGTTTGCCTAGGCAGGGAGTCAGCACGGAAGCACAGTTTTTTAAAACAATAGGAGGAACACCGTACGCCTTCTTAGTATAAGCCCAGAGAGGGTGGAAAATACATCCTTGCAATAGATTATGGTGTTAGCCATAAGTAGGAGAGAGGGGGGTGGAGAGGGTAGAATAGCACTGGAATCATCCAAAGTGGAGTTTTTAGCGAAAGTGTTAGCGAAGAGTTCAGCTTTGTCAACTTAGTCGCTCTACACTGCACTGACTTCAGTTTTTCAATGCTCTTGTTCAGGTAACGAGACCAATAATGCACGCCGTATTCAAGAAGGGGCCTCACTATGCTTTGAAATAATGGTACTATAATGTTCTCATTTGTATAAGTAAAATTTAGTTTACTAAATCCCAATGCTTTATTGGCGTTGTTCGCAGCTGCTGCACATTGATCTGAAGTCATTAATTAACTTCTCAGATATTTGAACTTCCAGGTCTTTAACTATTGCAATTGTTTTTATTGGCTGGCCTTTCATCTTGTATTAATATTTTTGTTATTACCCATTTGTAAGACCTGACATTTGTCAACACTGAATGGCATCTGCCATTTTTTCTGACCACTCAAATGTTATATTTAAATCCAATTGCAGCTTATTACTGTCGTCTTCGGTTAATACTGAATGTCCTATATATATATGTAATTTGTGAACTTTGAGATATTGTTACTTAGTCCAATATCAATGTCATTTATATAGATAAGAAACAAAACAGGCACCAAGACCGATCCTTGAGGCACTCGGACTCAACTCCATTGATCACAACTCTGTTTTCTGTTTGTGAGCCAGTTCTTTAGCCATGCATTATTTGTTTTCTTTAATGCCTAACATTTCCAGGGCAGAGAGAGAGAGAGAGAGTGAGAAAAAAATAACACATATAGGAATTGGAGGGTGAAGGGAACCATATGGGGCGAATTATGGGGCCATATATCGGAGAGTCTGGAGGGGATGCTACGAGGGAGTACATGGTAGTATGGTAGAATGTGAGTATGGTAGAATGGTAGAGTGTTAGAGTAGTTCAAGGCAAGGGAGGGGTGTGGTAGATTGGTAGAAGGCGAGGGACTTCATGCTGGTATGGTAGAATGTGAGTATAGTAGAATGGTAGAGTAGTTCAAGGCAAGCGAGGGGTGTGGTAGATTGGTAGATGGCCAGGGAGTATAATAGTAGTCCGTAGAATGGTAGAGTGTTAGTATGGGAAAGTAGTACTATGTTAGAGTAGTGTAATAGTAGTAGTATGGTAATATGACAACATAGTAGTGGGCTAGAAGGCTAGAATAGTAGCAAAGTAGTATGGTTTTATAGTAGTATGAAATTATAAATAGTATTGTGGGACAGTAGTATAGCAGTATGGTAGCAAGTAGTTTAGTAGAATGGTAGTATAGTAGCATGATAGTATAGTAGCATAGTAGTATGGTAGCCTAGTATAGTAGCATAGTAGCATGGTAGTATGTTAGTATAGTAGTATAGTAGTATGGTATTATAGTAGTATGATAGTATAGAAGCATGGTAGTATAGTAACACGGTAGTATGGTAGTATAGTAGTATGAAATATAGTAGCATATTAGTATGGTAGCCTAGTATAGTAGAATAGTAGCATGGTAGTATGTTAGTATAGTAGTATAGTAGTATGGTATTATAGTAGTATGATAGTATAGAAGCATGGTAGTATAGTAACACGGTAGTATGGTAGTATAGTAGTATGGTAGTATAGTAGTATGGTAGTGTAGTAGTATGGTAGTGTAGTAGTATGGTAGTGTAGTAGTATAGTAGCATGGTAGTATAGTAACACGGTAGTATGGTAGTATAGTAACACGGTAGTATGGTAGTATGGTAGTGTAGTAGTATAGTAGTATGGTAGTATAGTAGTATGGTAGTATAGTAGTATGGTAGTGTAGTAGTATGGTAGTGTAGTAGTATAGTAGCATGGTAGTATAGTAGTATGGTAGTATAGTAGTATGGTAGTGTAGTAGTATGGTAGTGTAGTAGTATAGTAGCATGGTAGTATAGTAACACAGTAGTATGGTAGTATAGTAGTATGGTAGTATAGTAACACGGTAGTATGGTAGTATGGTAGTGTAGTAGTATGGTAGTATAGTAGTATGGTAGTATAGTAACACGGTAGTATGGTAGTATGGTAGTGTAGTAGTATGGTAGTATAGTAGCATGGTAGTATAGTAACACGGTAGTATGGTAGTATGGTAGTGTAGTAGTATGGTAGTATAGTAGTATGGTAGTATAGTAGTATGGTAGTGTAGTAGTATAGTAGTATGGTAGTATAGTAGTATGGTAGTGTAGTAGTATAGTAGTATGGTAGTATAGTAGTATGGTAGTGTAGTAGTATAGTAGTATGGTAGTATAGTAGTATAGTAGTATGGTAGTATAGTAGTATGGTAGTATAGTAGTATGGTAGTATAGAAACATGGTAGTATAGTAACACGGTAGAATGGTAGTATAGTAGTATGGTAGTATAGTAGTATGGTAGTGTAGTAGTATGGTAGTATAGTAGTATGGTAGTAGTATAGTAGTATGGTAGTATAGTAGTATGATAGTATAGAAGCATGGTAGTATAGTAACACGGTAGTATGGTAGTATAGTAGTATGGTAGTATAGTAGTATGGTAGTATAGTAGTATGGTAGTATAGTAACACGGTAGTATGGTAGTATAGTAGTATGGTAGTATAGTAGTATGATAGTATAGAAGCATGGTAGTATAGAAGCATGGTAGTATAGTAACACGGTAGTATGGTAGTATAGTGGTATGGTAGTATAGTAGTATGGTAGTATGGTAGTATAGTAGTATGGTAGTGTAGTAGTATAGTAGTATGGTAGTATAGTAGTATGGTAGTATAGTAGTATGGTAGTATATTAGCATATAGTAGTATAGTAGTATGGTAGTATGGTAGTATGGTAGTATGGTAGTATAGTAGTATGGTAGTGTAGTAGTGTATAGTAGTATGGTAGTATAGTAGTATGGTAGTATAGTAGTATGGTAGTATAGTAGTATGGTAGTGTAGTAGTGTATAGTAGTATGGTAGTATAGTAGTATGGTAGTATAGTAGTATGGTAGTATAGTAGTATGGTAGTATAGTAGTATGGTAGTGTAGTAGTATATAGTAGTATAGTAGTATGGTAGTATAGTAGTATAGTAGTATGGTAGTATAGTAGTATAGTAATATGGTAGTATAGTAGTATGGTAGTGTAGTAGTGTATAGTAGTATGGTAGTATAGTAGTATAGTAGTATAGTAGTATGGTAGTATAGTAGTATGGTAGTATAGTAGTATGGTAGTATAGTAGTATGGTAGTATATTAGCATATAGTAGTATAGTAGTATGGTAGTATAGTAGTATGGTAGTATGGTAGTATAGTAGTATGGTAGTATGGTAGTATAGTAGTATGGTAGTATACTAGTGTATAGTAGTATGGTAGTATAGTAGTATGGTAGTATGGTAGTATGATAGTATAGAAGCATGGTAGTATAGTAACACGGTAGTATGGTAGTATAGTAGTATGGTAGTATAGTAGTATAGTAGTATAGTAGTATGGTAGTGTAGTAGTATGGTAGTATAGTAGTATAGTAGTATAGTAGTATAGTAGTATAGTAGTATGGTAGTAAAGTAGTATGGTAGTATAGTAGTATGGTAGTATAGTAGTATAGTAGTATGGTAGTATAGTAGTATGGTAGTATAGTAGTATGGTAGTATAGTAGTATGGTAGTATAGTAGTATGGTAGTATAGTAGTATAGTAGTATAGTAGTATGGTAGTGTAGTAGTATGGTAGTATAGTAGTATAGTAGTATTTATAGTAGTATGGTAGTATAGTAGTATGGTAGTATAGTAGTATGGTAGTATATTAGCAGTATAGTAGTATAGTAGTATGGTAGTATAGTAGTATGGTAGTGTAGTAGTATGGTAGTATAGTAGTATAGTAGTATAGTAGTATGGTAGTATAGTAGTATAGTAGTATGGTAGTGTAGTAGTATGGTAGTATAGTAGTATAGTAGTATAGTAGTATGGTAGTATAGTAGTATGGTAGTATAGTAGTATGGTAGTATAGTAGTATGGTAGTATAGTAGTATGGTAGTATAGTAGTATAGTAGTATGGTAGTATAGTAGTATAGTAGTATGGTAGTGTAGTAGTATGGTAGTATAGTAGTATGGTAGTATAGTAGTATGGTAGTATAGTAGTATAGTAGTATGGTAGTATGGTAGTATAGTAGTATGGTAGTATAGTAGTATGGTAGTATAGTAGTATGGTAGTATGGTAGTATAGTAGTATGGTAGTATGGTAGTATAGTAGTATGGTAGTATGGTAGTATGGTAGTATAGTAGTATAGTAGTATGGTAGTGTAGTAGTATGGTAGTATAGTAGTATGGTAGTATAGTAGTATGGTAGTATATAGTAGTATAGTAGTATGGTAGTATAGTAGTATAGTAGTATGGTAGTATAGTAGTATGGTAGTATAGTAGTATGGTAGTATAGTAGTATGGTAGTATAGTAGTATGGTAGTATGGTAGTATGGTAGTATGGTAGTATAGTAGTATGGTAGTATGGTAGTATAGTAGTATGGTAGTATAGTAGTATAGTAGTATGGTAGTGTAGTAGTATGGTAGTATAGTAGTATGGTAGTATAGTAGTATGGTAGTATATAGTAGTATAGTAGTATGGTAGTATAGTAGTATAGTAGTATGGTAGTATAGTAGTATGGTAGTATGGTAGTATAGTAGTATGGTAGTATGGTAGTATAGTAGTATGGTAGTATAGTAGTATGGTAGTGTAGTAGTATATAGTAGTATAGTAGTATGGTAGTATAGTAGTATGGTAGTATAGTAGTATGGTAGTATAGTAGTATGGTAGTATAGTAGTATGGTAGTATAGTAGTATGGTAGTATGGTAGTATAGTAGTATGGTAGTAAGTATAGTAGTATGGTAGTATAGTAGTATGGTAGTATGGTAGTGTAGTAGTGTATAGTAGTATGGTAGTATGGTAGTATAGTAGTATGGTAGTATAGTAGTATAGTAGTATGGTAGTGTAGTAGTATGGTAGTATAGTAGTATGGTAGTATAGTAGTATGGTAGTATATAGTAGTATAGTAGTATGGTAGTATAGTAGTATAGTAGTATGGTAGTATAGTAGTATGGTAGTATAGTAGTATAGTAGTATGGTAGTGTAGTAGTATGGTAGTATAGTAGTATAGTAGTATGGTAGTATAGTAGTATGGTAGTATATAGTAGTATAGTAGTATGGTAGTATAGTAGTATGGTAGTATAGTAGTATGGTAGTATGGTAGTATAGTAGTATGGTAGTTAGTATGGTAGTATTGTAGTATGGTAGTATAGTAGTATTGTAGTATAGTAGTATGGTAGTATATAGTAGTATAGTAGTATGGTAGTATAGTAGTATGGTATTATGGTAGTATAGGGGTATAGTAGTATGGTAGTATGGTAGTATAGTAGTATGGTAGTATAGTAGTATGGTAGTATAGTAGTATGGTAGTATATAGTAGTATAGTAGTATGGTAGTATAGTAGTATGGTAGTATAGTAGTATGGTAGTATAGTAGTATGGTAGTATAGTAGTATGGTAGTATAGTAGTATGGTAGTATGGTAGTATAGTAGTATAGTAGTATGGTAGTATAGTAGTATGGTAGTATAGTAGTATAGTAGTATGGTAGTGTAGTAGTATGGTAGTATAGTAGTATGGTAGTATAGTAGTATGGTAGTATATACTAGTATAGTACTATGGCAGTATAGTAGTATGGTAGTATAGTATAGTAGTATGGTAGTTAGTAGTATGGTAGTATAGTGTATAGTAGTATGGTAGTATAGTAGTATGGTAGTATGGTAGTATAGGGGTATAGTAGTATGGTAGTATGGTAGTATAGTAGTATGGTAGTATAGTAGTATGGTAGTATAGTAGTAAGGTAGTATATAGTAGTATGGTAGTATAGTAGTATGGTAGTATAGTAGTATGGTAGTATAGTAGTATGGTAGTATAGTAGTATGGTAGTATGGTAGTTTAGTAGTATGGTAGTATAGTAGTATGGTAGTATGGTAGTATGGTAGTATAGTAGTATGGTAGTATGGTAGTATAGTAGTATAGTAGTATGGTAGTATAGTAGTATGGTAGTATAGTAGTATGGTAGTATGGTAGTATGGTAGTATAGTAGTATGGTAGTATAGTAGTATGGTAGTATGGTAGTATAGTAGTATGGTAGTATGGTAGTATAGTAGTTGGTAGTATGGTAGTGTAGTATAGGTATGGTAGTATAGTAGTATGGTAGTATAGTAGTATAGTATGGTAGTATAGTAGTATGGTAGTGTAGTAGTGCATAGTAGTATGGTAGTATAGTAGTATGGTAGTATAGTAGTATGGTAGTGTAGTAGTATATAGTAGTATAGTAGTATGGTAGTAAAGTAGTATAGTAGTATGGTAGTATGGTAGTATAGTAGTATGGTAGTGTAGTAGTATGGTAGTATAGTAGTATGGTAGTATAGTAGTATGGTAGTATAGTAGTATAGTAGTATGGTAGTATAGTAGTATGGTAGTATAGTAGTATGGTAGTATAGTAGTATGGTAGTATAGTAGTATGGTAGTATGGTAGTATAGTAGTATAGTAGTATGGTAGTATGGTAGTATAGTAGTATGGTAGTATGGTAGTATAGTAGTATGGTAGTATAGTAGTATGGTAGTATAGTAGTATGGTAGTATAGTAGTATGGTAGTATAGTAGTATGGTAGTATAGTAGTATGGTAGTATAGTAGTATGGTAGTGTAGTAGTATATAGTAGTATAGTAGTATGGTAGTATAGTAGTATGGTAGTATAGTAGTATGGTAGTATAGTAGTATAGTAGTATGGTAGTATAGTAGTATGGTAGTATAGTAGTATGGTAGTATAGTAGTATGGTAGTATGGTAGTATAGTAGTATGGTAGTATGGTAGTATGGTAGTATAGTAGTATGGTAGTATAGTAGTATGGTAGTATAGTAGTATGGTAGTATATAGTAGTATAGTAGTATGGTAGTATAGGGGTATAGTAGTATGGTAGTATAGTAGTATGGTAGTATAGTAGTATGGTAGTATAGTAGTATGGTAGTATAGTAGTATAGTAGTATGGTAGTGTAGTAGTATGGTAGTATAGTAGTATAGTAGTGTGGTAGTATAGTAGTATGGTAGTATGGTAGTATAGTAGTATGGTAGTATAGTAGTATAGTAGTATAGTAGTATGGTAGTATAGTAGTATAGTAGTATGGTAGTATAGTAGTATGGTAGTATAGTAGTATGGTAGTGTAGTAGTATATAGTAGTATAGTAGTATGGTAGTATAGTGGTATAGTAGTATGGTAGTATAGTAGTATGGTAGTATGGTAGTATAGTAGTATGGTAGTATAGTAGTATGGTAGTGTAGTAGTATGGTAGTATATAGTAGTATAGTAGTATAGTAGTATGGTAGTATAGTAGTATGGTAGTATAGTAGTATGGTAGTATAGTAGTATGGTAGTATATAGTAGTATAGTAGTATGGTAGTATAGTAGTATGGTAGTATGGTAGTATAGGGGTATAGTAGTATGGTAGTATAGTAGTATGGTAGTATAGTAGTATGGTAGTATAGTAGTATGGTAGTATAGTAGTATGGTAGTATAGTAGTATGGTAGTATAGTAGTATGGTAGTATGGTAGTATAGTAGTATGGTAGTGTAGTAGTATATAGTAGTAGGGTAGAGAGGTGGTATGGTAGTATGGTAAATTGGTAGATAGTTAGAATGGTAGTAGAGTATTAAGCTAGTATGAAAGTATGGTCAAGTGGTAGAATGGTAGTATAGTAGTGAGGGAATAGGGTACCATGATAGTATGGCAGAGTGGTAGGATGGTAGTATAGCAGTTAGGTAGTATGATGCCATCATTGTACGGCAGAGTGGTAGAATGGTAGTATAGTAGTGAGGGAATAGAGTACCATGAGTCCCTTCATGCTGGAAGTTTGCTCACATTCAACCTGTCCCAAAGAAGGGTGACCGCTCTCAACCCTCCAACTATCATCCAATTGCTCTTATCTCTTGTCTTTCTAAAGTTTTTGAAACTATTCTTGCTTCCAAATTTCTTAAGCATTTCTCTTCTCATAATCTGCTCTCAGATCGCCAGTATGGCTTCCTTAAGGGTCGCTCTACTGGTGATCTTCTTTCATATCTTACTAACTCTTGGTCCTCCTTTCGGGACTTCGGTGAGACTTTTTCTATTGCACTAGACATATCGAAAGCCTTCGATAGAGTCTGGCATAAATCGTTAATTTCTAAACTACCCTCCTTCGGTTTCTATCCCTCCATCTGTGCCTTTGTCTCTAATTTCCTTTCCGGCCGTTCCATAGCTGCGGTTGTGGATGGCCATTGTTCACTTCCTCACCTTATAAACTCCGGTGTTCCTCAGGGCTCTGTCCTATCTCCTATTCTCTTTCTAATTTTTATAAATGATCTCCTTAACTGTACCTTAATTCCCATCCATTCATACGCAGACGACTCAACCTTACACTACTCCATTAGTTTTTCAGAACGCCCCAGCCAGCAATCCCTCAACGACAAACGTAATGAAGCCATAGAACTCTTAAATTCTGATCTAAATACTATTTCCAATTGGGGCAGAGAAAACCTTGTTAACTTTAATGCTTCCAAAACCCAATTTCTCCATCTATCTACCCGTCAGGATCTCCCAGCGGACTATCCCTTGTTCTTCAACAATACAAAAATCAACCCTTCATCTTCTCTCAATATTCTTGGTGTCTCTTTTTCTTCTGCTCTCATTTGGAAGGACCATATTACCAGTCTTGCTAAGGCAGCCTCCCAGAAGCTGGGTGTGCTCAACCGCCTTAGGGGGTTCTTTTCCCCTGCACAGCTTCTTGCTCTGTACAGGGGCATAGTGCGCCCTTGTATTGAGTATTGTTCACATGTGTGGGGAGGTTCCTCTCACACCGCTCTCCTAGACAAAGTTGAAAGGAAGGCCTTTCGTATCATTAACTCCCGTCCACTCACCAACTCTCTGCAATCTCTCTCTCTCCGCCGCAATGTTGCATCTCTCTCGCTATTCTATCGCTACTATAATAATCAGTGTTCCTCAGAGCTATCCCAGTGCATACCACCTCCTTTACGTAGGGCACGTGGTACCCGTCTTGCAACTCAATCCCACCCCTACTCTGTGCAACTCTCCAACCCAAGAGTGAAACGTTACTCTCAAACTTTCTTCTACTCAATATCTGAGCTCTGGAACTCTCTCCCAGAATCAGTCTTTCCCTCTTCCTATGACTTAAATTGCTTCAAACTCCGTGTGTCCAGGCATTTTGGCTCGAACGTCCCTTGATTTTGGCCCTGTCACTCTTTCAACTATGGGGGAGGCACTCGCTATAGGCAGTTATGCCTTTTGCCTCCCTCAATCACAAAAAAAAAAAAAAAAAAAAAAAAAAAAAAAAGTATGGCAGAGTGGTAGGATGGTAGTATAGCAGTTAGGTAGTATGATGCCATGATTGTACGGCAGAGTGGTAGAATGGTAGTATAGTTGTAGGGTAGTATCATGATAGTTTGGTAGAGTGGTAGAATAGTAGTTTAGTAATAAGGTAACATCAAGATAGTATGGTAGAGTGGTAGAATGGTAGTAAGATAGTATCATGATAGTTTGGTAGAGTGGTAGACTGGTAGAAGGTGAGGATGGTATGTATCAGTATGGTAGAAGCCAGGGGAGCTATGATACCGGAAAACATTTAAACCCCTACATCCGCGTTCTCTCTGTGTGTTCTTTCCTTTTTCGTTTCATTCTCTATTTTTCTGCGGGGAGATTTCCACTTGAGGGATTTTTTTCTGGACCCCTTTCTCCCTCATGTTTAGCCCCATTGTTTTTGAGATTTTAAGACGTTCGCCCTAGTAGTTTTGAAATTTTAAGACATTTTGCCCCATTTATGTCAATTTTAAGACCTTTCGTGCCATTAAGGTGTCTATATTTTCCTGGCGAGCGATAGCGAGCCTGTAATTTAAGAGCCGGCCGGGACATTTTTCTACCGAAAAATGTACAAATTTATCTTGAAAGGGGGTCTAGGGAGTGTAGTTTTAAGCTTGATGAAAACGTAGGGAACAAACTAAATACCTCCCCTTAATTAATATTGTGCTTACATTTTCTTCTACTAATTGTATTATCAAGTGTTATGCTAGTTCTTTGTGATATTGTATTGTATTATATGTATGTGTGTATTACCTTTTATTGTATTATATGTATGTGTGTATTACCTTTTATTGTATTATATGTATGTGTGTATTACCTTTTATTGTATTATATGTATGTGTGTATTACCTTTTATTGTATTATATGTATGTGTGTATTACCTTTTATTGTATTATATGTATGTGTGTATACCTTTTATTGTATTATATGTATGTGTGTATTACCTTTTATTGTATTATATGTATGTGTGTATTACCTTTTATTGTATTATATGTATGTGTGTATTACCTTTTATTGTATTATATGTATGTGTGTATTACCTTTTATTGTATTATATGTGTGTGTGTATTACCTTTTATTGTATTATATGTGTGTTTGTATTACCTTTTATTGTATTATATGTGTGTTTGTATTACCTTTTATTGTATTATATGTATGTGTGTATTTATTACCTTTTGATGTTTCGGAAAATTAAGAGTTATATTTTTAATTTGGTATTTCTTTTGTTGGACAGTTCCCCAAACCATCCAAACAGCTTCGCAAGGGATCAGTGAGGCACATGCAACTCCTCACTATATCATGTTTCATTTAATCTAAACATTTGTATATCTATATATGATTCACGGTATAGGTAGCGCCAACGAACTTGACAATAATATTGACCCCTTAACTTCTCATAACTCAAAAGGTCCTAGAGCAAACTGGCTGTAAATATCCACAGCTATATCCTGGTGGGCTCTTCCCAAATGTTATAAATGTCAACTCGATTGCTTACATTATTTTGAGTTATGAGAAGTTAAGGGGTCAAGATTATTGTCAAGTTTGTTGGCGCTACCTATAGTGTGAATCATATATAGATATACACATGTTTAGATTAAATGAAACATGATATAGTGAGGAGTTGCATTGTATAACGAAGCAAAGAGCCGGCAGTTGGACAGATTGAGATTTAAGCCGATGTATATACAGTATATATATATATATATATATATATATATATATATATATATATATATATATATATAATCTGCCACATTTGAACCATGCATCCGACTTTTCCTCTTTCCACTCTGTGCCGTCTTCTTTTCTAAGTGTCCAAGCTTTTTCGACTTATCCATTCTTCAGTATACTGAAGAATGGATAAGTCGAAAAAGTTCTAATACGCCACTTTACCATACACAGTCGCCTACATAAGTTCTGTTCCTCGTCGTGATCTTATGTATGAAAGAAAAATAAGTATGAATGAATTGCGAGTGTGGTTTCTTTTATGTATCAGCTGATTAGTCGGATAAGTTAAAAGCTGTCTAAGAAACTACATTCGTAATTCATTCATGCGCATTATGTATCCATGTATAAGATCACTGACAAGAACAGCCACTTACGCGGTCAACTGTACATTCCTACGTTCTTCTGTAATTAAACAGTTCATCTGTATATTAAATGTTCTTCTAAACCGACTCCTTGCATCTATATTGTTCACTACTGTACCAATATTCCATCTACTCCTTGCATCTATATTGTTCACTACTGTACCAATATTCCATCTACTCCTTGCATCTATATTGTTCACTACTGTACCAATATTCCATCTACTCCTTGCATCTATATTGTTCACTACTGTACCAATATTCCATCCACTCCTTGCATCTATATTGTTCACTACTGTAACAATATTCCATCTACTCCTTGCATCTATATTGTTCACTACTGTACCAATATTCCATCTACTTCTGCCTCGAATCTAAACCATGCATCTGGAATCTCCTTCTTATTAGATACAAAACACCGTCTAAAGAGGACAACTTTATTGACAACGTTTCGCAAATAGCTTCTTCAAGTCACCGTGTCCCTGAAGAAGCTATCTGCGAAACGTTGTCCATAAAGTGCTCTTCCTCAGATGGTGTTTTGTATCCATTCTGTCTACCTTTCAAGTACCGCTCAACACGCCTTCTTATTCTCTACCATATTATAATGTATTCCTTATTCTGTTTATTCCCTTCGTACTTACCATACTTCGTACTTGTACACATGCCAACCAAAGGCATACAAATACGGCTATGTGATGGATACTCTGAACCACCATGCTCTGTCGTGTAAGAGCAGTGCAGGCCATCTACCCAGGCACTCTGATCCTAAATGACGCTGTAAAACAACCTCTGCAGTGCGCCAGCTATGTACCATTCCTTGAACCAAACGGGATCGACAGAAGAGATGGCAAAAGGAAAGATGGGATGGATGCCCACTCCTCCAAGATAATTAGTTAGTTAATATAGAACTTCAGAGGCTATGAACCCTATTGGATCATTAAGCCAGCACACTGTAAGTCAAGAATAACGTCAGGACTGGAGCCTCTCTGCGAAAATTCCAGTTCCGTCCCCTCCAAGAACGACCAACATTTATCAAAGGGTGCCACATGGTTCGACATTTTTGCACGGACTCACATCAATATGAGTGCCAACTAAGCAAGTGCCACCGCAGAGGATACAAAGCGTGAAAAATACCAATCCCTTGCGAAGCGTCATTAGTTCCAGCTTCGGGTGCTTCAAACTGAAACTGCTTGGCATCTTCGCTTCTGAATGCAACGAATGAAAAGGGCCGAAAACTGATATATGTTTAGTCGTACAGACAGACGAGAATAGCCGTTCTCCGACGCCAAGCCATTAGTGTCATGGTCTGATTTATCTAACATCGTTTTTAACACCAATAACTCTCCAAATGAAATTAATATAAGCATGTGATTCTCCCAATATTCGAACCCAGAACATTACATACAAAAATTACACACTCTAACCATTACACCATCAAGACAGTTAAAGGTACAGTATATGACCACGATTATAATCCATCCATCGACTACTGGATATCAATCTATCCATGTACTGCACCGAGCTGCACTAGGAATAGCGATACCACTTACCATACAGAACTTAAACACTAACCATTGCACCATGGGTGCAGTATACTGTATATATATATTCTCAATTTAAATTTCTGTCACAATGAAGCAACTTGGTTGAGCCCGAGAACATTCAGTCTTCTACTGTACTTCTCACTTCTCCACTTGTTCTTCCTCTGTCCAATTGCTCTTCTTTCCTACTTTACTCCAGCCACTTAGTCTGGTCTGTTCCTACAGTTATTTCTTAAACTGAATACAATCGTCTAATGCTAGCAAGAACAAATGAAGAAACGCGTCAGCGTACACTAAAAGTTTTAATGGTATGAATATATATATATATATATATATATATATATATATATATTCTTGATGCATCACTGTTGCCAGAATACTAAAGAACTACAGGAGCGTCGGCATGAACTCAGAAACTCCAGGGCGTTATAAGTGTACTCAAACTGACGATCGTTTTAGCCAGCAGCCAAACGTATTATCCACTCAGCCACGCCTCCCCATCTAGAGTTTCACCTCACACTCTGAAGGCATAAACTAGAGTAGAGGCCAGGAGCAACACGAGACAGCCAAATGGAGGAGGAGGAGAATCGACGGGGAGAGGGAGAGAGCAGAGTGTTTCCCAGCCAATAAAATACGATTAGGAAGGAGAGAAGACAAACGGCCTACGGGGAGAAGGAGTGGAGAGAGAGCGAGAGTGAGTGTGTGTGTGTGTGTGAGAGTAAGAGTTAGATTGAGAGTGAGGGAGAGTGTGTGTATGTGTGTGTGAATGTGTTGAAAGGGATAGTTAGTATTTCAAAAACCTTGCATTCCATTCCGAGGAGAGAGTTTGAATGGAAAGAGAGCTGTAGTGCACTCTACTCATTATAGAGTGTGCAAAACACATCAACTCTGTTTATGAACTGATTTGCTAAAGAATAATTTAACATTTCTGTGGGAAGATAGTTCTGGTTAGAACATGTTATTTATACAAAGAAATGTCCGCACAAATAGTGCTCAACTTCTCACATTCTAACTTTCAGCCATGGTTACGTGTTGTTTTCCAGGAAAGAGAGATTTACATTGATTTACATATATGCACTGGGCAGACAGACCTGACGATCCCAGGTAGTCAAGACTTAATTCTAGTAGGGATTGGTAACCCGATAATAATGGAACGTGGAAGGAATGGATAACAAAGAAGAAGGTTCTCTCCTCATCCTCCACTCCCTCCGGAAAATGCCGTACATGAATAATCTTAGATAATTTTCCTAACCGTTGGGCGATTGGGAAAAAGGGGAACTTATATAGAATTAGGAGACTAAGGTCTTTACTATCCATAACTTTGGTTCACAAAAGAGAATGAGAAAACAAAACAATTGAGCACACTATCCACGATCTCCAAGACAGACGTCCTTCACATATTGTACAAGGAAGCAGCAGAAAGAGATTGAATATTAAAACAGAACAAATTAATGACGAAAACATGAAAGATGACGACAAAAGCAATTGCAGGAAGCGGGATAAGTGAAATGCAAGATTACAGGTCGAAATACCCAAAATATTTACACGATAATCATAAATATATAATAGAAGGTGATTGTAGAATTGTGTGTTAAGAGAAGACAAATCTGCTTAGAGTGAACAAGAAAAGAGGACAGAGGATCGGAAGGTAAAAGAGAGGTAATGAAATGGAATAGAAAAGAGGGGTTGGGCTGCGAAAAAGTTATGAATGATGGAACGAGGAGAACAGACGGAATTATTTAACTCCTTCAGGGTATGGGGACGCCTTTTTATTAGAATTATGTCTAACATTAGACGATGTTATTCAGCATACAAAGGAACTATTGGGATCAGAGGTGTAAGACTATCTCAGACTCTGAGAGATCTTTCCATGCTGAATACAAATAGTTTAGTGTTGGCCAAAACAAAACAAAAAATATATTAAATAAAACTTGTCATCATTATAATAAAAGGGTTAACTCTTTCAATATGCAATGGCTCCCTTTATAATTTAATTTTACGATCATCAGACAATTGTATTCAGCTTAGGAAGAACGTGTGGAAGTTATAAACTGTTAATTGAGACAGTTTTTACACCTTTGATTCCTAGAGATATTTCCTAAGTTGCACATAATCGTCTAATGATATCCAGAGAACAATGCAAAATAACGACTTAGGTGGTCAAGCAGTTAAGGAGAAAACAAAGACTTCAAGACGTGGTCATGAATTCATAAAAAACTTCCGATGATATGTGAGGCAGTGAAAATTGGTCAGTGAAACCCAGAAATGCTTCGTCAGAGTATCAAATGTTTCCCTCATAATAGTGTACAAATATTTCTGTTCCTTTCTCTCTCTCTCTCTATATATATATATATTATAATATATATATATATATATATATATATATATATATATATATATATATATATATAGTGAATATATATATATATATATATATATATATATATATATATGGTATTTCACTTTATGAAACACCGTATATTTAACGACTATTAAGTAGGACGTTGACAAAGAGGATACACTGGGATGGTGTCGGTAGGTAATGAGATGGAAGGGGTGGCCACAAAACTATCAATACACGACACCCGGATGCGGACATAAAAAGGGAGAGTGCAAAAATGGTGAGAGAGAGAGAGAGAGAGAGAGAGAGAGAGAGAGAGAGAGATATTATATTTACTGATAAGCAAAATATCTGAGGAGGTGGAGACAAAACCAAAGCCTACAATTCAACGTCTTACAGTACAGTAGAAGAGTATATCGAAAGAAAATGCCAACAAGAAAATTATACACCGTAAACATGGAATTTATGGGAGGGAAGAGCCACAATAAACTATCAATAAAAGGACAACCAGGCATGGGAAGGAAATGGGAGAGCGGTGTCGGAAAGAGGGGAGTGTGAGAGGAGGTATGAATGGAGGGGGCGGAAGAGGAGGGATAATAGCCTATGGGGGAGAGAGAGAGAGAGAGAGAGAGAGAGAGAGAGAGAGAGAGAGAGAGAGAGAGAGAGAGAGAATAATAACCACGGGGAGAGAGAGGCGACGTTAATGAAATGGAAGAGGAGCAGGGAACCGGGCAGGCCAGAATTTATGAACGACAACCGGAAATAGAAGGGGAAAAGGGGAGAGGCAGGAAGGATTTAAGAGGTGGAAGGAGAGAGAAAGAGAGATATGGAGGGGGAGGGAATGAGGTAGGGGTGAGGGTGGGGGGGGGGGGGGAGTTGAGAAGAGGGTTGTGAGGTCAGTTTGTTCATCAGTAATTTTGCCCATCGTTACTTCACACTCAATCGTGGTCAAGAAGAAAGTTATACAACAGAATTTACAATGGAATGCAAACAGCAACAAACAAACTAGTCCCAATTAGGATACTCGTTTTAAGGTAACAAAATCAAAATAATTACAACCTAGTCTAAGCTTATTCTAAGCTTAATCTTGTCCCAAGTAAGTTTTGAAAGAAGCCTAGCGTAATTATCCTAACCTGTAATTAAATTATTAAGAAGAGTATTAATACTTTGACCTCCAATCATTTATAGCAACACAAAGAAATTCGGCAATGGAGCTGATATTGATAGGACAAACCAACCAGTAAATACATGTGGTGATTTGCAGCCTGTTAGTACTAGAGATCCTATAGTAACTAAATGTATAACTATAGGCTCTCTAGTTTGAATCAGCCTTCCCTGAGCTACATGGTGCTACACAATGCTATGGGATTCAGTTTCTAGAGTCCTGATAACCAACCTAACCTAGCAATTTTCATAAGTGGGTGAAGCAGCTCGAGTGAGGGGGAAAACACTTGCTACCGAACTGACTGGTAAGGGAAGTGACCGGAATGGAGAGGAGGCGGCGGCTTGGGGGGGAATGATATAACACAGGGTGATATAATAAAGGGTGATATAATACAGGGTGATATAATAAAGGGTGATATAGACTCTGAGAAGGGGAATATAATGGGAACGTCTGTGTGTATGGAGAGAGGGAGGGAGAGAGAGAGAGAGAGAGAGAGAGAGAGAGAGAGAGAGAGATTTACATAGATTTACATAGATGCACTGGCCACACCGACCTTTAGATCCCTGCGAGGTGGCCAGGACTTAATGCTGGTAGAGATAAGCAACCCTAAGAGAAAGTGGAAGGAAAGGATGGCAAAGATGAAGAGAGAGAGAGAGAGAGAGAGAGAGAGAGAGAGAGAGAGAGAGAGAGAGAGCAGTGTCTATGAGAGCTGAGGAGAACGATAAACAGAGAGAGGGACCCCAAGATGCCAGGACAGAACCCTAGGACATAAAATGGTATATCCTATTGGACGCCAGAACTGATTTGGCGTGGAATAGCAAACAGGCCCATAAAGAGGAAACTGGCCCTTTAACAATCTGCATATCCAATAAAGGAGAGCAATAAATATATCCCAAAACTGGAAGTGATGATTCATTATCAAGCGAATATGATTAACTTCAAAAGAAAAATGGGTCGTGTGCAATTAAAACACTAGAATATAAGTTAATAAATAAATAAATAAATATAGGAATACATTAAGAAGGACAGCTAAAATAAATCTCTAATTCTCAAGTGATGAACGATTGTCAGCAGTTAAGTTTTTTTTTTTTAGGTTGTTCCCTAGACCTCTATCAAGCTAAAAACTACATCCCCTAGACCCCCTTTCAAGATAAGTTTGTACATTTTTCGGTAGAAAAATGTCCTGGCCGAAGGCCGGTTCCTCTTAAATTACAGGCTCGCTATCGCTCGCCAGGAAAACATCGACACCTAAATTGCACGAACGGTCTTAAAATTGACAGAAATTGGGCGAAAGTTCTTAAGATCGCCTAACTTATCTCCAAATCTTAAAAGCATTGGGGCTAAACATGAGGGAGAAAGGAGTCCAGAAAAAAAAATCCTCAAGTGGAAATCTCCCCTTAACACCTGGTGAAATATGGTTATCAGCAAACAGGTCATCATATGCCGTAAACATGAACAATTCAAATACTGTAATACACGTTGAAAGTTATCCTCTATACAGCCTGCACAATTTTAAACTAATATTAACCCTTTGAAGCTCTGACGCGTTTTAGAAGTTTATTTTGGCTATCATTAGACGATTGTATGCAGCTTAGGAGGGATCTGTGGGTATTTAAAAAGGTAAAGACTATCTCAATCAACCCTTTGACTTTCATATACCCTTCCTAATCTGAATAAAATCGTTTAATAATGACCAGAACACAGACAATAAATGCGTATTGGAGCTTGAAAGGGTTAATACAATGAGGCACTGGTGAAGAAGATCTTATATAATAAGTCACACCACGTTCTTAACAATAATCATAACTTACAAACCCCAATGTACTTGAATAAACTAATGGAAGCATATGGTCCTCCCGGGATTCGAACCCGGGACACCACACCCAGAACATAAGCACCAAAACCATTACACCACCAACACAGTTATATGAAACTTTACAAGACAACACACATAGAGCAAAATTAACACAATGCACGGCGCAGAATGTTAAGGGGGGTGACCTGTTTTTTTTTATTTCTGTCCTTTTCTCGCTTTATCTGGCTTGTATCCATTCGGCCCCATTCAGCCAACTATTTTAAGACGTTTATCCCCATCTAGGTGTCGATTTCTTCCTGGCGAGCGTTAGCGAGCCAGCATTATATGAAGAAATCCGGCTTCGCCGGAGAAATTTTTCTATCGAAAAATGTACAAATTTAGCCTGCTGTCAAACAAAAATAAAAAATATGCTGGCTCGCTACCGCTCACCAGTAAAAAATTGACACCTGGATGGGGATAAACATCTTAAACCAGTAGGCTGAATGGAGCCAAAGGATACAAGCCAGAGAAAGATAGAAAAGGACAGAACAAAAACAGGTCACCCCCCTTAAAGCTTTACAAAGAAATATGAGCGAACAAACGGATGGTAATGTGGGAAACACTTTCCACAGAATTAACGACATCCTAAAATATTGTTCAATGTATCGGAACACGTAATACATTGATTAATTTTAAAAATGGGGAGACTCACCGTTTGTTTGGTCTATTAATTCATCTATTCATATATTTTTTTAGTTTCCTCCCTAGACCTCCATCAAGCTTAGAAAAACACACCCTTCAAGATAAATTTGTACATTTTGCGGTAGAAACATTTCCCGGCCGAAGGCCGGTTCCTTTTAAGAATGCAGGCTCGCTATCGCTAGCCAGGAAAAAATAGACACCTAAATGGCACGAAAGGTCTTAAAATTAACAACGAAATGGGGCGAAAGGTGTTAAAATTGCCAAACTAATGGGCCGAACGTCTTATAATCTCAAAACTAGTGGGGCTAAACATTAGGGAGAAGGGGGGTCCAGAAAAACGGTATGCCTCCCCTTGATAATGAATTATATATATTATATATAATAGTTGTACAATAGTTGTATAATAGTTGTTGATGGTTTATAATAGTTGTACAATAGTTGTACAATAGTTGTACAATAGTTGTACAATAGTTGTACAATAGTTGTAGAATAGTTGTAGAATAGTTGTATAATAGTTGTATAATAGTTGTTGATGGTTTATAATAGTTGTATAATAGTTGTTGATGGTTTATAATAGTTGTATAATAGTTGTTGATGGTTTATAATAGTTGTATAATAGTTGTATAATAGTTGTATAATAGTTGTATAATAGTTGTTGATGGTTTATAATAGTTGTATAATAGTTGTATAATAGTTGTATAATAGTTGTTGATGGTTTATAATAGTTGTACAATAGTTGTATAATAGTTGTATAATAGTTGTATAATAGTTGTATAATAGTTGTATAGTAGTTGTATAGTAGTTGTATAATAGTTGTATAATAGTTGTATAATATTGTATAATATTGTATAATATTGTTGTATAATAGTTGTATAGTAGTTGTATAGTAGTTGTATAATAGTTGTATAATAGTTGTATAGTAGTTGTAGAATAGTTGTATAAGTTGTATAATAGTTGTATAAGTTGTATAATAGTTGTAGAATAGTTGTATAGTAGTTGTATAGTAGTTGTATAATAGTTGTATAATAGTTGTATAATAGTTGTATAATAGTTGTTGATGGTTTATATAGTTGTATAGTTGTTGATGGTTTATAATAGTTGTATAGTAGTTGTATAGTAGTTGTATAGTAGTTGTATAATAGTTGTTGATGGTTTATAATAGTTGTATAATAGTTGTTGATGGTTTATAATAGTTGTATAATAGTTGTATAATAGTTGTATAATAGTTGTATAATGGTTTATAATAGTTGTATAATAGTTATAATAGTTATAATAGTTGTATAATAGTTGTATAATAGTTGTATAATAGTTGTATAATAGTTGTTGATGGTTTATAATAGTTGTATATAGTTGTATATCGTTGTATAATAGTTGTTAATGGTTTAATAGTTGTATAGTAGTTGTATAGTAGTGTATAATAGTAAATAGTTATAATAGTTGTACAATAGTTGTACAATAGTTGTATAATAGTTGTATAATAGTTGTATAATAGTTGTTGATGGTTTATAATAGTTGTATAATAGTTGTTGATGGTTTATAATAGTTGTATAATAGTTGTATAATAGTTGTATAGTAGTTGTATAATAGTTGTTGATGGTTTATAATAGTTGTATAATAGTTGTTGATGGTTTATAATAGTTGTATAATAGTTGTTGATGGTTTATAATAGTTGTATAATAGTTGTATAATAGTTGTATAATAGTTGTATAATAGTTGTTGATGGTTTATAATAGTTGTATAATAGTTGTATAATAGTTGTATAATAGTTGTATAATGGTTTATAATAGTTGTATAGTAGTTGTATAGTAGTTGTATAATAGTTGTATAGTAGTTGTATAGTAGTTGTATAATAGTTGTATAATAGTTGTATAATAGTTGTATAATAGTTGTATAATAGTTGTATAATAGTTGTATAATAGTTGTATAATAGTTGTATAATAGTTGTTGATGGTTTATAATAGTTGTATAATAGTTGTATACTAGTTGTATACTAGTTGTATAATAGTTGTATAATAGTTGTTGATGGTTTATAATAGTTGTATAATAGTTGTATAATAGTTGTATAATAGTTGTATAATAGTTGTTGATGGTTTATAATAGTTGTATAATAGTTGTATACTAGTTGTATACTAGTTGTATAATAGTTGTATAATAGTTGTATAATAGTTGTTGATGGTTTATAATAGTTGTATAATAGTTGTTGATGGTTTATAATAGTTGTATAATAGTTGTATACTAGTTGTATACTAGTTGTATAATAGTTGTATAGTAGTTGTATAATAGTTGTTGATGGTTTATAATAGTTGTATAATAGTTGTTGATGGTTTATAATAGTTGTATAATAGTTGTATAATAGTTGTATAATAGTTGTATAATAGTTGTATAATAGTTGTATAATAGTTGTATAATAGTTGTATAATAGTTGTATAATAGTTGTATAATAGTTGTATAATAGTTGTATAATAGTTGTATAATAGTTGTATAGTAGTTGTATAGTAGTTGTATAATAGTTGTATAATAGTTGTATAATAGTTGTATAATAGTTGTATAGTAGTTGTATAATAGGTGTTGCTGGTTTATTTGTATATATGTGCACCTGCTGACAATAATATGGTCACCAGCTCTTGCGATTTACTTTATTCAAATATATCCATTTAGATTGATAGTCTCATTAAAAAATCAACTATATCCATATGTTTTTATTAATAGAGAGTTGATTTGTAAAGTAAAGTAAATAACACGAGAGGTTAAGGGGAGGTTTCTAGTGTGTTGCTTAGACCTCCATCAAACTTAAAATTACATCCCCTAGACCCCCTTTCAAGATAAATATGTACGTTTTTCGGTAGACAAATTTCCCGGCCGAAGGCCGATTCCTCTTAAGTTACAGGCTCGCTATCGCTCGCCAGGAAAAAATCGACACCTACATGGCACGAAAGGTCTTAAAATTGACAGAAATGGGGCGAAAGTTATTAAAATCGCCAAACTAACGGGGCAAACGTCTTAAAATCTCAAGAGCAATGGGGCTAAACATGAGGGAGAAGGAAGTTCGAAAAAAAAATTCCCTCAAGTGGAAACCTCCCCTTAAGTTACACATAAATAACCAGCTTCAAAAAGTAAAATACGGCTCCTACTGTAGCTGCTACGACCCATAGGCGCCTCGCTGCCTAAGGTTAAGGGGAGATTTCCACTTGAGGGATTTTTTTCTGGCCTCCTTTCTCATTCAGGTTTAGCCCCATTGTTTTTCTAATTTTAAGACGTTCGCGCCATTATTTTGACGATTTTAATAACTTTCAACCCCTTTTCTATCAATTTTAAAACCTTTCGTGCCATTTAGGTGTCGATTTCATCCTGGCGAGCGATAGCGAGCCTGTAATTTAAGAGGAACCGGCTTTCAGCCGGGACATTTTTCTACCGAAAAATGTACAAATTTATCTTGAAAGGGGCTCAAGGGGGTGTAATCTTAAGTTTGAAGGATATCTAGGGACCAAACTAAAAACCTCCCCTAAGACGCTTAGTGTCTTCATATAGGATATTGATGGCCAGTTTATATACGTATATAGGGGTGCCTATACTTTATATACGTATATAGGGGTGCTTATACTTTATATACATATAGGGGTGCTTATACTTTATATACGTATAGGGGTGCTTATACTTTATATACGTATAGGGGTGCTTATACTTTATATACGTATATAGGGGTGCTTATACTTTATATACGTATATAGGGGTGCTTATACTTTATATACGTATAGGGGTGCTTATACTTTATATACGTATAGGGGTGCTTATACTTTATATACGTATATAGGGGTGCTTATACTTTATATACGTATAGGGGTGCTTATACTTTATATACGTGTAGGGGTGCTTATACTTTATATACGTATAGGGGTGCTTATACTTTATATACGTATAGGGGTGCTTATACTTTATATACATATATAGGGGTGCTTATACTTTATATACGTATATAGGGGTGCTTATACTTTATATACGTATAGGGGTGCTTATACTTTATATACGTATGGGTGTGCTTATACTTTGGGTTGGAGTTACCCAGGAAGACAATTCAATATTAAATAAGTGTACCCGACTATAGTAGTTACCATGAACAATTATATCATTTATAGTCATTTTGAAGATCAGCATTAAAATATTGTAGAAATTTTTAGGTAACAAAGCGATTTTTGTTGTTGTATCAGTTGTGGTGCTAATACGGAGGACTGGGAACGATCTGGTTGTATTTATGGTGAGTAGTGTATACAGTATGTGGTACAGTACATCTGAATATAATACTGTATGTGTTCAGTCCAGTGTATAATGGGGAGATTTCCACTGGAGGGATTTTTTTCTGGATCCCTTTCTCCCTCATGTTTAGCCCCATTGACTGAGATTTTAAGACGTTCGCCCCATTAGTTTGACGATTTTAAGAATTTTCGCCCCATTTATGTCACTTTTAAGATTTTTCGTGCCATTTAGGTGTCGATTTTTTCCTGGCGAGCGATAGCGAACCTGTAATTTAAGAGGAACCGGCCTTCGGCCGGGAAATTTTTCTATCGAAAAATTTACAAATTTATCTTGAAAGGGGGTCTAGGGGGTATAATTTCAAGCTTGATGGAAGTCTAGGAAACTCACTAAATACCTCCCCTTAATAATTGCAAATTTTCGTAAACCGAGGGACGACTTGGGCGGTCGTAACGGAGATTTTCCACAGTCAATGCAATATAAAATACAAAATATATAAATAAAGGTAGTTAACAAAATTATGCAAACTCGATTGCAAAAAAACAAAAACAGGAAGGCAGAATAATCTTTATATTAATACCAAGAACATGAAGCAGAACGAATATCAACATAATCAGAAATTAAGAAATCCCACATAATTTAAGGGGGGTGACCTGTTTTTGTTCTGTCCTTTTCTATCTTTCTCTGGCTTGTATCCATTTGGCCCCATTCAGCCTACTGTTTTAAGACTTTTATCCCCATCCAGGTGTCAATTTCTTACTGGTGAGCGGTAGTGAGCCAGCATATTTTTAATTTTTGTTAGACAGCAGGCTAAATTTGTTCATTTTTCGACAGAAAAATGTCTCCGGCGAAGCCGGATTTCTTCATATAATGCTGGCTCGCTATCGCTCGCCAGGAAGAAATCGACACCTAGATGGGGATAAACGTCTTAAAATAGTTGGCTGAATGGGTTCGAATGGATACAAGTCAGAGAAAGAGAGAAAAGGACAGAAATAACAAAAAGCAGATCACCCCCCTTAACGGAAGAACGAACACCAAGACCAAGACATATAAGTGAAGAATAATTACCAGAAGACGAAGAACAAGATGAATACGTGGAATAGGAAAAGACGCAATAACGAGAGAATAAGAAGAGACTCGGAAAATATTTACAACCGAAATTATTGTCAAGAGAAGTGGAGAAGCATCAGATAAATTGGTGGCCCATTAGCAAAGTGAAATAAACTTCAGTGAGGAAGAATTACCATAAGAAAAGGAGGAAAAGATAACTGGGAGGGGGAAGGAAGACGAAATACCAAGAGAAACACAACAAAGGAGAATAATGGCAACCAGAAAATTGTCGGGAGATTTAGAAAAGCACCAGATGAGAGATGGTCCGGTAGCGAAGTAAAGACAAATGAACTGGAGAAGAATTAGCAGAAGATCAGAGGATGATTAAGGGGAGATACCCACTTGAGGGATTTTTTTCTTGACTCCTTTCTCCCTCATGTTTAACCCCATTGTTTTCCTAATGTTAAGACGTTTGCCCCATTATTTTGACGATTTTAAGACCTTTCAACCCATTTCTGTCAATTTTAAGACCTTTCGTGCCATTTAGGTGTCGATTTTATCCTGGCGAGCGATAGCGAGCCTGTAATTTAAGAGGAATCGGCTTTCAGCCGAGACATTTTTCTACCGAAAAATGTACAAATTTATCTTGAAAGGGGCTCAAGGGGGTGTAATCTTAAGCTTGATGGATATCTAGGGACCAAACTAAAATCCTCCCCTTAATGCTAAGGAAACGTAATCAAGTACGAAGACTACAGGAGCAACAGACGATGATATCAGCAATAATTGTTGTTAATGAAAATAGTCAAACACCACATGAACTAGACTTATAAGCAAACTACAGGAAAGTGAAATTTAAATTAGATACTGGAAAATAGAAGCAGACAATGGCATAGACAAAATTACCAGTCTTGCTAAGGCGGCCTCCCAGAAGCTGGGTGTACCCAAGCGTCTCAATGGGTTCTTTATCCCTGCACAGCTTCTTGCTCTGTACGGGAGCACAGTTCGTCCTTGTATTGAGTATTGTTCACATGTGTGGGGAGGATCCTCTCACACAGCACTTCGTATCATTAACTTCCGTCCACTCACCGCCTCTCTGCAATCTCTCTCTCTCTCTTCGCCGCAATGTTGCATCTCTCTTGCTATTCTATCGCTACTACAATAATCAGTGTTCCTCAGAGCTCTCCCAATGTATACCACCTCTACGTAGGGTACGTAGTACCCGTCTTGCAACACAATCTCACCCCTACTCTGTGCAACTCGCCAATTCAAGAGTGAAAAGATACTCCCAATCTTTCTTCTATTCAACAGCCGAGCTCGGGAACTATCTCCTAGAATCAGTCTTTCCGTCTTCCTATGACTTAAAGGTCTTCAAACTCTGTGTGTCCAGGCATTTTGGGTCGAAAGTCCCTTGATTCTGGCCCTGTCGCTCGTTCAACTCTGAGGGAATGATTCGCCACAGGCAGTTCTGTCTTTTGTCTCCCTCACTCACATAGAAAACAAAAAAGGATGATGCGTTTCTTCATTTAATTTTGGCAATTTCATTCAGTTTAGAGAGGGTTTTTGAAAGTCAGAGAGTTAGTTTTGATTGGGTTTAACCCTTTTTTACCTAGAGATCTTTCTTAAACTGCATACAATCATCTAATAAAAGCCAGACTATAATGAAGAAACCTGGTATCCTGAAGGAGATAATAAACCCATTTAACATAATGATAGAAAGGTAAATCACAAACACTGTAAACAATTATTATTCTATATACCTGTATAACGCTGTGCAGCACAACAAAGTTACGGCTCGAGTAAATAAGGGAGGAGGGAAGATGGGTCGGTGTGAATTATTGAGGTAAGGAAGGAGGGTATATAGTTTGTTCATTCTCTAGGTTGGTCAGAAATCGTAATCCCTAGCTTCTCATAACTCAAAAATGACTAGAGTAATCGAGCTACTTTTTCCACCACATAAGAAGACTTGGCTAAGGAATTGGTGTGGAAATTGACAGCTCATTTGCTCTAGCCCTTTTTGAGTTACAGAAGATAGAGTTTACGATGTCTGCCCAACCTAGAATGAACGGACTATAGGGGCTAGGTGAGAGGGGTGTGGGGTTCTCAGGCCCCTACACTGTAGGACATAATAGGTACAACGTTAATCAGTATGGTTTTAAAAAGGTATGCATATTGTATGTAAAGTGTTCATGATAATCTACCCATTTACAGGGATGGATAGGTAAATCACTATCAATATTCCTACTGATCTTATATACCTTGTACAGTCGGCCAAATAAGTGAAGTCGAGGCACTAAGTATATTTAGATTAATAATTGGTATCAGCACTATCTAAGCTTTAATGAATCGTTTCGAGTGCGATATACACACATGTTCCTATCTTTACACACCATATTCAACATCTGACAAACATTAATACAGCATACAGCGAGCAAAACATAATGACAGCAGCTACAAGACTTATTTGGCCAACTGTACATACCTGTTGCTTTATGGCAGTGTCTGAAAGAGGCTGGTAATAAAAGTGTCCAGACTCATACACCCATATCAAAATATAATGCTATGAGAGGAAACTAAAACAAAAGTAAAAACTCATCTCATATATGGATAGAATGTTGAATCACAATCAATATATCCAAAGATTTTATAAGACTGTATTATACGGTGCGAGAAAGATATATGACTATGGAAGTAGAGGGATAGCTAAGAAGTATTGGCCTGAATTATTGGGGTAGCGGAGGGGGCTGTTCTCGGATCCGTACATTGTACAACAGTATGGGTATTGTATTTAACATCGTTCTTAAGGGCGGGTGCCCAACCCCGAAAGGGGTTGAAATAGGGGAGCTATCCCCCCGCCAAAGGCGGCTTTCTAGGGCCTTTCCTAGCTGATGCTGAGAGGATTGGGTTCTAGTCATGTGGTGATGGGCTGGTCTATCAGAGTGAGAACTGAGCGATCTCTGCCATACCCATAGCTTACTCTGACTGTTCCTTTTACTTAATATTTTCTAGATCTCAAGTGACGGCGTCTTTTCCGTAGATTGACCTCCCAATCTACCAAGATTGGAAGCCAAAGCGTCACATTTTTCCTTTGCCCCTCAACTATTAATTGCTGAGGGGCATAGGGCCCTGGGTGGGGCTTTGGTTTCCCGGGCGTTTCCGCACCCTCCTCAGCTCCCTGCCATAGAGTGGCTTCTGTCACCCAGGCTTTATTGTGGTCTGCAGGGAGGGTTCTGTGGGGGCGCTCGGTTATGGCCTTGGCCTTGCTCGGGGCCTTGGGGCTGTTCGGCCAGGCAGCTTGGGGAACAACAACAACACCATCGTTCTTAGCACCAATAACCTCCAAATCAAATTATTGAAAACATGTTATTACATCAGGATTCGAACCTAGGATCTCTCTCATACAGAACTTACACGTTCTAAACATTACACCATCAAGCCAGTTATTAGTACAGCACATAACTACGATTAATATCCATTTTATCGAATACTAAATATCAATCTAATCATATATTGGAAGAGGGTAAGTATAGTGTTCATACTGATATACCCTTATCAAGTTGGATAAATATAACAATCTCTTCCCAGCGAACTGTCATGTTTTAGCAACGGTATTCTTGAAGGAACCACAGGACGCATCTCGTTCGGCTAGGATAGTCTATACTGCTCTGTCTCTCGGTAAAAGTCTATATTTACACTAGATTACATTTTCCCTCTGACAACACTCACCCTACAGTCTTACTTTTACATTTAAATATTACACTTTACCTCCGTATGTTCAATGTCTGAATCACCACACTAGTATGCAAGGACTGCTTTATTTCCATGCTCACCTCCCTATTCCTAGTTACTGAGCCTTTCATCATGCCCACAATAAGTCCTCTTCTGCTGCACCTGATCCCTTACACTCAGTCATGTTATGTATGGAAGGACAAATATTATTATTGAGTTCGTTGTGTATTTTTGTAGGAGGTCGTTGATAATATAATCAATTAATGGTTATATAGCAAATGAATCATGCAAGTCAATCATCCTATTTTTACTTCCATGCATAAAATTCCATAGTGAATCCAAATTATTGTGGCCAACTGTACATAATATAATATAGAGCCCCATTTGTTCCAACTGGGGGATCAGGCCTTAAATGCTAATCATAATCTAATGATCCTCAAATTACTATACGTCGGTAAAAAGTAAAGAACTACAAAATATAAGGTTCTATTATGACAACGTTTTACCTCACAGCTTCTTGCAGGGTCACTGGGTACAATTATATACCCCCCACAGGACAGTCAGTGTGTGTGTGTGTGTGTGTGTATGTGTGTGTGTGTGTGTTTGTGTGTGTTGGTGTGTTGGTGTGTGTGTGTGTGTGTACTAGTGTGTGTGTGTGTACGTGTTTAATAGTGTGTGTGTGTGTATGTTTGTACATCATCAGACTACGATGGACTACCATAAGCAAGTGTACTAGTGTGTGTGTGTGTGTGTGTGTAATAGTGAGTGTGTGTGTGTTTACTAATGTGTGTGTAGCTGTGCGTGTGTACCAGTATGTGTGTGTGTGTGTGCATGTGCATGAATGTGTGTTAGTGCCTATGTACAGTATAATTATGTGGATAGAAGAGATTATTTTCCACGCACAAAACACAGCTCACAAGTAAAATACCAATCAATAGTTTCTTGACGAATTGATGAAACATTCTAAGTCGCATTTATAAATATAATACAGTATTGCTACCTAGACCAATCATAAATAATATATATATATATATAAATTTTTTGAAATATATTTAAAACAATATAGAACATTATAAATATCTAATATGCATACTAATATTAAACAAGCTAATGCCAAGGATGACAATAAAGATGACAACGATAACGCTGAATCATGAACAAGTAGGGTTAAAAGGAACCCCCGATTCACCGACTAAACACGTTTTCTTATCATTGATTATCACGGTAAAATGAGATGATGTCGCACGATCTCTGTTTAGGATAACTGTTGCCTAGCAGCCTCTGAATGGAAGAGTTTTAAGGGGAGGTTTTTAGTTTGGTCCCTAGATATCCTTCAAGCTTAAGATTACACCCCCTTGAGCCCCTTTCAAGATAAATTTGTACATTTTTCGGTAGAAAAATGTCCCGGCTGAAAGCCGGTTCCTCTTAAATTACAGGCTCGCTATCGCTCGCCAGGATAAAATCAACACCTAAATGGCACGAAAGGTCTTAAAATTGACAGAAATGGGTTGAAAGTTCTTAAAATCGTCAAAATAATGGGGCGAACGTCTTAAAATTAGAAAAGCAATGGGGCTAAACATGAGGGAGAAAGGATTCAAGAAAAAAATCCCTCAGGTGGAAATCTCCCCTTAAACAATACATTCCCTAAATTGTTCTACTTTCTGTTTAATTGACCACTTGCGAGTTTCAGGCTATAAGGAAGTTGGAGTTGTAGATATCGCTAATAAACAGAATTACCTTCTAAAATACGGTCGTAGTTACATGTATAAATCATACTTTCTATCCATCAGAAACCTACATTATTATTGCATTTCTGTTTAATGACGATGTTTAAGGCTCCAACTTCCTTCGTATAGCCTGGAACTCGCAAGTGGTCGATTGGGTTGTATGGATTTATAAAGGTACTACAACGGCATTTTAATTTGGTAATACTGCTAAATATCAATGTAAACAACACCAACTTCCTTATAGAATGAAACTCGCAAGTGGTCAATTGCCGATAACAATGACCCTTAATAGTACGAGATAGTGCTCATCGATAATTGCTGGCAAAACTACTCGTGTGACACCACCTTTCTTAATTAAGGGGGGTCACCGGCATTTTTTTTTCTTTCTCTCCTTTTCTCTCTTTCTCTAGCTTGTATCCATTCGGCCCCATTCAGCCAACTGTTTAAAGACGTTTATCCCCATCCAGGTGTCGATATCTTCCTGGCGAGCAATAGCGAGCCAGCATTGTATGGAGAAATCCGGCTGCGCCGGAGTAATTTTTCTATCGAAAAATGTACATATTTAGCTTGCTGTAAAACAAAAAAAAAATATATATGCTGGCTCGCTACCGCTCGCCAGGAAAATATTGACACCTGGATGGGGATAAACTTCTTAAAACAGTAGGCTAAATGGGGCCGAATGAATACAAGCCAAAGAGAGAGGGAGAGAAAGAGAAAACAAAAAGTGAGGTGGGCTCCCTTATGAGGGGTAAACTCAAGTAGCTTAACAAAGCGACTGGAGCCATTATAAAGAGTATGGGGTGGGGGAAATATCGATGAAGTGATTATAATCAGACGTAGGCCTGGGGTGGAGAGGGTGCTTGAGACTGAGACTGAGACAGAGAGAGAGCGAGAGAGTTAGAGTTAGTATCTCAGAGATCTTGCGGTCCATTCCGAGGAGATACGCGAAGTGGAAGGAGAGAGACTGTTTAGTGCACTACACCTTTTACAGAGTGAGCAAAATACTATCTAATCTGAGAGAGAGAGAGAGAGAGAGAGAGAGAGAGAGAGAGAGAGAGAGAGAGAGAGAGAGAGAGAGAGAGAGAGAGAGAGAGAGAGAGAGAGAGAGAGAGAGAGAGAGAGCTAGGGAGAGAGAGAGCAGAATGAAAAATTAAAAAAGGATATGTGAAAGCTATTGCGATACACATAATATGCTTAATTGTTTTCGTACCAATATGAACACTTTGGTCAGGTTTTGGTAAGCATTAAATGATATATAGTATAGTTACGATAGGTATAATGAATGGCATATTAGCGATTTTTTTTTAATATGTATTCAAATTCATGTATTAACCCCTTCTGTACCGGCGACGTCTTTGTAGTTTTAGTCTTGCACTATTTAGAAAAAATACATGAAATTACGTTTATCACATCCAAAGACAATTTTGTGGAGTCTAAGAAGTATCTGTGGTAGTAAAAAGAGTTAAGAGAGATAAGTTTAATAGTAGCCAGAATATAATGAATATACGGGTGGATGGGACTCGTTAGCCTTGGTCGGCAACCCATCTAGGGGAGATAACCTTATAAAAATCCGGGTGGATGGGACTCGTCAGCCTTGGTCGGCAACCTGTCTAGGGGAGTAAACCTTATACAAATCAGTACTGCTATCTTAGGGTGAAGCAGGTTAGTGGATGGATTAGCCGCACACCACTGTAGAAAAATAGTGCTAAAATATACATAAAAGGCCTCGGAGTCAGATGGACCCTAAATTGAGTGGTCAATCCTGTAAGTCCTTCAATAAACTGGCATGGGTTGTCCCTCTTACAGGGGATAGGTTTGCTTGGGGGCATTTTGTGTATGGCCACCCCCATTAAAGGGAGTAAGGCATCTGGCAATAGATAGAGATAGAGAATATAATGAACAGGATATCACCGGTACTGAAGGGGTTAAAGAGGTCTGACAGCTTGGCACACTTAACCCCTTCTGTACCGTCGACGTCTTTTCATCTTTATGTTAAGCTTGATAGATTTACTACATTATAAAGGTCCTTACAAAACAAGGTCCTTACAAATGACTGTCTAATTAATTTAATAAGTTTTTGATACATGAAAATGATAACAATTTCAATGTAATGACAAATGTATAATTCTCCTACTTGACGAGATAGAGAGAGGGGCAAGGGAACGTGAAAGTGGTCCCGGACCCTGAGAATAGGATCTTTAAATGTTGTTTCTGTTCTGGTTCTGTCTCGTGTCGGCCACCTGTGTATATACATACATACAATATAACAAAGGAAAGGCAAGTGTGACCCAAAGAAAGCAATGTGTAAGGTAGGACAAAAAGCAGGAAAGGAAAAGACTTGATCATCATAAAACAGGCAGCTTGATCCGGGACGAAGGGAATATGGTGGCTCAGGAGGAAGCTATTTTCCTCACCTTTGTTTTCCTTCCCCTGGTCTTATTCATAAAAGTAAAGCAAAAATCGACGTAGGGTAGTTTATAAATTAGAGATGTGTGCCCGAATCGATGAAAGGCCGTCAATATGTCTAGCGCAATAGAAAAGTTATCACCGAAGTCCCGAAAGGAGGATGACCAAGCGTTAGTAAGATATGAAAGGAGTTCGCCAGTAGAACGACAACTAAGGAATCCATACTGACGATTTTCCTTCCATACATAAAATCACGAAGTGTATGCAAATTTATGTGGTTAACTGTACATCACGTTACAAAGGTCTCGGTCAGTGGCATTAATCATTTGGGGAAGGTAGCAGTACATGGCAGCTCAAGGTACAAAATTATAGTCTATTTTTGTCCAGCTGATGGTAAATTGTCATGTCTTTATCTATATGATAGTTGAATATTATTCCATTAGGTATTGAGAAATTTGCTCCTAAGAGATTAAGTTTACCATCAGCTGGAAAAACCCCAAATAGACTTTAGTAATTTTCCTCAAGACAGACAGACAGACTGATAGATAAATATAGAGATAGATAGATACTGATACATAACAAAGATAAATAAATAACTATTCTCTACCTACCACATATTATAAGGTAGATGCCATGTTATTGTACTAAAGGTATTACTGTATTTTTCGAGTTATTTGTGTGTTTTGTAGTTTGTGCCTACCTACACCCCCTTCAAACTAAGAAAACCCCTGATTCTCCTCCAAATGGAGAACAAAATAAGCGAAAAATATACCACACACACAATAACAACCTCTCGAGATCCCCTTACAAGCTAAATATGTACGGGTTTGTTTTGTTTTTTGGGGGCGGGGGGGTGGGGAGGTAAAAAAAAAAATCCCTGCCGAAAGCCAATTCCTCCTTAATTGCAAGTTTGATTTCGCCAGGAAAAAAATAAAGTAAATAAACAGATAGGTAATATAAACACAATAACAATAATAGCAGTACCCTAGTGACCCACATTACGCTCAGAAGGTATTGGTCAGTGAGTGGTATCATGGTGGGTCAAGGTGGAGAGAACTATTATTTCCCTCCTCCCCCCCACCCCCCCCAGCCTCCAGTTGTCCTCGTTGTTGAACACGACGCCCAGCCCTGTCACCCTTAATACTGCATCCCTCACCCGCTGCCGACCTACAGTACCTACCTACCTGCAGACCTCTCTTTCTTTCTTTTCTACTCACTCACTCACTCTCTCTGTAAGAGTGGAATAGCTTACCAAGGGAGGTGGTCGATAGTATTTCAATTGATGTGTTTATGAAGAGACTGGACAATCATCTGATGCTAATATAATATGAATGAATGATTAGGTATATACAGTATAAGTGTAAATTGCCTTACACTCTTATTTATTTTTTATACTCAATAAAAAACATTCCTTGTTGGCATTTCCTGACCCATGAGGTTACGCTATATCCTTTTTTCTGTTATGGCTTTTTAGCCGGAGGTAGCGGAGGGTGGGGAGAGAGCCTGCTACTTTGCTGTCCTATTATTCTACTATAAATTGTTCCTGTCTAGTAGTAATAAAACCGGACCCCCTAATAGGGACCGCAAGGTCTGAGTATCTATGTATCTCTGTGTGATTTTCTCTCTCTCTCTCTCTCTCTCTCTCTTTCGGTCACACATTTTCTGACTTTTTGTACTCGTCTTCTCTCTCTCTCTCTCTCCTAGGTCACACTGCAATCTTCCTCACCCGATCTCCTCCATAGCCTCCTCTCTTACTTCAGTTTAGGCTTTAATTTACTTTCACCCTTAACACTGCATCCGTCACTTGTTAACACACACACACACACACACACACACACACACACACACACACACACACACTCTCTCTCTCTCTAAACAAATAAGTTAATAAATAAATGAATAAATACATAGATATAATGGAGTAGAATCCGAGTGAGAACCAGTTTATTGGAGTGCCTCAGGGATAGGTCTTGGGGTCAGTCTTGTTCCATATATATATATATATATATATATATATAATATATATATATATACCGGTATATATATATATATATATATGACATTGATATACGACTAAGTAACACTACCGGTATCTCAAAGTTCGCTAATGTCACAAAGATAGGAAATTCAGTATTAATTGAAGCAGATAGAAATAAGTTGCAATTTGACTTAAATTTAATAATTCAGTGGTCAGAAAAAGGGCAGATGTTATTCAACGTTAACAAATGTGAAGTCTTACAAAGACGTAATACTAAAAAAAAAATATGAATTCAAGAGGAATGGCCTACCAATAGAAACAAGTGCATTAGTTAAAGACCTGGGCGTTCTCATATCTGAAAACTTGAAGACCTCAGATCAATGTGCAGCAGCTGCAAACAAGGCCAATTGAGCATTGGGATTTATTAAGATAATTTATACTTAAAAGCATGAGAACATTATAGTATTGTTATCTAAAAGATTAGTGAGACCTCACCTTGAATATAGAGTGCAATTTTGGTCTCCTTATCTGAACAAGTACATTGAGAAACTGAAATTAGTTCAGCATAGAGCGACAAAGTTGATATTGTAACTGAAAAATAAATCATATCACGAAAGATTAAAACAAATTGTTTTGCTTTCACTTAAGAAAAGCAGATTGCGAGGTCAATTAATTGAATGTTTCAAGATAATATAGTACTTTGACTAAATTGACGTAGATTCACTGTTCAAAATCAATAATAGTTAATCAACTCTGCCAAATAGACTTAAATGAAAAACCCTGAGGGTGAATTTTGAAGTCACAAAGCACTTCTTCACCTACTGTACAGTGTGGTCAACGAGTGGAATTTATTGCCAGAGAAAGTTGTACAATTTACACATGCAAAAGGAGGCTAGACATCCATTTCGAGGAGGTTGGAGTAAATAGGAAAAAAAAACAATGTTAGGTAAAATATCAGTAGTTTAAAATAGTTCTCAATTTCATTCTTTACTATGAATTTCCCAGTAAAATATTTTCTAAATTCATCTAGTGACCTTGTTACCACATCTAAATTTAACGCCAACCCAAGCTGGAAAGATCATTGCTCTCCACATAACTTCCTCTCTCCTGCATTCTAAACCACCAAGCTCTGAGTGTTGCATTCCAAAATAGGATATGTACAGAAATACCCCAGTTGTGCACGAAGAGCAGAATGTGTACTGTATTTATGAACACTGCAATTATTCTATGAACATTAATAATCTAGTGGTGTATGAAAATGAGAATATATACTGTATTTATGTATAATGCAGATACGTTTAACCCATACAGTACCGGTGACGTCCTTTTCATCATATTCTGGGACCTATTAGACGATTATATTCAGCTTAGGAAAGACCTCGAGCAATAATAAGGTTTCAAACTATCTCAACCAACCCTTTTAACTACCACAGATCCTTCCTAAGCTGCATAGTGTCGTCTAAATAGAGCTAGAGTAAAATATAACACACGTCGCTGGTACTCAAATACGTTTAACAACAATATAATTAATTGTGCATGAAGAAGAGAGAATATACTGTATTTATGAACAGTACAGATAAGATGCTAACAAAAATAACCTAGTGTTACATAAATAGGAGCATTTGTATTGAATCTGTGAACTATTCAGATAATATATGACCAAACATATCATAGCTGTGTATGAAAAGATGACCATGTATTGTATTTATTAACGCTGCGGATATACGATGTGAGAAAAAAAGAACCTAGACGTGATTGAAGATAATTTGTATATTGTATTGAATATTGTATTGATGAAGAAGTCAGATCATATATAAAAATCAAAATATTCCAGTTGGGCAATAAAAGGAGAATTGTATTTATGAGCACTCCACATATAGCTCTCGTTTCCCCGAGGCTCTGTATAGGTGACCCAGTTCGAGATAGCATGCGAGGTGAACAGTTGGGGAGAAAATAGTTTGTCATGTAACTGTAAAATCAAGAATGGCATAATAAGGGTATACACAGTCAATGAGGATATTGATTATGATTTACTCTGTTTTATCCTTGTAGAAATCAGTCTTATTCCTAATAATATACTTTTTATTGAGTTGACTATAATGGACATTTTATTTACCTATTATTATTTACATTGTGTGTTCTGTAAAGGCGTCCTAATATATATATATATATATATATATATATATATATATATATATATATATATATATATACCGGAATATTATTATCCCCCAAATAATCAGGTTATAATATACCGGTATATATATATATATATATATATATATATATATATATATACCGGTATATTATAACATGATTATTTGGGGGATAATATCTTCTTGTGGGTGTTATTATGATTTATCACTGTAATTTTGTATACATGGTGTTTGAAAATGCTGCTTTTGTTTTATACATCTTCAATTCTGGTTAGCATTAGACGATTTTATGCAGAGCAAGAAAGACCTACGTTATTCAGATGCTATATTGAAATAGTAATCCCCCCCCCCTCTCTCTCTCTCTCTCTCTCCTGGATTTCCTTTGTACTCACTCACTCACTCACTCTCTCACTCACTCTCTCACTCTCTCTCTCACGTATACCAGTTTTGATAAAGTTGAATACACAAGTTTTACAATGTATGGTCTCGAGAAGCCGACCTGTGTGGATACCGCCGAATACGTAATAATTCAGCATGGATTTTTGTAGCGAAAAGTTATAATGACCAATCAGTGAATGTGTGCCAAGTTGATGATGCCCACGTCCATGATTAAATGTAAATATGAGAGCGAACATAGATATCTGCAAATTATAGGCACTTTACTTTTTGTGTGCTTTAAGGGGAGACAGACCCGTTTTTCTGGACCCCCTTCTCCCTAATGTTTAGCCCCACGAGTTTTGAGATTTTAAGACGTTCGGCCCATTAGTTTGGCGATTTTAACACCTTTCGCCCCATTTCGTTGTCAATTTTAAGACCTTTCGTGCCATTCAGGTGTCGATTTTTTCATGGCTAGCGATATCGAGCCTGTAATCTTAGAAGGAACCGGCCTTTGGCCGGGATATTATTCTACCGAAAAATTTACAAATCTATCTTGAAGGGATGTTTTTCTAAGCTTGATGGAGGTCTAGGGAGGAAACTAAAAAAATGTATGAATAAATGAATTAATAGACCAAAACAAGCAGCCACTGTCCCCTTAATAACTTGGTAATGATATTAGGATAATACATTGACAGGCAAAGGAAAATGCACATGGTATGCAATTGCCTTTTGTAATGCAATGGATAAGGTGTACACGTTTTTACTTTCTTAGTTCTATCCTATTTCTCTTCCTGCAACCCCCTCATATCATGATGACCAAGAACGGCCCTCTGTGCTTCCCAAACTAACATAACTAATCCACTGAAACACGACTGAAAATGACCAAGAACGTCCCTCTGTGCTTCCCAAACTCTGAAACACGATTGAAAATGACCAAGCTCGGCCCTCTGTACTTCATAAAATAACATAACTAATGCACTGAAACACGATTGAATAGTATCACATAATCAAATTGCTTTATTGGAAAAACATTATATGCCTGCAACAATTCACATACTGTATATAATTGATATTGTTCATCAACACTGAGAGCAAATATTTGATGGTTGTGAATTACATACTGAATGTGTTTGGATATTGGAGCGGTGGGAAATTATTTGGCAAACTGGCATTGATCATTGTCATTGTTTTTTTATTTATATATATATTTATTATGTTCACCATAATAATAACACAATCTGTGAAAGTGTATCAACTTTCATATTACGTTTATATAATCATATGCAAATATATTCAATACATTGGTTCTTTCTCCTTGTTAAGTTACACATTCTATTGTTATTTGCTTTAATTGAACGAAACGTATATATAGCCATTAATAACAATGAAATAAGTACGGGAGTTCACAATTAGACGACAGATAGATAAGTATGTTCAGAAATAGACATAGCACTGGATATGAAACTTTACAAAATGCTTGGGCACTTTCTATTGTGTTAGTTATGAACTGTAAATGCTTGGGCACTTTCTATTGTGTTAGTGATGAACTGTAAATGCTTGGGCACTTTCTATTGTGTTAGTGATGAACTGTAAATGCTTGGGCACTTTCTATTGTGTTAGTGATGAACTGTAAATGCTTGGGCACTTTCTATTGTGTTAGTTATGAACTGTAAATGCTTGGGCACTTTCTATTTTGTTAGTTATGAACTGTAAATGCTTGGGCACTTTCTATTGTGTTAGTTATGAACTGTAAATGCTTGGGCACTTTCTATTGTGTTAGTTATGAACTGTAAATGCTTGGGCACTTTCTATTGTGTTAGTTATGAACTGTAAATGCTTGGGCACTTTCTATTGTGTTAGTTATGAACTGTAAATGCTTGGGCACTTTCTATTGTGTTAGTTATGAACTGTAAATGTTAGTTTCTGTTTGGGCTCTGCCTCAAATCGGCCACCCCCAGCTATGGGGTATTGTGCCTGAGTATATACAAACATACATACGTGTATAGAAGGTTAAACAAGCCAATTATTAATGTATTTATCTATCTCTCACCCTTACTCTCACACTCACACACACACACACACACACACACACACACACACACACACATTCACTCTCTTTCTCCCTCCCTCCATATCTCCCCCCCCCCCCCCTCTCTCTCTCTCTCTCTGGAATTACCACACCCTATCTCACCAGTCTCATTTGTTGTACCATTCACCAACCATATTGATGGATGCTACTGTAGAAAAATAGTAAATGTAATAGCCAATTTGGTATTATACTTCTTCTGATACTGTCAGGGCCAAAGTATAAACCTGATTCCGAAATTTGGCGCCCCAGGACACATCGGTAGCACATCACGACCGCATACCAACATCCCTCTAATATTCTGGAAGGTTGACCCCAGGCAGAGCGACAAATTCAACCAACCCTGGATGGTACTGATCATATGGAAAACAAAAGAATCTTAAGCCGGGCAAAAAAATAATTAAAAAATAAAAATAAAAATACAAGACATAAATAAATGAATAAATAAATAAATAAATAAAACCCGGACGTTGTTAGAATTTCTGTAACATTTTTGAAGGGGCAGGAGGCTAGGAATCCTCCTCCCCTTGTAAAATTATCCTACTCAACGAGACAGAGAAAGGGGCGAGGGAACACGAAAGTGATCCCGGACCCTAAGAATTGGAACTTTAAATGTAGTTTCTGTTCGGGCTCTGTCCGATACAATTGGAAAAATACCCTTGGGAGAGTCTATGAAGAAAGCTATACAACATGGAAGAGGGCCTTCTAAAGGAAGATGTTTGCGGAAAAACACTAATATTATTGGAAAATTGCCCACTATAGGGAGAGACCATCTCAACAAAGTTAGTAGCAATAGTAACAATACTACTTCTTCAATATAAGTAGCAATAGTAGCAATAGCACAGTAACCCTAATTAAGGAGAGATATCCACTTGAGGGATACTTATCTGGACCCCTTTTCCCTCATGTTTAGCCTCATTGCTTTTGAGATTTTAAGACGTTCAGCCCATTATTTTGTCGATTTTAAGATCTTTCGCCCTATTTATGTTGATTTTAAGACCTTTCGTGCCTTTTAGCTGTCAATTTTTGCCTGACGAGCGATAGCGAGTCTGTAATTTAAGAGGAACCGGCCTTCGGCCTGGACATTTTTCTACCGAAAAATGTAAAAATTTATCTTGAAAAGGGGTCTAGGGACTGTAATTATAAGCTTGATGGAGGTCTAAGGAACAAACTAAAGACCTCCCCTTAAGTCACGGGGGAGAGAGCCTTTCCTCAATCTATGTTGTATCCCATGACCACCCTAATTAGTCCCCCCCCCCCCCTTTACCGGCAACATAGATGTGGAATTCGGCCTACCCTCAACTCCGATTGTAGCCCACATCCAGCCATTGGGTAGGTTTTTTACAGTACCAATTCGGCCTACCCTCAACTCCGATTGTAGCCCACATCCAGCCATTGGGTAGGTTTTTTTACAGTACCAATTTTCCCAAACTCTCCTAATAGAGAAAAATTTATATTTTCACAGTCTTCCCATAGAGGGTAATTTTAGTGTTTTTCATTAATTCGCTATAAAGGGAACTTTTCTAATGTCATTGAGTTGTAATTGTTTTTTTTTTTTTTTTTTTTTTTTTTACTTAACCCCACATTTCCCCTGATCTTTATACTCCTCCCTACTAGTGGAGGACGTGTTTCTAGATTGCTGGATAATGAGTAAATACTAATTTCCGACTGTCCTTGGTATGAAACAACATTATATCGAAGAAGAACAACAAAACCAAGTAATTAAATACGCCAATATAGTATATTCAGGCAACACTTCTCTCATGTATTGTAAACTTGCTTTTTCCTAAATATTTCCAAAGGCAGGTAACACTGAAACTGGCCTATATTTTGTTGAATTAAATCCTTGGGACCTGATTTGTATATAGAGTAGATGTGACCTTTGCTATTTGTATTTTGTCTGAGAAAATATCTGAGTTCAGGGAATTATTATAGAGGTGAAGCAATACTGGACAGATTACAGGAAAAAGAATTTTAACTATGGAAGCAGTTATGTTGTAACCAGGGATATTATTTCTTAATTGCGTCACCGTTTCGTTTAGCTTAGGTTCTGTATGGGATTTGAACTAAAATTATAGATATGCATAGGGCCTAGGTAGACGCGTAAGTTACTTTAAAGATTAGGAATGTTGCCTGCCAAGTTATGTGCAATATTTACAAAGTAGCTAATTATTATTATTATTATTACTTTATATATATATATATATATATATATACAGTATATATATATATTGTTACGCCCCTCTGGGACTAGAAGCTAGGTAATAGTTTACAAGTAATTCGACCTGATTATCCAGAGGTGTAGACACCCCAGAGGGACAACACAAAGACAGACGTGAGAGGATATAGACGCTAACTAGTATAAGTACCAGAAACCCAAGTTCTTATGGCACTATGATAATATATGTCTCTATAATCTAAGTGATTATTAGAGTATATCCTCTCCCCACCAGACACCCCCTAGCAGGCACTATTATAACAATCCCAGGTATATAGGTAAACAAAATATTAGTATGGCTTGAGCAAAAGAATAAATAGTCACCAGAGTAAAACAACAAAGAAACACTCACACTAATACATATAAAAAACAGGGGTATAATTATAACCAATATATTTATAAAAAAAATTAAATAAAATAAAGTTTTACAATGAATACGTTAAACAATTAAATCAAAAGTTAATTTCGTTAATAAATAAACTAAGTGAATTTAATGTTTATAAATAAAGTAAATATTTAATTATAAAGAAATATTTAAAAAATAAATAAAACAAATAAAATATCAAATTAAATGTTAATATTTAGTTAAAATGGGTTTAAGTCCTGGAGCAACTCACAACCACCCCTATCATCTCCACACTGCTAGGCCCCCACAGGCAGTACGTCGAGAAAGGTGAGGCGGACAATCCAGGCTTGTAGAATCCAATAAGCACCACCCGTCGAGAACACCACCAGATGTGAACTGCCTAAGCTCTCCAGCTCAAACCCTATGTCACCTCTCTTTATGTGTGATGTACCAAGAAGCGCAAGTGGGTACGTAGTGGTGAGGAGCCGAACTATTGAAGTCCCGTATGCCATTGTGGGTCATGCGGTTCATTGAGGGGTTCAGTCTGGAGTCAAGACGGCTTCCTTTGATAGGAGTAGAGAGAGTGAACCCGGGTGAGCGAGCGAGGCAGGCAAGGCGGGAGGGGGGTACAGTCACGGACAACAGGCAGTACAGTCACAGCCAGTATATGACTGTGGGAAGAGCCTGCATGATAAGAAGAGCATAACAATATATATACATACTTATGTATATATATATATATATATATATACTATTCGGCATGTTATTTCTAAAGCCAAAAATAACTTTGACAAAATAACCAATACCCTTTGAGACCACATATAATATAAGTCTCCACATTGACCAAAGTTTAAAGACCCCTCATTTATGATGGTGGACCCCAATGATCGGCAGTGATGGGGAAGTGGCAGACGAAATTTTCCCAACAATTAAACGCGGAGCTTCAATATCCCACAGAAATCCCTAAAGCTTCTTACTCCTGGCCGATCCTCCTTAATTCCCAGCCTTCTCTCCCCCTCGCTCTCGCTCTCGCTCTCGCTCTCTCTCTCTCTCTCTTTCAGTCTTACTCTCTATCTCTCTCTCTCTCTCTGTCTCTGACCAATGTGCATCAGCTGCAAATATGGCTAATAGACCACTAGGCTTTACAAGAAAACATTTATATATAAAAAACAAAAAAATATAGTCCCACTATTCAAAAATATAGTAAAGCTGCATCTTGAGTGTGCTGTACAATTTTGCTCCCCTTATCTGGATAAGGACATCGAGAGACTCACGTCGGTACAGCGTAGAGAGACCTTCCCCTGCTTTGCCCCAGTGCTTCACTGTCTCATCACCTAGACTCGGACCCTCACTTTCAGAACGCCACCTATTGAGCAATGAACACACTAGGCATTGCACCCCTGTATCCTATTTTGAATATGGGAATATGCATACAGTGCTATTTAGTCAGGGAACAATGAGGGTATTTTTTTTTTTTTTGGCGTTTCGGTGGGCTTCGTGGTAATGCACTGATACTAGGTGCAGCACATAATGCCATCCCAATAATATCTTCCAATTGACATATCAGGATTCGAACCCAGGACCATTGGGTTACCAGTCCAGTATATACTAGCATAGACCTAGTCAGTATATTGATGGATCCCATTCTCTCATAATAGTCCCACTCATATTTCACTCACTCTCTCTATACTCACACAGACACATTCAATTACACACACGTATCATGTTTTCATATAAATATGTATAACGTCTCTTTGGTTGTTTCTTCTCACCTCGCCCCGATATCCATCAAATAGTTCTTGTATTTCGAAAAATCTCCAGTGTCTCCCATGACCGTAATCTCGCTCTTGTATTCAATATATCCTCTAGCGTTATATCCTGTTGGTTGTTTCCTATGGTCAACCCCCACGCAAACACTTAAGGGGAGGTAGACCGTTTGTTTGGTCTATTAATTCATTTATTCATATATTGTTTTAGTTTCCTCCCTAGACCTCCATCAAGCTTAGAAAAAAAACCCTAGACCCCCCTTCAAGATACATTTGTAATTTTGTCGGTAGAAAAATTTCCCTGCCGAAGGCCGGTTCCTCTTAAAATTGCAGGCTCGCTGTCGCTCGCCAGGAAATAATCAACACCTAAATGGTACGAAAGGTCTTAAAATTGACAACGAAATGGGGCGAAATGTGTTAAAATCGCCAAACTAATGGGCCGAACGTCTTATAATCTCAAAACTAGTGGGGCTAAACATTAGGGAGAAGGGGGTCCAGAAAAACGGTCTGCCTCCCCTTGACCTTTGAGGTATCTGTTATTACATTATACCTACTGTGTTATTATATCCGGCACTCTCTTTCTCTCTCTCTCCCCCACCCCTCTCTCTCTCTCTCTCCCCCCCCCCCACTCTCTCTCTCTCTCTCTCATTTAAACATTGTGATACATATCATCCTAGTTAAGTCAAAGTGAAAAAAATAAGTTATAAAATATCACTATAATAAAGACCAGCTTATGCTTAGTTATCATTAAATACAAATGATTTACAATTATTTGCATATTTCCTATTAATAGGCATTAGCATCTCACAGATTATTTAGAACGGGCATTTAAGCCTCACTCTCCCCCTGTCTGTCTTGTATTACCCTGAAGATGTCTTGAGAGAATAGACGAAAGCTTGGTGTTCCATTGTTTCTTATTTCCTAGCGAGTTTTACTACATGCATATATTTAATGCTTAATGTGAAGACCCATTATAAAATGGAAAACTTTAGATTCTGATTCTGATTATGAATTTGACTCTCTCTCCTCTCTCTCTATCTATCTATCTATCTATCTCCCTCGGTCTCTCACATCCGGGTCTCATTTTTTCATCCCCTCAAACTATTTTCCCCTTCCCGTATCCCCTTTCTTCCCCTCGCCCACTTTCACTACCAATTTTCTTTATTCTCCCCTCTCTCTATGATCTCTCTCTCTCTCTCTCTCTCTCTCTCTCTCTCTCTCTCTCTCTCATGATACACATATATATATAATGTACATATATAACAGTATATCTCAAAAATACACGTTAGCTACTAAATGTATATAAATATGAGCAAACATCGATATAAGTTAAAGTTAAGCACCTATGAACAATATTACTATAGCCTGTTCGCTGTAAGTAGGCGATAAATCAAGACTTTTAACCTGTGACTCAAAAACGACTTGAGTCATCGAGCTAATATTTCTACTATTTGGGAAAAGTCAGTCAAGGAATAGATGTGGACATTTACAGCAAATTTGCTCCAGCCCTTTTTGAGATACAGAGGATAGAGGTCATGATTTCTCGCCTACTTACAGCGAATAGACTATAGTAGGTTTGAGGTTAAGGGCGGTGACCTGCTTGTTGTTATTTCTGTCCTTTTCTCTCTTTCTCTGGCTTGTATCAATTCGGCCCCATTCAGCCAACTATTTTAAGACGTTTATCCCCATCTAGGTGTTGATTTATTCCTGGCGAGCGATAGCGAGCCAGCATTATATGAAGAAATCCGGCTTCGCCGGAGACATTTTTCTATCGAAAAATGTACAAATTTGGCCTGCTGTCAAACAAAACTAAAAAATATGCTGGCTCGCTACCGCTCACCAGTAAAAAACTGACACCTGGATGGGAATAAACGTCTTAAAACAGTAGGCTGAATGGGGCCAAATGGATACAAGCCAGAGAAAGATAGAAGAGGACAGAACAAAAACAGGTCACCCCCCTTAAGCGCATACTAATACAGAGTAATGGAACCTGGAAGACAACATAACACATATATTATATTAGGGAGGAGCAAAGTAGGTATATACTGTTAAATAGGAAAGATATTTATACACTCAGTAATATAGAAAGAGACGATCTGTACAACGTTATATGTATAGATATATCCTTGGTTAACTCTCTCATGCTTGCTTATAATAAAGTTCAAAATCTAAATAAGAAATACTTTAGCTTAAACCACTTTGCCAACTGATGAGCAGATACTATTCATTTTCTAACACGTTCAGTAATTGACGACGCATTTTCTATACGTTATTATGACTATCATTAAACGATTGTATGCAATTTTGAAAGAAACTTTAGAAATCAAGCGGGTACAAACTATTTAGGTTATAACTCACATGTTAACACAAGTTCCTCTCAAACTTAATTAAATCATTAATTAATAGCCAAAATATACTGCCAAACCACATCATAATCCTGAAGGGGTTAAATACACATGCACGCCACTGTTTAATGCAATGTATTTATATGTTTCTGTATATTACAAAAGCATTAAGATAAATGTGTATGTATTTTTACTACTTTTAATTTTTAATATTTTGTATATGTATAAATAATGAGTTAAACACATAATACATTGAAAAATCATATCTGATTACGAATCTATCTCTCTCTCTCTCTCTCTCTCTGAACCAGAATTGACCCGTGGCCTTTTCAGGTAAAAAGGTCTCGTTTTCCGATCGTCCTCTGAGACCAACATCCCTTGTCCCATGCTCCCTCCCCTGCCCTGTCCTTCCCTCCCCTGCCCTGCCCTCCCCTGCCCTGCCCTTCCCTCCCCTGCCCCCTTCCCTCCCCTGTCCTGCCCTTCTCTCCCCTGTCCTGCCCTTCCCTCTCCTGTCCTGCCCTTCCCTCCCCTGCCCCCTTCCCTCCCCTGTCCTGCCCTTCTCTCCTCTGTCCCCTTCCTTCCCCTGTCACTTTACCTGTTACCTCCCCTCCCCTCCCCTGTGTAGTCCCCTCCCACGTCACCTCACCTCCCTTGTGTACTCCCCTCCAATGTCACCTCCCCTCCCCTGTCAACTCCCTTCCCTGTTCCCCCTTGTCACCTCCCTCCCCTGTCACCTCCCCTTTCCCTTCCCCCTTCCCCTTGCCACCTCCCCTCCCCTGTCACCTCCCCTCCCATATCACATCCCATCCCCTGTTATCTCCCCTACCCTGTCACCTCCCTTGTCACCTTCCCTCCCCTGTCACCTCCCTTGTCACCTACCCTACACTGTCATCTCACCTGTCACCTCCCTTGTCGCCTTCCCTCCCCTCTCACCTTCCCTGTTATTCTCTTGAGGCGAAGCATTCCTTCTTCAACCGTGTCGTGAATATTTGGAACAGAGTAGAGACTACCTTCGAATGTTGTGGACTGAAATACTGTCGAAACATTCAAGAACCATCTAGATAAACACTTGGCAAATAAGCCACAATTAACACAATTTCTTTCAGAATAACAAGTACTGAAGTGTTATCGCATATCGCATTGTCTATTGATAGTTATACACCTTTTCCCTTTCAATATTGTTGCAATAGAGTTATCTTAGATTACAAATCAATTTAATTTTCCTATCCTACGTCCTATCCCAAATTCCGTGTCAGTTTGTCAATACTACATGGTATTTTTCCAACTGTTTCCATGCCAGCATTAGCTGGAGGGAGTGATGGGTGGGTAGGAGCCGTCTTCTTTGCTATCCTTTTCTCTACCTCGTAGTCAGTAGCTTAGTAGTTTAGATATCCAAACTGCCCCGTAAGGACCAATAGATCTGTCGCAGTTTATACTCTTTTGTATTCCTTCCCTGTTTGCTCCTGTCCCCTCCCCTCTCCTGTGACCCCCTCTATCCTGTCCCCTCCCCTTGCCTTCCCTTCCTTGTCCTCTCCCAATCCCTGTCCCTTCACCTCATCTGTTCCCTCCCATCCTCTGTCCCCTCTTTCCCTCTCTCGTTTTCTCTCCCTTCATCTATTTATATATCTATAGTATTTATCAATCTATCTTTGTTTTCTCTTGCACCAACCACTGTCTAACCTACCCCTTTCCCTCCTCGACACTAATCTATTCCCTCTCCCCCCGCTCAACTCTAACCCATGCCTGCCCTTCCTCTCTACCTCTCGTTATCTATCCTCCATTCCCTCATCCCACTCTCTTAACCCCTTCAGCACCATGAGGCCTTTTTACCTTCGATTCTGGATAAATTTAGATGATTTCATGCAGTTTACAAAGGACGTACTGTATGTTGCTAAGAGGGTTTATTGAGATCGTATTCACCCCTTGGAGTCCTAGAGGAAGATTATCAGGTAAAGGAAATCGTCTAATAGTAACCAGAATATGATGAAACATACGTCATGGTGCCGAAGGGGTTAATATTCCCTCCCTCCTCCCTCCCTTACTTCCTCAACCTTCCCGTTTCACCTCGCCACTCCCCATACTCCCAACCACTACCTCCCCTACTCCCCATTACCTACGCCCTCATTCCCTTCACCAATCCTCCCCATTCACCTCACCAATCACCACCAATTCCTCCTCTTTTCCCTCCACACTCCTCCTATTTCCCGAATTTCCCCCTCCCACCATCACCACTCACCTTTTCTAGAGATCCTGAATTAAAGTCAGAAGTCATCTTTTTCCTTGGAGGCCAGTTTAGTCCCTAATTTAAGAAAGAGTGTAGTGATATATTTGATTATGATATTTAAAATCCAAATTCCAAACTTAGTATCCTATGCCAGTATTGCTGAATATGTGTTTAGGGCATGGTCATATGTTGAGTGTAAAAGAGTTTAATGACACCAGTGGCACCAATATATATATATATATATATATATATATTTTTTTTTTTTCTATATATTCCAACTTACTTCCTCGCGGGCATAGGCTGAGAGCCTTAACATTCACCGCTTTACAATGAACAGTGAAGCCCGTGAGGTCTTGTTCCAATCTAGGGAGTGAGACATGTGAAGCACGTAGAGTACAACGAGCACCTGCCATCTTGCCTTCACATGAGGCACGGTGCTCACTCATGGCCCGAAACGACCCCATCTCTGAAGCCACCTCGTTCCCGTGCTTCACTGTCTTCCCCCCCCCCCCCCCCTACACTCGGACTCTCACACTTACACACACACAACGCCACCTGTTGAGCAGATAACTCACCAGGCATTGCACCCCTATAGCATATTTTGAATATGGGAAAATTCATACAGTGCTATTTAATCAGGGAACAAAGAGGGTATTTTATTGACGTTTCGGTGGGCTTGTGGTAATGCACTGATACCAGGTACAGCACAAATTCCATCCCAATAATATCTTCCCATTGATACATCGGCAATAATATGGTAATGATAATATGGCAAAGGTTGTCCGTTCTCTGCCACTAAAGGGTGTCTAATCTACAGTATACGAACCTGGTCATAAACAGTTTCATGACGTCCCTATCCAAGTCCCTTTCTCAATCCAATAACTTTTTTGCCCAATCCCTAACCTTAATAATAGCAGATTATAAAAAATAAAATAAAAAAAATAATTAGATTTGAACTTGCTTACTTTCCTGTCTAGACAAAACGAAATGGTAAACTCCTACAATATGTTTCCTATTTTAGCTATACCTCCTTTTTCACCTGTCGCCCTTTTTCCACTGAAATTGAGTTCAACTGCTTCACCTGTTTATTAATCACCTGCTGCTCTATCTTAGTTGACACCTGGCTCACGTGTTTCACCTGTTTATTTAATCAAATGCCACCCAACCTCACCTGACATCTGACTCGCCTAGTTTCTAATTCACCTGCATCAAGCCAAGCCCAAAATTCGTGCCTGACCTTCACAGTTATTATTGTTTGCCCTGCCCTTTTATAGGATAAACAATATTCTTAACAAATATGAGTAATACTATATCATGTGCTTTGTCCATGTTTTTCTTCTTCTAAGAACTAAATAAATAAATAAATAAATAAATAAATAAATATATATATATATATATATATATATATATATATATATATTTATATATATATATATTCCGAAACCCAATTTCTTCATCTTACAACCCGTCCAGAACTCCCAGAGGACTATCCCTTACGCTTCAACTATACACAAATCAATCCCTCATCTTCTCTCAATATTCTCGGTGTCTCTTTTTCTTCTGCCCTCGCTTGGAAGGACCATATTACCAGTCTTGCAAAGGCAGCCTCCCAGAAACTGAATATAATGAATTCAGAATAATGATATGAAGATGTTTGGTTAATGTCGAATGCAGGGTCAGGTATGAAGAGTATCATTGAAGAGATCTGTACATGCAAGCTTGGTTGGCTTGAGCATGTGAAAAGGACGAATGTTTAAATTTGGGTGAAGAGCCGTAAGTCTATAAACCATCGAGAAGTATAACCAGAAAATTACGATTTACAATCCAATCTTAATTTAATACATTGACAAAATGAAGTATCTCAGAACAGGGCTTCCTGGAATATCACCATGAGCACATGACATTGAAATCGTACTTCTTATGAATCATTCAGTCTTTAAGGGGAGGTATTTAGTTTGTTCCCTAGACCTCCATCAAGCTTAAAATTACACCCCCTTGAATCCCTTTCAAGAAAAATTTGTAATTTTTTCGGTAGAAAAATTTCCCGGCCAAAGGCCGGTTCCTCTAAATTACAGGCTTGCTATCGCTCGCCAGGATAAAATCGACACCTGAATTGCACGAAAGGTCTTAATATGGGGTGAAAGTTCTTAAAATCGCTAAACTAATGGGGCAAACGTTTTATAATATCAAAAGCAATGGGGCTGAACATGAGGGAGAAAGGGGTAAAGAAAAAAATCCCTCAAGTGGAAATCTCCCCTTAAAGTGTGTGTACAGTACACTGTATAATTCTGCATATGTGCATGTATTATCAGTCTATGATCTGTACATACAATTATAAACCATATTATTATATAATATCACACACATTGAGCATTACTCACATACAGACGTGATTATCTCATTAAATATTGTTTGATTATCTCTATTATAAATTATAAAACAATGTCTTAGTAAACACGAAGAAAGCCAATTTACTGTACTTATTATTAGCTCCGCTTAATTGGTCACATGTTATCCTCATATAATTGGTGACATGTTATCCTCATATAATTGGTCACATGTTATCCTCATATAATTGGTGACATGTTATCCTCATATAATTGGTGACATGTTATCCTCATATATTGGTGACATGTTATCCTCATATATTGGTGACATGTTATCCTCATATATTGGTGACATGTTATCCTCATATATTGTGTAAATGGATATAGGGATTACAAGATGAATATATGAAGGTGTTACGCCAAATTTGTGGTTGATATAAATTATCATGGTTCCTTTATCCATTTTTCCGAACCATATACCGTACTATATTTGATGAGTATTTCCCCATGCATATATTATCTAAGGCGTATATGATATCTAGTCATTATATTTTGTCCCTTTAATTAGCGTATACAGTTTGTCAACACACATATTAGTCTAATCAACCTAGGCTACCTGTCCTTGTCAAATATATCTGTGACCTATTTCATTTCAGTATACAGTAAAATGCATGATTAGAGCAGCATACTATGTAGAGAAATAAAGCATTGCAGTTTGTATTTGTAGCAATCGCATGCAACGGGTTCAATCGTAATATGCAAACAACCTTATATGGGTAGGTATAAAAATCCCCTCCCCCACGCCACTCGGCTAAAGTAAGGGACAATGATGATCGACTCGGGAAATTGTGCTTTAAATAATAGATTAGAGAGAGAGAGAGAGAGAGAGAGAGAGAGAGAGAGAGAGAGAGAGAGAGAGAGAGAGAGAGAGAGAGAGAGAAATGAGTGTAGGCGTAAGACATAATACCAGTTTATCTTCACCAGGTATAACCCCCAGTTCCTTAATATAAATCTGTCTATTACATATATGTAGACCAAATGAGTGTAGTTGAAAAAAATATATATATACACACACACACACACACATTCGAACGTAGACCAGCACCTTTGTAGTCTGTAACACTAACCACTACTCCGCCACAACACCAACTGAACAACTCCAAATAATTTATTAGACCAGTACAGCACGTTATTATGATAACTTAATACAGTATTTAGATGTGTTCCCGCACAGCTTCTTGTTCTGTACAGGGGCATAGAGCGTCCATATGTGAGGAGGTCCCACTCATACCGTACTTCTCGAAAGGGTCCAGTCAAAAGTATTTCTTCTTATCAACTCACCTCCTCTTACTAATTCCCTACAATCTCTCACTACACGCCGCAATGTTGCATCTTTCTCACTCTTCTACCGTTAGTACAATTATCAGTGTTCTTCAGAGCTATCTCAGTGTATCATACAGTGTATCTGTCCAACTCACAAACCCAAGATTGAACACATTTTCTCAGTCTTTCTTTTAATGAACAGGCAAGCTTTGAAACTCTGTCCCTCAATCTGTCTTTCCCTCACCCTATGACTTAAACTGCTTCAAGCTCTATGTGTGATTCTAATTTACCCTGATTTTGGCTCTCTGTCACTCTTTCAACTTTAGGGGAGACACTTGTTATACTAATTATTAGGGAAGGTGAGCCGGGGAAGAGGTGTGGAAAGTTACAGCCCATTTGATCTAGCCCAATTTGAGATACAGTGGTTATGGGTCACAATTTCAGTTTTACCTATATTGAACAGGATGTAGTAATGCATGCAGATTAGTGTTGCATGAACTTGACATATTGCCATATAGTATGGTACCCTCAAATTATTAAAACAACAATATTTGATGTCATCAGCCAAACATTAACCCCTTCTATACCGGCGACGTCTTTTGATTTAATGTTGGCTCTTACTAATCGATTGTATTCACTTTAGGAAGGATCTTTAGCAATTATAAGAACATAAGAACATAAACATAAGAAAATGGGAGTCTGCAGAAAGCCGATTGGCCTAAGCAAGGCAGATCCCTGTCCCACACAACCCCAATTACAAAGCCCAATTATAGGCTCAACACTCTAATACCCTGAGGATCATCTTACCAAACCGGTTAGAGATTAACGCAGGATTACGGGGGTCTGCAGATCGCTGATTGGCCCAACCCGGCTGATCCCCCTTCACACCCAACCCTTCTCGTCCATATGCTTATCCAATTTTTTCTTAAAGCTCCCTATCGTTCTTGATCCCACTATATCACTTGGTAGCCTATTCCACCCATCTACAACTCTGTTACCAAACCAATATTTGCCTATATCTTTTCTGAAACGAAATTTATCTAATTTGAAACCATTGGTACGAGTTCTTTCGCTATCACTGAGCTTTAGTACATTTGTCATGTCCCCTTTGTTAATCCCACTAACCCACTTGAACACCTCTATCATATCCCCTCTAACTCTGCGTCTCTCTAACGAATGTAAACCTAATTTCTTCAACCTTTCTTCATACGGAAAATTTCTAATATTATGGATCATTTTTGTCATTCTACGCTGAATTCTCTCCAATGAAATCTATGTACATTCTGTAATAAGGACACCAAAATTGGACAGCATAATCCATATGGGGTCTCACTAATGACAAGTAAAGTTTTAAGATAACATCAGCAGTTCTGTTACTCACACTCCTAGAGATGAACCCGAGAATCCTGTTTGCCTTATTACGAACGCTTATACATTGTTTTCTAGGCTTCAAATCATTGCTAACAAACACACCTAGATCTTTCTCGCAGTCTGAATTTTCTAATTCTAAATTAGCTAGTTTATATTTAACATTTGTTTGCATCTTCCCTATCTTTAATACCTTGCATTTGTCAATGTTAAACTTCATCTGCCAATTTACTGACCATTCATGTAAGGTATCTAGATCCCTTTGGAGGCACTCTATATCGCTATCTGAATCAATTGATCTCCCCATTTTAGTATCGTCTGCGAATTTACTTATCCTACTAGTTATACCTAAATCTAGGTCATTTATGTATATAAGAAACAACAGGGGACCTAATACCGATCCCTGGGGGACACCACTTTTGACTGCTCCCCACTCTGACTTGGTACCATTTATGCTGACTCTCTGTTTCCTACCAATTAGCCATGACCTAATCCATCCCAACAACGACCCTCCTATTCCATGTGCCTCAACCTTTCTCATCAATCTCTCATGAGGAACTCTGTCGAAAGCTTTACTGAAATCTAAATATATAATATCATATGACTTGTCACTATCTACTGCTTCATATACCTCTGAGAAAAAGCTAAGCAAATTAGTAAGGCACGAACGTCCCTGAGTGAATCCATGCTGAGAAGAATTTATTAAGTTAAATTTTACTAAGTGGCTTCTAATTTTCCTAGCAATAATAGACTCTAGCAACTTTCCTATGATTGATGTGAGACTAATGGGACGGTAATTGGATGCTATCGATTTATCACCTTTTTTGAAGATCGGAACTACATTTGCAAGCTTCCAAGCTTCTGGAACTAAACCTGTTTCTAATGACTTGTTAAATATAAATGCTAATGGACTACTTAACTCATCTCTGCATTCTTTTAATACTCTAGCATATACCTCGTCAGGACCAGGCGATTTTTGAGGTTTCAGTCTGTCAATTTCCTTAAGCACATCATTTCTACTTATACTAACTGTACTTAACATATTTTCTATACTATCACTATATACCATATTGACTTCTGGAATCTGTGCCAAATTTTCATTAGTGAAAACGGAAAGAAACTGACTATTTAATGTACTGCACATTTCTAAATCATTTTCTGTTATTTCTCCTATTGAAGTTTTTAGGGGGCCTATTACATCTCTAACTTTAGATTTATATAGTTGGTAAAAAGCTTTAGGGTTATTTTTTGAGTCGCTGGCTATCCTTATTTCATAATTTCTTTTTGCTTTCCTGATTTCCTTTTTGACCTGTCTTGATAGAGTCTGATAGTATATATGTAAATGATTTTCACCTTTCTTTATTTTTCGATATATTCCTTTCTTTTTTCCTATAAGATCTATTAGCTTATTAGTCATCCATTTTGGTTGGTTCTGCGTCGATCTAAATCTTCTTTTAGGGATATATTTATTTTGAGCATTGTGGAGTGAAGCAATAAACTGGTTATATGTAGGTGGCAAGTTTAACTCTGGCATATCCTGACTTAATCGCTTAACAATAGGGTCCACCCTTAAGTCTCTTCTTAGCCCACCATAATCGGCTTTTCTGAAATCTGGGATAAGTGTCGTATTCTCTTTAGCATTCCCTGTCCATTGTATATTAAAATAAATAGATTTATGATCGCTATTTCCTAGGTGGTCACCAATCTCTACATTATTTATCATATGTTCATTGTTACTGAAAACTAAATCAAGAATATTAATACCTCTAGTCGGCGTATCTATGAATTGAAATAAAAAACTATCTTGTACTACCTCTATAAACTCTACTGAATCGGAGTCGCCTATTTGGTGCTGCCAATCAATGTTCGGAAAATTAAAATCCCCCATAATGCACACATTGCTAAACCTTGATGCTATTTTAATTTCCTCCCATAACGATTTTCCGCCATTTCTACTCATATTAGGCGGTCTATATATAACTCCAATAACTATGGTCTCACTACCTTCGTTAACCTCTACCCAAACACTTTCATTATCATTATTTAGTCTAATACCTGATTTAATACAGCTTTCGAACTATCTCAATCAACCCTTTTAACGATAATATTCAAGGACACTAGTGCGACGTTATGAGAAACAATTTATTAGGGAAAATAGGCACCAATAGATTCGTTATATTTTTCTCCATATAGTCCGCATGGAGGATTTTCGTTATCAATAAATTGAAAAATACCCATTTCACAGACAAATACACCAAAAATCTAAGTCAAAGCGGGGGTGTGGGGGCGGCAACCCCCACCTATAATACTAGGTTAGGTTAGGTAAGGTTGTTAGGTTAGGCTAATGTCCTTTCAAAGGGGTATAGGCTAGTAAACACTAGGATAGCCTATACCCAGTCAGAGGTAAGAAGAAGAAGAGTCTTGCAGTAGTCTCCTTGAATGTTACCCTTTTAACTACCACAGATCCTTTCTAAGCTGCATAAAATCGTCTAAATATGGCTAGAATAAAATATAACCTACGTCGCCGGTACAGAAGGGGTTAATATCAGCGCATAGTATAATTTCCAACTATATTACTATACCGCAGAAACTAAAACATTTACTAGTATTGATTATTATATTAGTATATAGGGAAAACAGTATTAACCCGTACAGTACCGGGGACGTCCTTTGTATTATATTCTGGCACCTATTACACGATTATATGGAGCTTAGGAAAAATGTCCACCAATTAAAAGGCTACAGACTATCTCAATCAAGCCTTTTAGCTACCCTATATTATTCTTCATAAGCTTCATCAAATCGTCTAAATGTAGCTGAAATAAAATAAAATAGAATTCACCGGTGCTGTACGGGTTAAATAGAATTCACCGGTGCTGTACGGGTTAAATAGAATTCACCGGTGCTGTACGGGTTAAATAGAATTCACCGGTGCTGTACGGGTAAATAGAATTCACCGGTGCTGTACGGGTTAAATAGAATTCACCGGTGCTGTACGGGTTAAATATAATTCACCGGTGCTGTACGGGTTAAATAGAATTCACCGGTGCTGTACGGGTTAAATAGAATTCACCGGTGCTGTACGGGTTAAATAGAATTCACCGGTGCTGTACGGGTTAAATAGAATTCACCGGTGCTGTACGGGTTAAATATAATTCACCGGTGCTGTATGGGTTAAATAGAATTCACCGGTGCTGTACGGGTTAAATAGAATTCACCGGTGCTGTACGGGTTAAATAGAATTCACCGGTGCTGTACGGGTTAAATACATAGACTGGGTAAAGTAAAGGGGGTAACACATGATAAATCTTATCGTCAATATTTGGTAATCAATATATTTCCGGCAACAATTCTGGGAAACTTTTTACTGGTACTAAAAACTAGACTGAAGATATCTTAAGGGGTTAGTGCTTGGGTTTTGGTCCATGTATTTATTACTTAATTTATGTTTGAGTTTCCTAGATAGACCTCCATCAAGTTTAAAATAGCACCCCCTAGACCCCCTTTCAAGACAAATTTGTACATCTTTCGGTAGAAAAATGTCCTGGCCGAAGGCCGGTTCCTTCTAAGAGTACAGGCTTGCTATCGCTCGCCAGAAAAAAATCGACACCTAATCGGTACGAAAGGTCTTAACATTGACGAATAAATGGGGCGAAAGGTCTTAAAATCTACAAACTAACGGCACGAAAATCTTAAAACCTCAAAACTAATATGCTAAACATGAAGGAGAAGGGGATCCACAACAAGCGAATACTACGCCCTTAATTAAGGGGACTTCATTTTTTTTTAAACTTAACCTCACAAGCTTCCACACAAATATTGAAGATAAATGTCGAGGGAATTGTTTTGGGTTTGATGCCAGCTTTAACCGCTTCGTAGTATCACTGTTGAGGGTTGAGTGGTTCAAAGTATTAATGGTATATAGATTGATCCGGGCTCAATGGATTACCGTTTGCAGAATACAGGGATTTGCAGCATTGCCCAGTGAGAGTTGGAGACTGAATAGGGCTTTTCATTGGATTAAGGCTGGTATCACACGATCACTTTTTGTTATCAACTTTCATCTACAACTCTGATCAGGCAGCGGATTTTCACTAAATTGAAACCGGTATCACACAGCCACTGTTTCTGTCGACGTTTATCAATAACACTGGTCAGGCAGCTAATGTTTATTGGCGTAAAGCCGGTATTACACAAACACTTTATTTTTCATCATCTATCCTCAACATTAGTCTGCCAGCTTATGTGATAAACTTTAAAATAATGGGTCAATATACAGGAGGCGCTACAATATTGGTAAAAAATTAAGCTCAATAGCATGTGATTAAGCGATTTTTCTCCAAATTGTTGATGTAGGTGTCATTCCCGGGAAACTAACATAATACATATTATATGGATATTTACGTTTTAAGGGTTTGTTTACACTTCTTCTTTTTCGTCTTCATCTGGGAGACTTCTTTTTCGTGACTGTCAGTCAACAACTGAGACATCTGGTGGCGAATGCAATGAACTATACTGGTGGCGTCATAGCCAAAGTAATCACCCTACCTAATTCATGCCAAGAGTACTCGAGTTCACTGACACGTGATGTCTATCGACCAATCAGGTGATGCCATGATTTGGAAAACAGGTGGCCCAGGATATAAGCTGTCAGTTTGACTCTGGCCAGCTTGTGTAGAGGGTGTGAGCCGATCAAAGCTTTTTCCACCGTCTTTAAAAACACTGAGGCTGCTTAAGACCTTTTCGCCTTCCAATAAGTGTAAACTGTCCAAAGTGCAATAACCAGTGTTCCAAATACAGCTGGCGAGGACAGCTGGTTTTGAAATGCACATACACTTGTTTTACATGGAAAAATTCGAAACAAAAATCCACCAGCTGTTGACCAAGATGAGTGGTGATCGAGCCTCCAGCGGCCAGCCAGGCAGCCCAGTACCTCTGTTCATTAAGGTTAGTTGGTTGGTTGGGACAACATAAAGGAGCCGGACCACTAGCTAGGGAATCTTAATGGGTCATCGCAAAGTAACAAAGTAAAAGATTTTTTCGCATAGGATTAAACTGGCATGCAAGGGCTAGTTGGTTACCATACTGATGTTTTGGACCGACAGTTAGCCCATCGATCTTTTTAGGCCTAATAGGTCCGGTAGAGCATAGTCCCTATACATCATTGCTATATATGTCATTAAGAGCTGAAATGTATTATAAGGGAGAACAAAAATAAAATAAAATACATAGGCTACTGTAAAACAATAAGTTTCAGCCAGTACCCAACAGCGGAGGTGTGGGGGCGGCAGCCCCCACCAATATACTAGGTTAGGTTAGGTAAGGTTGTAAGGTTAGGCTAATGTTAACCCCATTCTTACTAGGTTAGGTTAGGTAAGGTTGTTAGGTTAGGCTAATGTTAACCCCATTCTTACTAGGTTAGGTTAGGTAAGGTTGTTAGGTTAGGCTAATGTTAACCCCATTCTTACTAGGTTAGGTTAGGTAAGGTTGTTAGGTTAGGCTAATGTTAACCCCATTTTTACTTCGTTAGGTTAGGCTAATGTTAACCTTATGAAAACCCAAACAAAGGATATTAGGGTTACTGTGTAATTTTAACATGAACATTAGTAAAATCCGAGCCAAGTTTCGTCAAAACTTGGCTCGTGTTTTCTAAATGTCGGGTTATATGGGTATGGAAATTTACAAAACCCGAGCCAACATGTTAATAAGGTTACTGTGTTATTTTCATTTTTAAATTAGTTAAATCCGAGCCAAGTTTCGTCAAAACTTGGCTCGGGTTTTCAAAAAGTCGGGTTTTATGGGTCTGGAAATTGACAAAACCCGAGCCAATAATTTACCAAGGTTACTGTATTTTTTTCATTTTTACATTTGTTAAATCCGAGCCAAGTTTCGTCAAAACTTGGCTCGGGTTAAAAATCGGGTTTTATGGGTCTGGAAATTGAACAAACCCGAGCCAAATTTGGGTTACAAATGTGTATTATCGTGTTCTATAGTGTTCTATACGCTTTTTACCCCTCAATTTCCCTGATCTTCATAGCCCTCCCCACTATCGGGGGGCGTGTCTTTAGATTGATGGATAATGGGTAAATGCTTAATTCCCATTCAATGTCATCACTAGATACGACTAAAACACCAAAAACAAAATCAAAATACCAAAAAAAAATACCTGAAAAACACATTGTTGCGTCTCCTGTATATTAACCAAATAATGTTGTCACCTATATTAATCATATATTGAGTTTACTTTCTGATACCAGAGCAAAAAAAAAAAAACAGAAAAAAAAAATCCGGAATAATATTTACCATGCAATGTTGCCGATAAAAGCTCTCGTGCAAGATCCCCTTTAACCCCTGCAGTACGATGACGTCTTTGTACCTTTAATTCTGGCTACAACTGGAAGATTTTATGAAATTTATGAAGGACCTGTTATCCAAGGGGTTTACTGAGATCGTATTTCTCCTTTGAACCTTAAATTTATAATTATGATACCTTAAATAAATCGTCTAATGATAGTTTCTAGTAATTTACACACAACTGAAGTCAAACTGATTTGGTGATAGTTACTCGGCAAAGCTTTGTTGCCTTTTTTTAATATTAGGGTTACGTTTGCAAGTTTCAACTCGTCCGGCACAGTCCCAGTTCTCAGAGAAGGAGAGGAGGGGTGAGGAGGAGAGGAAGAGTGGGGGAGGAGGAGAGTGGTGAGTAGGGAAGAAAATGGGGGGTTGGGGGGAGAGAACGAGATGGGAAGGGGGATGACGGGAGAGGTAAGAACGGGAGAGAGAGAGAGAGAGAAGGAACGAACGAGGAGAGATTGAAGAGCAGGGTGGACGGGGGAGAGGTAGATAGGAGGGGGAGGTAAAAGAAGGGAACGGTAGGGGAGGGAAGAGAATAGGGGTGTGGAAGGAAGGGAAGAGGACCGAAGGGGTGGGTAGGGTAGGTGTAGAAACGAGAGAGGAAGGAAGGGGAGGAGTGGGGAGAGAGAGGAAGGGAGGGGAGGGTAGGAGAGGGAGACTAGGCATGGTGTGTGGAGGGAGATGAGTGAAGGGGGTTGAGAAGCAGAGGATAGGGTAGTGAGCGAAGGGATGGGGAGGGGTGAGGAGGGAGGGGGTGGAGGGAAGAGGTGTAGAGAGGGAGGAGTTAAAAGCTTGTTAAGGAGGAGACCGACTAGTTTAATACACATAATGTTACATACCTAAATATAAAGTTACACAGTCACCCAAGGGACGGGAGTTTTCGAAAAGAGGCTCCAGTCCTGATGCTATTTTTTTTACTTACAGTGTGCTGGCTTCATAATCCAGAAGGGTTGATAGCCTCTGAAATCCTATTAAATAATGTTAACTATTTAACTACACAGTCCAGTACTATACCTTCGATCAACCAGACGTCGGTAAAGAACTTCGACGTGGACTCCTGCACCATTCTACAAGGACTTCAAGATGTAAACAAATACAGAAACACACACACACACGTAGCACATCCTGCTCCCACTGACTACCGCCGGACACTGAGAAGTGAGAACAAACAACTCTCCCTCTTGCGGCCATAATCAGAAATCTAAGCCTGTGAAAATAAACAAAATATTAGAAAATAATAATTTATGTCGTTACCTTTAGAAACAGGGAATGCCAATCTATGCAATTTCCTTAAACAACGCTCATTCTCGTAGCATTCGTTCAGTGTGTGCGTGTGTGTGTGTGTGTGTGTGTGTGTGTGTGTGTGTGTGTGTGAGAGTGTGGGGGGGGGGGGGGCAACACGCCTACCATTCTCGGTTGCCGGGTAATCTATCGCCTCATTTCATTTTCTTTTACGATAACAAGATATTTTAGAGAAAATGTAATGTTTTGGGGTACTAAACAAAGCATAACTTCTATAAAATGCTTCGAAGCAAAAGGAATGCTATCCTTATGTATATACATAGTATTGCGTACTAATATTCACAGTTGCTTAAATAAAATAGTTGCATAATAAACATGAATGTCCACAGACTAACTAATGAATTTGTTAATGCGCGCACAGGTGTTCTGAAATGCTCCGTTCTCCTTAAATATATCTTCTCCCTTACTTTGCTCCATCCCTGTGTTACTTGTATCATAATAGTAGCCAACGCAATCTTGTACGAAGTTTCGTTGCGGAGAGGGCTCTGGTGGTGCGAATATCTAGAGTTCAAGTGATGTTATCACCGCTTAGTGGCTCCCCGGGGGGAATAATCGTCAAACAATCAGCGCGCTCTATGCCACCACTTGCTTCCTTAAGCCGGTATCACACGAGAGATTTTATAGTCAACATTCGATGATTAACATTTTTCTTCCATCATTTAGGGAATACTTTGCACTGGTATTGGAAACTAGACGGATGGTAGATGTACTTAGGTAACCGAAATATTTTAAATGTTGACCTCCTAAGCTGCCAGACCAGTGTTGAGCATAAATGTTGAGAGAAAAAGCGCTCGTGTGATACCGGCTTTACTCTCCTCACCTCTCGGCGCACTCCGGGCCGTTCGCTGATTGGACGGATCTGGTACAGCCCACCTGTTTTATATTTCCGTCAATATATTCTCCACACTAAACATAATAATAATAATACTAAGAAAAAACTACAATATATAGTCTGTAAGTGAACTCCAACTGTTCAACAACTAGTTCTACACTTTACCATTTTTTCGAGAGTGTACATAACATTTCCGACTTACAAAAAACTGGCGTATTAAAACTAGAGCATGCAATTAAACATTTACCTGAGTTCACCCTCCCATTAACCCCATTTGTTTCGAGGAAAGTATTTTTGCAGGTACCCTGTTTCTCTTCATTAATTTGAAGATTTTAAGCCATTTCACCTGGGTAGTTTGGCGATAATGCCACGATCACCCCATTCAGGTGTCGATTATTTCCAAGCAAAAGATAGCGCGCTTGTAACTTAGAAGAGACATCAACAACATCAAGAACATGAACAATAACAACAAATACATTAACAACAACAACAATAACTACATCTATAACAACAACAGCCAGACCAACTACATTAACACAAAAATTACTCCAGCAAAACAAAAACAAACTAATCCAATTAATACAAAATGACTACCACAAACAACCAAAAGCCATAATTGCAATAATGATAACAATACACCATAAAATCTAGAGCAACGCTGGCAATTAAAGCAAAACCATTAATAATTAATACATAAATCTTGTCCATCACTTTCCACATACAGTTTAACATTTACTGACGTAAGTTCATTACAAAATTTGTATCCCGGAAAAGGTCAACTGGACAGTTTATAATTATTATGTAATGTAATGGCGCATGAGTTACGTTATTAACCTTTTCAGTGTTCGAGGACGCACTTATTTGTATTACTGCGTTATTAATTAGACGATTTTATTAAGATTAGGAAGGATCTGTAAGGCTTTAACCGCTTCACCACGATAACTTAATTTCATCAAACTATCATTACTATTAGACGAGTCTTTTTAGCTTATACATTAATCTACCTCTACAACTTAAAGGGGTAGGTACGGTCTCAATAAGCCCTCTGAATATCACAGGTCCTTCTTAAACTGCATAGAATCATCTAATTTAACCAGAATATAAGGTAGAAAGTCGTCATTGTGCTGAAGGGGTTAACTCTTCCAGTGTTCGAGGACACAATTACTCGAATTATTATGGGTATCATTTGACGATTTTATTATTATTTCAAAGGATTCGTGGGAACCCCTGTCACATCTAACCGATGTTGATGCCAATGTATGTCAATCAGCGTATTCATGTGTGTTCGTGTGGGACCTGCGACATATCGGCACTGAGGCCTAAGGCACCTACTATATGGCAAGCCACAGTTAACCGGTTTCGATCAGGACGTTGGTCGGCAAAATCAAGGAAGCTTGGATTTGCTGACCAACTTTCCAATCGTCCAGTGGACATGCCTTGGTCAAACCTGCAGCAGCCGCTGAAGCACCACAGGACCGTTAACATTATATTATTTGTACAACCTGTCCTGTTACCGTAACATTATCGGAACATTGTTTAACACCTTCAGGATACGATGACCCATTTCTATATATATAATTTATAGCTATTATTAGGCGATTTTAGGAACTATCGATAGGAATCAAAGGGATAAAAACTATCCTAATTAACCCTCTGTCCTTCAAAAATACTTAAAATACAATAAATATTATATGAAAACTTCTAATAATAGCCGGAATACAAGGCATAAACTCTCCCTGGTATAATAATACAAAGATTAACTGTGTAGCTTAGGATAAATATTAAGGGGGCTGACCTGTTTTTGTTCTGTCCTTTTCTATCTTTCTCTGGCTTGTATCCATTTGGCCCCATTGAGCCTACTGTTTTAAGACGTTTATCCCCATCCAGGTGTCAATTTTTTACTGGTGAGCGGTAGCGAGCCAGCATATTTTAAAATTTTGTTTGACAGCAGGCTAAATTTGTACATTTTTCGATAGAAAAATGTCTCCGGCGAAGCCGGATTTCTTCAAATAATGCTGGCTCGCTATCGCTCGCCAGGAAGAAATTGACACCTAGATGGGGATAAACGTCTTAAAATAGTTGGCTAAATGGGGCCGAATGGATACAAGCCAGAGAAAGAGAGAAAAGGACAGAAATAACAAAAAGCAGGTCACCCCCCATAAGTGAACAATGAATAATGAACGTTTACCTAATATTCCTACTCTGCCATGTACACGGCCTCGCATTCCAAGGCCTTTTTTACCTCTCACTTTTATTTTGAAGGGTGGTGAGGTGAGGTACGCTGCATTCGTCTGATACTGAGGCTTTATTGCGAAAGTTCAGCAGTGCTATGTGGAAATTACGGGGTTATTAACTGGAGAGAGAGCGAGAGAGTGAGTGAGTGAGAAAAAGAGAGAGAGAGAAAGAGAAAGAGATAGATAGATAGATAGCGAGAGAGAGCGAGAGAAGCTGCTGTATAATTCACCCTGCCTTGAGCTTAGTAACTATAAACGTGAACCTGGACAACAAACGGCATACATTCGCAATGACAAACATAACTAGACTAACAGACATCTCATACACAACGTGCTGACTAATATGCTCTTTGACCTTTTGATTGATGATGGTACAATCGCTGTCATTGATGCTATCTATATAAATATATTGATTGATGATGGAACAATCGCTGTCATTGATGCTATCTATATAAATATATTGATTGATGATGGTACAATCGCTGTCATTGATGCTATCTATATAAATATATTGATTGATGATGGTACAATCGCTGTCATTGATGCTATCTATATAAATATTTTGATTGATGATGGTACAATCGCTGTCATTGATGCTATCTATATAAATATATTGATTGATGATGGTACAATCGCTGTCATTGATGCTATCTATATAAATATTTTGATTGATGATGGTACAATCGCTGTCATTGATGCTATCTATATAAATATTTTAGAAGCTGTTTCGGGCTAAATGAAATCCTTGTATAAAAGTTGTTACAATATACAGTACTTTAGTTTTCAGTAGCAGTATATACTTGAAACATATATATATTATCTGATTATAATGCACGAAACCCATATATACAATATCAGTATTGACCTTCATTACTGTCTATATGACCATGCTAAACTTCATGTTATTTAGTATTAACACTTAAGCCGGAACCACACGAGAGCTTTTATAGTCAACATTCTATGATCAACATTTTTCTGACAACATTTCTGGGATGTTTTGCTCTGGTATCGGAAACTAGACTGATGATATATGAAATTAGGCATAAAAAATACTGTCAATGTTGACCTCATAAGTTGCGAGACCAGTGTTGAGGATAAATGTTGAGGGAAAAAGTGCTCGTGTGATACCGTCTTTAGCCGTATTAGTGTATACTGCTAACTAAAGGCAAATGTAAACAAATGTGCACTAAAGATCCTGTAAAATGATTGATTGGTCACATCATTCTCGGAGTGCCATTTCGATGCCATAATTATCAAACAACGGGATGATATCATATTTTGTTTTCATGAAATAATCAAATTGAAGGACCAAAGTATATATCGTGTCCCAGTAATGCCGTATGTATATTATGGCTATGGACTTATGTGTTAAAGATAGGCTAATGACAACAGTGACACCAATATGGATTATGTTGACCGATCACTGTTACAATATATGCGATAAATTGTCTCTCTAGTAAATAGGATAAGATACACTTTTACCGTACAAGAGCAAACCATATATATTTTACTTCCAAAAATGTATGCTGAAGATTTGTTTATATTTTCCAGAAAATCGATTGTGTGAAATTTGTCTCTCCTTTTCCCCTGAAAAATATAGGAATAAAAAGTCCCTATTTTAAATATATCCAAGTTTCATTATATAACCTAATTTTAAGTGTGATCATTAATTTGTTCTTCTTATTACTAGAGTGGTAGCCAAAGTTGGAAGTATGGCATGTTCCAAAGTCGTGTTCTGACGCAATATTATTCAAGTTAGTTATATCACTACATAAAAAACAAGTCTTTGGCACATACGAACTAACATTTAATGCTTACAATGTCTGACTAAAGTATACCCATTCATGTATAATATGAGGTGCACTTTTTCTTATACAGGGTGTCCCAAAATAGGTGTCCCAAACTTCAGTATATCATAACCGTCCTGGTGGTGTAATGGTTAGAGTGTTTAAAAGTCTGTGTGTAATAACCCAGGTTCAAATCCCGGTGGATCACATAATTTTATGCTTTCATTAATTTAATTGGAGGTGTTTGGTGTTGTGGTGAAATTAATAAAATATAGATTATATAGATGATACTTAGCATACCAGTGTCAACGGGGGTGGGGGGGGGGGTAGGGAGGGGGTGGTAGGGAGGGGGTGGGGGGGCGGGAGGGGGCAGGGGGTGAGGGGAAGGAAGGAGGGTAGGAAGGGGAGGGGAGGGGGAGTAGGGTGGTAGGGGGGGGGGGGAGTGCGGGGGGGAGGGGGGCTCATTGTTGGTTACCCCCCCCCCCACCCTCATTCCTTCCCCCCCCCCCCCCCCCCCCCTCCCTACCACCCCTGCCCCCCCCCCCCCCCCCCTACCACCCCTACCCCCCCCTCCCAGCTCCCCCCCCCCTCCCCCCCCCATAAAAAACGTTAGAGAAAGAGAGAAAAGGACAGAAATAACAAAAAACATATATTGATTATTTTACTTAATGTCCTCCCTCGCGACCCTGTGGGGAAATACATAAGAAATTACCATTTACAAAAGTCAATATCTCTGTAAAGATTGATAATTGGAATGTTATTTATAGACCATTTTATGCTTGGAATATTTTTGTTAACCCAATCCTGAAATTTGGCACATATATTTTGGGACGCAATGTAGCAAATAAGAGAGGTAAAATGTTAAAGGTGGGCCACATTTCTGAAGTATACTGTACCGTGGGATAATAACCTGCCACCAGCGACCTGGTCTGCCAGATCCTTGGATTTGGCTGACAGTTTCTTTGGGTTGTTGTAAAACTGCTTTATACATTTTTTAAAGCTAGGTTTGTACATTACTTCGGTAGAACAAAATTCCGGCCAAAGGCCTGTTTCTCATAGATTACAGGCTCGCATTTGCTATACAGGAAAATTCAACTCCTGAATCTGGCGAAACATCAAATAATTGAGAAACTAATGTGACAAACACATATATGTATTCCAAAGTAATAGGGGAAAACAGGGGGTATTTTAAAATAAAGCACTCGAATTAGATCCAGTTGGAGAAGGCCACATTTGTGAAGGTTACTGTACCGTGGGATAATAACCTGCCACTAGCGATCTGGTCTGGCGGCTCCTGGGATTTTGGCCGAGATTCAGGCCAATTACCAGCGGGGATAGCTACACCCACGCACAGGCACCGATATAGACCTGGGCCCGGATTTACTAACACATACGAATTTACTAACACATACGAATTTACTAACACATACGAACTACGATGTGAACAAAACGAACCGCAAATGGGAGGAGATACGAAGGAATTAATTAACACATTAGGGAATCGTTCATTCGTATATATCTCCTTCCACTTGCGGTCACTTTTACTCGTTTGTTGGTTAGTAAGTCCGGGACCTTGGCTGATAATAGAAGCATAGTGAAATACATTAACATTAGAAGAAAACAAATTTAATAATATTCAATGGTGTATAGCACCATGGAGTGAGCATGGAGTGTGTTGCTGATCTACTGGTTAATGGTTTGGGAGTCCCATCTAGGTAGCCCACACTCTCAAGAATTGTATGTAAAATACTCTATAATGATGTACCTATTTAAAAGTATCTATCTATTGCCGGACGCCGCGATCCCCGAAGGGGTGGCCACGAACGAAACGCCCCCACTAAATCGGTCCCCAGGGACCCAGTCAGTTGATGCCCCTCTTTCCATCCAGCACCGCCTTCCCTCCATCTTTCCACCTCTCATTCGGTCTACCTCTCCCTCTCTGTCCTTCCACCTCGCTCTCGTACACTCTCTAAGTAATTTTCTCGCTTCCCATGCGTTCCATATGGCCGAACCATTTCAAGGTTTTCCTTTTCACACTTTCCAGCACATCTACATCACACCTCTCTCTTACTTCCTCATTCGTCTGTCTATCCCTTCATGTAACTCCGCACGCACTTCTCAAGTAACTAACTTCCAACCGGTTCACTTTTGGTCTGAGTCTCTCACCCAATGTCCATGCTTCGCTCCCGTAAGTCAATGTCGGGATTACCACACTGTCATGCAAGGACTTCTTTAATTTCATGCTGACCACCCTATTTCTTGTTACTGCTTTCAGCGTTCCTACAACCCTCTTCCCCTGTTGCATCTTCTTCCGCACTTCTTCATCCATACACCCATCTTTACTCAACACACTGCCCAAATACTCAAATGAGCTGACATTCTCCATAACCCGACCATTCAACATCACCTCACACTCTGTGGCTGCACCCCTTTCAAAGACCATAACCTTTTTCTTCCCCGTATTTATTTTGAATTCCGTTTATAATGGTGAGAATAAACCCATCTTATTTTATCGTTGTTAAGGTAAATCACTATCAATAAACCCAATGATACTATATACCAAATATATATCCAAACTTTGAAGAAGCATAGCCTAAAGTAACGTAATCTAATCCCAACTACAACTAACCAAATCTAACAATGTATTGTATGTACTGTATGTATGTATTTGCATTATGTATGTATGTATGTATGCATATGTAAGTATGTATGTATGTATTTATGCATGTATGTATGTATGTACTCAGGCACATACCCAATAGCTGGGGGTGGTTAACTCGAGACAGGGGCAACACAACACAACATAAAAATCAAATTATAAATTCACACACATCTATTTATACTCACCATGAATACTGTCAACCAACTCAACCATCCCAGGCCTCCCAATAACCAGTGTTCCCGGCCACCGTGATTACATTACCGCTTTGTTCCACCACACATTGATATATGCGGACATGATCTAACACAACCTAACCTTGCCCTATAGCCTAATCTAACACATCTAGAGTAATCCGAGCATTGCTTAACCCCTTTAAGCTCAACCCAATTACGAAGCCTAGCTCAGTCCAAGCAAGCCTTATCTAAGCTTTAAGGAAGATTAGCCAAGCTTTACCCAACCTAACATTAGCTAATTGCAGCCAACCACAGCTAATCCAACCCGTCCATGAATATCCACCTTTGAATATTGTCAACAAACCAGATCCATCCCAGGAACCACCACCACCACCACCAATCATAACCAGATCCATCCCAGGAACCACCACCACCACCACCAATCATAACCAGATCCATCCCAGGAACCACCACCACCAACACCAATCATAACCAGTGTCCCCGGCCATCATGATTACATTAGCGCCTCGCTCCACCACACACACATTTCATCCACCATGTGTGAGTGGTGCTGGCGATACTAGGCTCCTGTTGCTTGCATCTACAGTAGGAATAGAATATGGGAGGAGTATAACTGGAAATATGGATATCACAATACTGTACTCTTGTTTACCAATGGGCGACCTACCTCATTAAATTATATAATATTATATATATATATATATATATATATATATATTGTACCTGTTATAAATGACTCACACTGAGAAAGTGTATATGGTTTTACTTGGCTAAATTGCAATAATCTCGCAGGGTAAACGGCTTCGCTACTCCATATACCCTAGGCTTTGAGGAGACAGGTCGAGATGACCCCGGTTTGGCTACGTCGTTGGCATGGCAATGAAGGGTTTTGTCGTCATCAAGGCTAGGGTTCGGCAAAGGCTTTGATCCCAAGCGTGAGATTAGTTTGGGTGTCAAGGGAATATTTACGGTTGATGAACTTCTGGTCTTGCATCGTCAGACAACTCATCTCTGGGGAAGCTGCATCAACGAGTGTCCGATTATCACAAGCAAGACTATAGGTAGCGCCAACGAACTTGGCAATAATCTGGACCCCTTAACTTCTTGTAACTCAAAATTAATGAAAGTAATCGGGCTAACATTTCTATCATTTGGGAAGAATCCACCAGGAAATAGGTGTGGATATTTACAGCCAGTTTGCTCTAGGCCCTTTTGAGTTACAGAGGTGTCAGGGATCAACATTATTGTCAAGTTCGTTGGCGCTACGTATAGTTACAAACGAGATCACAGGATTACCATCAGTTGCAAACAAAGTTACAACTGATTGTGTTATGTAGGAACCTTAAGGGGAGGTTTCCACTTGAGGGATTTGTTTTCGAACTTCCTTCTCCCACATGTTTAGCCCCATTGCTTTTGAGATTTTAAGACGTTTGCCCCATTAGTTTGACGATTTTAATAACTTTCGCCCCATTTCTGTCAATTTTAAGACCTTTCGTGCCATTTAGGTGTCGATTTGATCCTGGCGAGCGACAGCGAGCCTGTAACTTAAGAGGAATCGGCCTTCGGCCGGGACATTTTTCTACCGAAAAATGTACATATTTATCTTGAAAGGGGGTCTAGGGGATGTATTTTTAAGCTTGATGGAGGTCTAAGACACACACTAGAAACCTCCCCTTAACTTGTTACTGCATTAGTTAGCCCTGCCTGAGTTTACAATTTAATATGGGTTGAAATGGTCTACTGATTGAGTTTACACCAAACCATTAGCCTACTCTAACATTATAGTTTACACCAAACCATTAGCCTACTGTAACATTATAGTTTACACCAAACCATTAGCCTACTCTAACATTATAGTTTACACCAAACCATTAGCCTACTCTAACATTATAGTTTACACCAAACCATTAGCCTACTCTAACATTATAGTTTACACCAAACCATTAGCCTACTACTCTAACATTATAGTTTACACCAAACCATTAGCCTACTATAACATTATAGTTTACACCAAACCATTAGCCTACTGTAACATTATAGTTTACACCAAACCATTAGCCTACTGTAACATTATAGTTTACACCAAACCATTAGCCTACTGTAACATTATAGTTTACACCAAACCATTAGCCTACTACTCTAACATTATAGTTTACACCAAACCATTAGCCTACTCTAACATTATAGTTTACACCAAACCATTAGCCTACTGTAACATTATAGTTTACACCAAACCATTAGCCTACTACTCTAACATTATAGTTGAAATGGTAACTACTTCCTGCCTTGGTCTTGCATATAATTATATATTCATGTTCAGCCAAATATAGCTGTATAAACACTAGAAGCTTCAGTCAACTACATATTAAAGCCTTAAGGGGACACTGACTGCCTTTTTGGCCTATAATTAATTCATTCATAAATTCTTAGTTTCCTCGCTAGACATCCTTCAAACTTATAACAAAACATCTCCTAGACCCCCTCTCAATATAAATGTGTACATTTTTCGGTAGAAAAATGTCCAGGCCGAAGGCCTGTTCCTCTTACAATTACAGGCTCGCTATCGCTCGCCAGGAAAAAATCAACACATAAATGGCACAATAGGTCTTAAAATGTATAACGAAATGGGGCGAAAGGTCTTAAAATCGCCAACAAAAATTGGCCGAACGTCTACAAATCTAAAAAAATAATGGGACTAAACACGAAGGAAAGAGGGGACCAGAAAAACGACCGTCTCCCCTTCAATCAAGCCCGGCAAGCGACACGGCCAACTCTAGCAGTGACGACCGGCGCCAGTAACGGGAGAGCGAGCGCAGCGGCGACAACCAGATTATCCACAAAGTTAATGACAACCAGATTATCCACAAAGTTAATGACAACCAGATTATCCACAAAGTTAATGACAGGCAATGGAATTGATCCTTGTCTGTAGAGCCTATTACTACAAGATCACTTATACGATGTATTTCTTAGACTCTCCCGTTTCTTCCCATTAGTTTGGTGACTTGAAGACGTTTCACTTAATTAGTTTGGCAATACTAAGAGCTTTTATTCCATCTGGGCAGTGTGTCGAGTAAAGATGGGACTATGGATGAAGAAGTGCGGAAGAAGGTGCAACAGGGGAAGAGAGTTGTAGGAATGCTGAAAGCAGTAACAAGAAATAGGGTGGTCAACATGGAAGTGAAGAAGTCCTTGCATGACAGTGTGGTAATCCGGACACTGACTTACGGAAGCGACGAAGCATGGACGTTGGTGGAGAGACTCAGACCAAGAGTGAGAGGGGTGGAAATGAGTTACTTGAGATGTGCGTGCGGAGTTACATGGAGGGATAGACAGACGAATGAGGAAGTAAGATGGAGGTGTGGTGTGGAGATAGATGTGCTGGAAAGTTTGAAAAGGAACACCTTGAGATGGTTCGGCCATATGGAACGTATGGGAAACAAGAGAATGAATAAGAGGATTTACGAGAGCGAGGTGGAAGGACAGAGAGGGAGAGGTAAACCGAATGAGAGGTGGAAGGATGGAGTGAAGAAGTGTATGGATGAAGGCAGTGCTGGTTGGGAGGAGGGGCGTCGACTGACTTGGGACAGAGGTGCATGGGGGCGTTTCGTTCGTGGCCACACCTTCGGGGATCACGGCTTCAGGCAACAGATAGATAAATAGATAGATTGCATTCTTCTACCCATTTGCTGTTATTCTCTTCTTTCCTTTCTTCAGTTATTTCATAAAACATTCTATTTCCATCACCTTTCCCAATCAGCATCTTGTTACAACTCCTTGTTACTGAGTACTTAAAATTTGCAAATCTTTATGGTTTGTTTATCATTTTGTCTGTGTGTAATTTATAGCAGGGATGTCCAGAGCATGTATGAGGGTGCAAAGGCGGCAGTACGTGTGGAGAGTGAGCAGAGCGAGTTCTTTGACCTGAATGTTGGTTTGAAACAGGGGTGTGTGATGTCCCCGTGGTTGTTTACTGTATATATGGATGGAGTTATGAAAGAAATACTATCAAGAGCAGTGGATGTTGGTGTATCGCTGAAAAGGGAGGGAATTGAGTGGAAGCTACCTATACTGCTGTTTGCGGATGATACAGTTCTGATGAGTGATAATGAATGGGAGTTGCAGGGTCTGGTAAATGAGTTTGGAACAGTGTGCGAAAAACGGAATTTGAAGGTAAATACGGGGAAGAGCAAGGTTATGGTCTTCGAAAGGGGTGAAGTCACAGAGTGTGAGGTGAAGCTGAACGGTCAGGCTATGGAGATCGTCAACTCTTTTAAGTATCTGGGCAGTGTGTTGAGTAAAGATGGGACTATGGATGAAGAGGTGCGGGAGAGGGTACAACAGGGGAAGAGGGTTGTAGGAACGCTAAAAGCAGTAACAAGAAATAGGGTGGTCAGTATGGAAGTGAAGAAGTCCTTGCATGACAGTGTGGTAATCCCGACACTGACTTACGGAAGCGAAGCATGGACGTTGGTTGAGAGACTCAGACCAAGAGTGAGAGCAGTGGAAATGAATTACTTAAGGAGTGCGTGCGGAGTTACATGGAGGGATAGACAGACTAATGAGGAAGTAAGAAGGAGGTGTGGTGTGGAGGTAGATGTGCTGGAAAGTGTGAAAAGGAACAACTTGAGATGGTTCGGCCATATGGAACGTATGGAAAGCGAGAGAATGACTAAGAGGGTGTACGAGAGCGAGGTGGAGGGACAGAGGGGGAGAGGTAGACCGAATATGAGGTGGAAGGATGGAGTGAGGAAGTACATGAACGAAGGCGGTGCTGGTTGGGGGGAGGGGCGTCGACTGACTGGGGACAGAGGTGCATGGGGGCGGTTCGTTCGTGGCCACCCCTTCGGGGATCACGGCGTCAGGCAATAGATAGATGTCCACGCTACTCCACGCCTTGAAGACACAAACAGTCACGCATACTCTCCACACACACACACACACACACACATACACACATACACACACACACACACCCATCTCCAGCGTCCGGACACAACAGATAGCGCGGACCGGACGGCACATACGGAGGATAACACCACCGTTATCGGGAGTGGAAGGCGGGATCCGATAATGAAGTTCCGCTATCTGAGAGTGTATGGAGAGAGAGAGAGAGAGAGAGAGAGAGAGAGAGAGAGAGAGAGAGAGAGAGAGAGAGAGAGAGTTAGGTTATATTTACATATAGTTAACGCCATGTGTTGAGTGTGTGGCGCGAACTAGTTACAGGTGGCTCGAAATGATTCGGGCGAGACAACGAAAATGGCCTCCATAATTATAATCTCAAATAATATATTCTATACATATTTTCTGTGGGAAATATTTACCATAATCACAGACGAAAACAAACACATACACACGCTACCGTCATCCAAGACTTCGCATTAAGGGGGTACTGACTGTTTGTTGGTGCATGTATGTATTTGTTTTTATCTTTTTTTCCTCGCTACACATCCACCAAGCTTTAAAAAAAAAAAAAAAAAATAGACCCCCTTTCAAGATAAATTTGTACATTTTTCGATAGAAAAATGTCCTGGCCGAAGGCCGGTTCGTTCTAAAATTACAAGATCGCTAACGCTCGCCAGGAAAAATATCGACAACTAAATGTCACGAAAAGTCTTAATATTGACAAAGAAGTGGGGCGAAAGGTCTCAAAATCGGCCGAACGTCTCAAAACTAATATGCTAAACATGAGGGAGAAGGGGGTCCATAAAAAGCGACCGCCTCCCCTTAAATCTTCCACAATCCCCAGCCTGATATCCTCCCTTACACACTGCTGAGACGAAGAGCCGATTACCGCATGTACCCGCATCATAGCAGCTGCTGGTTGGTAGTGCTGTGAGCCCATGTTTAGCTCCTTCAAGTTAGTTATAATAGGACTTCAGAGGCTATAAACCCTATTGGATTATAAAGCCAGCTCACTGCAAGTCAAGAATAACGACGTCAGGACTGGAGCCTCTCTGCGAAAACTCCAGTCCCTTTTTAGCTCCTTCAGTACCGTCGACATCCTGTGCATTGTATGTTGGTTACTATTATAATGTAAAACTTGCAAAATAAACAAACCAAAACTTATACGAACACAGTCAGATTAATCGATTATACTCCGTTCAGGAAGGATCTTTAGCAATTATAAGGCTTCGAACTATCTCAATCAACCCGTTTAACTACCACAGATCCTGCCTAAGCTTCATAAAATCGTCTAATTGCATCTGTAATAAATACAACAAGACGTCGTCGGTACAGAAGGGGTTAAAAAGAGACGGAAAAATACTAATATACACAGAGTTAACACTAGCTGATCTGACGTCTGGTGGGTTATTATGATAGTTTGTTTAACATTATTAATATTGAGGATTTTATTTGTTGTTGTCCATGTTCGACCAATGTATATTAGTTTGTCCTCAAGGCTAACACAAACGACTTCCAAAACTTCCTTCAAACAAATATTAAATGATTATCCAGACCCCTTCAAAATGAACTATATATTATTCTATATAAAAAAAAAAAAAAAAAAAAAAAAAAAAAAAATCGCTTGGAAAATATCCTGGCTGAAGGCCGATTTCTTATGAGTTACAGGCTCGCTATCGCTCGACCAGGAAACAATCGAATCCTGAATTGGGTGAAGCGTCTCACTATTGCCAAACTACTGGGGTGAAATGATAAGGTATTATAAGTAACCTGAGTAAGCAATACTGCGCCAGTAATCTCGTTGTTCCACCTGTTTAAAGGGTACATCACACAGTCAGGAGGGCGAGCTAGAGTCACTAGGAGTAGGGGACAATTCGGACTCGCGGGCCTATTCGCGGTGAAAATCGGTGACTCCTAGTGACTCTAGCGACTCCTAACAACTTCAGTTAGACTCCCACTTGCTCGCGGAAAAAATTGAGGACTCCTAGTGATTCTAGCGACTCCTAGTGACTCCTGTTAGACTCCCACTAGCTCGCACTCCTGACTGTGTGATGTACCCTTAAGTGTAGAATGAGGGGGAACCTGGATAAGTGGATAAGCGATCCTCTGTGGCATACGAGTGAAATTGGTTTTGGGTGGGAGGAGGGGTGCGAACTGATAAATAACATAACATCATAAAGGCGATTCATTCGTGGTAGATAGATGACGAAAGAAAGTATGGGTATCATGAGTATAGAAAGTATGGGTATCATGAGTAAAGAAAGTATGGGTATCATGAGTAAAGAAAGTATGGGTATCATGAGTATAGAAAGTATGGGTATCATGAGTATAGAAAGTATGGGTATCATGAGTAAAGAAAGTATGGGTATCATGAGTAAATAAAGTATGGGTATCATGAGTAAAGAAAGCATGGGTATCATGAGTAAAGAAAGTATGGGTATCATGAGTATAGAAAGTATGGGTATCATGAGTATAGAAAGTATGGGTATCATGAGTATAGAAAGTATGGGTATCATGAGTATAGAAAGTATGGGTATCATGAGTATAGAAAGTATGGGTATCATGAGTATAGAAAGTATGGGTATCATGAGTATAGAAAGTATGGGTATCATGAGTATAGAAAGTATGGGTATCATGAGTATAGAAAGTATGGGTATCATGAGTATAGAAAGTATGGGTATCATGAGTATAGAAAGTATGGGTATCATGAGTAAAGAAAGTATGGGTATCATGAGTATAGAAAGTATGGGTATCATGAGTATAGAAAGTATGGGTATCATGAGTATAGAAAGTATGGGTATCATGAGTATAGAAAGTATGGGTATCATGAGTAAAGAAAGTATGGGTATCATGAGTATAGAAAGTATGGGTATCATGAGTATAGAAAGTATGGGTATCATGAGTATAGAAAGTATGGGTATCATGAGTATAGAAAGTATGGGTATGATGGGTATAGGAAGTAGGGGGGTCATGAGTATAGAAAGTATGGGTATCATGAGTAAAGAAAGTATGGGTATCATGAGTATAGAAAGTATGGGTATCATGAGTATAGAAAGTATGGGTATCATGAGTATAGAAAGTATGGGTATCATGAGTATAGAAAGTATGGGTATCATGAGTATAGAAAGTATGGGTATCATGAGTATAGAAAGTATGGGTATCATGAGTAAAGAAAGTATGGGTATCATGAGTAAAGAAAGTATGGTTATCATGAGTATAGAAAGTATGGGTATCATGAGTATAGAAAGTATGGGTATCATGAGTATAGAAAGTATGGGTATCATGAGTATAGAAAGTATGGGTATCATGAGTAAAGAAAGTATGGGTATCATGAGTATAGAAAGTATGGGTATCATGAGTATAGAAAGTATGGGTATCATGAGTATAGAAAGTATGGGTATCATGAGTATAGAAAGTATGGGTATCATGAGTAAAGAAAGTATGGGTATCATGAGTATAGAAAGTATGGGTATCATGAGTATAGAAAGTATGGGTATCATGAGTATAGAAAGTATGGGTATCATGAGTATAGAAAGTATGGGTATCATGAGTATAGAAAGTATGGGTATCATGAGTATAGAAAGTATGGGTATCATGAGTATAGAAAGTATGGGTATCATGAGTAAAGAAAGTATGGGTATCATGAGTATAGAAAGTATGGGTATCATGAGTATAGAAAGTATGGGTATCATGAGTATAGAAAGTATGGGTATCATGAGTAAAGAAAGTATGGGTATCATGAGTATAGAAAGTATGGGTATCATGAGTATAGAAAGTATGGGTATCATGAGTAAAGAAAGTATGGGTATCATGAGTATAGAAATGTATCTACTCTTCACCATTTAGAAGAGCCTGATGAAAACACAAAACCTCCATAGGAACTTATTTAAAAAAAAATCTGAACCACTTTTTACCATACTTTATAAAATTACATTCTCAATATTATCATCTTGGGAATAAACTCTTCACGATTATAAGTATCTTGATAAATAGCTACAAAAAAAAAAATATATATCTATCACATCCACGACATTAATTTTCTCCAAAGCTACTATTTATTCAGAATTAATTATATCTACTACCGTGTACGTATAGACATTATTTTGCAATACACTCTTCACCTTCATGGATATCTTTATAAAAAACAAAATAACCCAAAACAGCTCATACCCACTCACATTTCTCACAAGCACTTAGACCGTACTTTATCAAATGACGTCTTCCTCCACAACATTTATCTTAAGGGACCCCACCTCGCTTTTTTGTTCTCTTTCTCTCCCTCTCTCTCTTTGGCTTGTATCCATTCAGCCCACTGTTTTAAGACGTTTACCCCCATTCAGGTGACAATATTTTCCTGGAGAGCGGTAGCGAGCCAGCATGTTTACATATTTTTGTTATGACAGCAAGCTAAATTTGACAGCAAGCTAAATTTCTTCATATAATGCTGGCTCGCTATCGCTCGCCAGGAAGAAATTGACACCTGGATGGGAATAAACGACTTAAAACAGTTGGCTGAATGGGGCCGAATGGATACAAGCCAGAGGCAGAGAGAAAAGGAGAGAAAGAGAAAACAGAACAGGTGACCCTCCTTAAGCACTTTCACCATGCTTTATAGAATTACTGTACGTCCTCAATCATCATCATCATCATCATCATCATCATCATCATCATCATCATATACACTTCACCATCATAAGTACCCCACTCACATTTCTCACAAGCACTTATAACGTACTTTATCAAATTACGTCTTCCTCCCCCGTTCCTCTGCCGTTTCTTCCGCAAGCAACCCGGCTCTCATTTACATAATACATTCCATTGTTGCAGCCTCGCCGTACAGTTTCGCAAGCACGCACGCACGGGTATTTTTGTCTCTCCTTCCACACTTTTCGAGTCTTGATTTCCTACACCCTTCTGTGGCATTATTGTCTGCAAAGAGGGTGTATTGTGGGTTATATTCTTATTCCTTGGATTAAGGGGGGTCACCGGCTCTTTTTTCATTTTTCTCTCACTTTCTCTCTTTCCCTGGCTTGTATCCATTCGGCCCCATTCAGCCAACTGTTTTAAGACGTTTATCCCCATCCAGGTGTTAATTTCTTCCTGGCGAGCGATAGCGAGCCAGCATTGTATAGAGAAATCCGGCTTCGCCGGAGACATTTTTCTATCGAAAAATTTACAAATTTAGCTTGCTGTCAAAACAAATATATATATATGCTGGCTCGCTACCGCTTGCCAGGAAAATATTGACACCTGGATGGGGGTAAACGTCTTAAAACAGTAGGCTGAATGGGGCCGAATGGATACAAGTTAAAGAGAGAGGGAGAGAAAGAGAAAACAAGCGAGGTGGGCTCCCTTAATGTGTATTGATGTTGCATTTGCATTTTGTTTGTTTTCTTATTCATCGCATTAGCATGGATTTCAGAAGAGGTATTTTGTTTTATCTCTCCTTCCACACTCTTAGCCCTCTCCGACATATGACGCGATTTTGAGCCTATTGGGGATACTTTAAAGCCTTTGTTACCATCAGGGGTATTTAGAAACCTTTAGTTTAGTTACTTCAACCTCTGCAGTTGTCTTTGAGTTAGCTGTGGGCAGAAAACTAATTTTGGAGAGGTAATTATAAGAGGGAGAGAACTCTTTCTTATTGCTAATCTGGCAATCTCTGCGCCATAAATGCGTGAAAGGGTTAAGTCTTGATCTCCTAGGCCCTACCATGGCACTGCTCTGGGTGGGTTGTTCATTGTAGTCGGAGTATTAGGATGCAATTGTGTTGGTGTATTTCGTTTCCCTTCTTTTTCGGTGGAAGTGGGTTATTTTCTTTAGGCTACCAAGTTTCTCTCCCTATAAGACGCGTGAGAGTAGGGTTGTACCGGAGTTTTTTTGTTTGCATATTTGACACATTAGAGTGGGTTCTTGAAGGTGTAGTTTGTTTTCTTAATATTCATTTAAGCTGAATTTAGTTTGGTTTAGCATCATAATAATTTCTTTAGAGTGGGCTTTGAGAATGATTGTCTTTACGTCTTTTCTTCCACATGTGTTTAGTTTTGCTTCCCTACACCATTCCGTAACACTGGTCTGGACGAAGAGGGTGTGTTGTGTTTCTCTTCTTATTCAGAGCATTAAGGGAAGATATCGACTTGAGGGATTTTTTTGGGGGACCCCTTTCTCCCTCATGTTTAGCCCCATTGCTTTTGAGATTTTAAGACAGTCGCCCCATTAGTTTGTCGATTTTAAGAACTTTCGCCCCATTTCCGTCAATTTTAAGACCTTTCGTGCAATTTAGGTGTCGATTTTATCCTGGCGAGCGATAGCGAGCCTGTAATTTAAGAGGAACCGGCTTTCAGCCGGGACATTTTTCTACCGAAAAATGTACAAATTTATCTTGAAAGGGGCTCAAGGGGGTGTAATCTAAAGCTTGATGGATATCTAGAGACCAAACTAAAAACCTCCCCTTAAGCCGCTGTCACACGAGCGCTTTTTCCGTCAATTTTCCATGAGCAGGGTTTTTCTCGTATTATTGCGGGACAGTTTCGTGCTGGTATCGGTAACTAGGCTGAAGGTAGATTATGTTGGGCGACTGAATTCTGACGAAGTGTAATTGTTTAAGCTTCCAGACCATAATTGCCCGTAAAAATTGCTGGAAAAAGGGCTCGTGTGACACTGGCTTTAGGATGGGTTCTTGTGGGAGGTGTTGTCCCTCCTCCGTGTTCGTATTTCTTCTTCGGTACGGTCACGCTAAGTCATGTCCCAACTGTCATTACGTTTGGCTTGCTCTGTGCTGTATTAATGTCTGTCAGATGTTGAATAGGGTGGGTAAGTGTAGGAACAGGTTTGTATATTTCACTCGATATGAAGAAATGAAGCTTAGATATTGCTGATACCAATTATTGATCAAAACATACTTGGTGACCAGACATCACTTATTAGCGCGACTGTACATGAAAGTGGATGTTTGTAGGAGATATAATAGTGTTCATTTGTTAATCGGCGCACTAGGATGAGTTTTGTAGATGGATTTTGTTTTCATTTTGTTCGAAGTAATAGGATACATTTTTGCAGAAAGGATTGCTTCTCCCATTCCTCGCTTTAAGGGGGAGGTATTCGCTTTTTTCTGGACCACCTTCTCCCTCATGCTCAGTGATGCGATTTTAATACGTTTGTTCACTAGTTTGACGATTTTGAGAACTTTCGCCCCATTACTTTGTCAATATTAAGACCTTTCGTGCCATTTAAGTGTCGATTTTTTCCTGGTGAGCGATAGCAAGCCTGCATTTTTTTCTACCGAAAAATTTACATACCGGTATCTAAATTTGTAAATATTTCGGTAGAAAAATGTCCCAGCCGAAAGCCTGTTCCTTCTAAAGTTAGAGGCTCGCTATCGCTCGACAACTAAATGGCACGAAAGGTTTTAATATTGACAACAAAAATAAGGTGAAAGGTCTCAAAATCGCCAAACTAACGGAACGAAAATCTTAAAACCTCAAAACTAATATGCTAAACATGAGGGAGAAGGGAGTCCAGAAAAAGCGAGTATTACCTCGTTAACTCGTAGCAGGATCTACACTCCGATACAGATTATCCGCGAACCTGCCAGTGTAACACTAACTATGTGGGGGCGCTCGGTTATGACCTTGGAATTGCTCGGGGCCTTGGGGCTGTTCGGCCAGGCAGCTTGGGGAACAACAACAACAACAACACTAACTATGTAGGAGGCAGAATTCCCATCACGTATTCGTCGCATTGGAGTGGATGATTTTTTGAAGGAGGTCTTTTGGTGGGTTGTTTGCTTACCGAGGTAGGCTTCCCATTCATCCTCGAGGAATTAATTTGCTTACGGTGTTTTACGGTGTGGTGATTTGCTTGGTGTGTGTGTGTGTGTGTGTGTGTGTGTGTGTGTGTGTGTGTGTGAGTGAAAGAGTTAGAGTATCTCATTTACGAAACTAATACACATACTAAGGCAAGTTTTCATTAATTACAATGCACGGACGTCTACAATAATAGTCTCACTCCTATGGCTGTCATTATAGTTGGGGGTAGACCGCTGTCGCATGTACAGTCGCGCTAATAAGTGATGTATCGGCACCAATTATGTTTTGATCAATAATGGGTATCAGCAATATTTACACACGATTTATTCTTTTTGAGTGAGATATACAACCATGTTCCTACACTTACCCACCCTATTCAACATCTGACAGACATTAATACAGCACAGAGCGAGCCAAACGTAATGACAGCTGAGACATGACTTATTAGCGCGACCGTACAGTCACTCATAAAAGTTCGTGGACCTGACCTCTTTCTAATTATGGAAGTATATCTTTCTGAAAAAGGGAATTTGTGATTGTCATTTTCTATACATCAATTACAAAACTATATTTACTATTTATTGAAAAGAAAGTTCCATCCAAAATCAGTCCAGAAAGTCATAATTGCATAAAGAAAATCATAAGGGGGTTTCACGAATTTGCATACGTGACTGTACAGGGGCACTAATAAGTCATGACCCAGCTGTCATTACGTTTGGCTCGCTCTGTGCTGTATTAATGTCTGTCAGATGTTGAATAGGGTGGGTAAGTGTAAGAACATGTTGGCATATTTCACTCGATATGAAGAAATGAAGCTTAGATATTACCGATACCAATTATTGATCGAAACATAATTGGTGCCGAGACATGACTTATTAGCGCGACTGTACTTGTAAGTTCGCATGAAACTTCTTCACAAAAATATACGATAATGCCGTAAATGCATGGATCTCAACGAAGAATAGGCGCTCAATCAAAAAAATAAACATAAATCGTGGAACAAAGAAATCAAAGATTGTCTTAACACAAAGAGAGCTGATCACAGCACCTTCAGTAGAACACATAAAGAAACAGGCAGATTAAGTATTCTACACTCTGACGAAAAGCAGAGCAACTCGCTAAACTCGTTAAGATTTTTTTTTAATCACGTATTGCGAATCAAGCAAATCAAACCCAAAGCATTTCTATGGATTCTTTAGAATTAAAAAGGTGATTGCGTCTCAATCGGGCAATTAACTAACAAAAGAGGAGTTCTTGTTGATGACGAAGTCGAGATAAAAAATCTATTCTCAATGATATGTTCACTTCATTTTTTACCTGTGAGGATCTGAATCCGATTCCATCTACCATAACGGCTGCAATTAACAATAATGATGTTCTGAATAAGATCATAATCACGAAAATATCATAATCACGGGTTTCTCCATAAAATGATGGCTCGCTATCGCTCGCCAGGAAAAATCGATACCTGAATGGCGAGAAACGTCTTAAAACAGTAGGTTGAATGGGTCCGAATGGATAAAATCCAGAGAGAAAAAACAGGTTAGTCCCCTTAATATAGCTACACATCCACTACATTTCTCCCAGGTTCATATTTTGGAAACTGTACTGCATAGGCTACGCTAGGGAAGCCTAGGGTAACACAGGAACTGTATAGGCTACGCTAGGGAAGCCTAGGGTAACACAGGAACTGTATAGGCTACGCTAGGGAAGCCTAGGGTAACACAGGAACTGTATAGGCTACGCTAGGGAAGCCTAGGGTAACACAGGAACTGTATAGGCTACGCTAGGGAAGCCTAGGGTAACACAGGAACTGTATAGGCTACGCTAGGGAAGCCTAGGGTAACACAGGAACTGTATAGGCTACGCTAGGGAAGCCTAGGGTAACACAGGAACTTAATACATACAAACTAAGGGAGTTAAGTAGTTTTGAATAATAGAAAGGGAATTGTCACCTGCAGGAACAAAGGCGACTCTCCTGCCATGGTTTCTCAGGCGGGAAGGGGGGGGGGGGGGGGAGGGGGAGGAGTAGTGGGAGGAGAGGAGGAAGAACGAAACATGAAGAGGAACAATATAAGGAAACTATCAATTAAGTAATTACACCCCGTTCTTAAAATTAATCGTCAATTACAAACCCCAATACACTTGAATAAACTAATGAAAGCATCTATGGTCCTCCCGGGATGATTCGAACTCGGGACACCACACCCAGAACGTAAGCATCTAAACCAGTACACCACCAACACAGAAAGGAGGAGCAGGACGTTGATGGTATAAATGAAGAAAGTGGAGAGGAGGATAAGTAAGAGGAGGAAGAGGAAATTGTGGAACAGAGTAAGGGAGGAGGAGGGACAAAATGAAGCAGAAGTAAAGGAAAATAACAATAAGAGAACAACGGAAAAGGATAATAGATAAAACCATGAATATCAAAGACCACGATGAGGAAGAGGAGCAAGGATGAAATAACATGACATAGAATGAAGTGGATGGGGAGGAGAATGGATAGACGAATGAGGAAGAGGAAAGAAACAAGGACGATGATGGAGGAAGGTGTACAAGAAAAGAAATGAAACGCCAACCAAGGAAAAAAGTGAGGAAGAGCAAGATGACAAAATGGATATATTAGAGGAAGGAGGGAAATAGAAGGATCATAAGGAAGGCAGGACGAAGACCGATATAACACGATGGAGAGAATGAGGAAGAAGAGTATAAAGAAGAAGAGAAAGAAGAGTATAAGGAAGAAGAGAAAGAAGAGTATAAGGAAGAAGAGTATAAGGAAGAAGAGAAAGAAGAGTATAAAGAAGAAGAGAAAGAAGAGTATAAGGAAGAAGAGAAAGAAGAGTATAAGAAGAGGAGAAAGAAGAGTATGAGGAAGAAGAGGAAGAAAAAGAGTAAGAAGAAGAGGAGGAAGAAGAGTATGAGGAAGAACAAGAGTATGAGAAAGAAGAGGAAGAAAAAGAGAGAGGAGGAAGAAGAGTATAAGGAAGAAGAGAAAGAAGAGTATAAGGAAGAAGAGAAAGAAGAGTATAAAGAAGAAGAGAAAGAAGAATATAAGGAAGAAGAGAAAGAAGAGTATAAAGAAGAAGAGAGAGAAGAGTATAAGGAAGAAGAGAAAGAAGAGTATAAAGAAGAAGAGAAAGAAGAGTATAAGGAAGAAGAGAAAGAAGAGTATAAAGAAGAAGAGAAAGAAGAGTATAAGGAAGAAGAGAAAGAAGAGTATAAAGAAGAAGAGAAAGAAGAATATAAGGAAGAAGAGAAAGAAGAGTATAAAGAAGAAGAGAAAGAAGAGTATAAGGAAGAAGAGTATAAAGAAGAAGAGAAAGAAGAGTATAAGGAAGAAGAGAAAGAAGAGTATAAAGAAGAAGAGAAAAGAAGAATATAAGGAAGAAGAGAAAGAAGAGTATAAAGAAGAAGAGAAAGAAGAGTATAAAGAAGAAGAGAAAGAAGAGTATAAGGAAGAAGAGAAAGAAGAGTATAAGGAAGAAGAGAAAGAAGAGTATAAGGAAGAAGAGAAAGAAGAGTATAAAGAAGAAGAGAAAGAAGAGTATAAGGAAGAGAGAAGAAGAGTATAAAGAAGAAGAGAAAGAAGAGTATAAGAAGAAGAGAAAGAAGAGTATAAGGAATAAGAGAAAGAAGAGTATAAGGAAGAAGGAGAAGAGTATAAAGAAGAAGAGAAGAAGTATAAGGAAGAAGAGAAAGAAGAGTATAAGGAAGAAGAGAAAGAAGAGTATAAGGAAGAAGAGAAAGAAGAGTATAAGGAAGAAGAGAAAGAAGAGTATAAGGAAGAAGAGAAAGAAGAGTATAAGGAAGAAGAGAAAGAAGAGTATAAGGAAGAAGAGAAAGAAGAGTATAAAGAAGAAGAGAAAGAAGAGTATAAGGAAGAAGAGAAAGAAGAGTATAAGGAAGAAGAGGAAAGAAGAGTATAAGGAAGAAGAGAAAGAAGAGTATAAAGAAGAAGAGAAAGAAGAGTATAAGGAAGAAGAGAAAGAAGAGTATAAAGAAGAAGATAAAGAAGAGTATAAGGAAGAAGAGAAAGAAGAGTATAAAGAAGAAGAGAAAGAAGAATATAAGGAAGAAGAGAAGAAGAGTATAAAGAAGAAGAGAAAGAAGAGTATAAGGAAGAAGAGAAAGAAGAGTATGAGAAAGAAGAGTATAAGGAAGAAGAGTATAAGGAAGAAGAGAAAGAAGAGTATAAAGAAGAGTATAAGGAAGAAGAGAAAGAAGAGTATAAAGAAGAAGAGAAAGAAGAATATAAGGAAGAAGAGAAAGAAGTATAAAGAAGAAGAGAAAGAAGGTATAAGGAAGAAGAGAAAGAAGAGTACAAAGAAGAAGAGAAAGAATATAAGGAAGAAGAGAAAGAAGAGTATAAAGAAGAAGAGAAAGAAGAGTATAAGGAAGAAGAGAAAGAAGAGTATAAAGAAGAAGAGAAAGAAGAATATAAGGAAGAAGAGAAGAAGAGTATAAAGAAGAAGAGAAAGAAGAGTATAAGGAAGAAGAGAGAGTATAAAGAAGAAGAGAAAGAAGAGTATAAGGAAGAAGAGAAAGAAGAGTATAAAGAAGAAGAGAAAGAAGAATATAAGGAAGAAGAGAAAGAAGAGTATAAAGAAGAAGAGAAGAAGAGTATAAAGAAGAAGAGAAAGAAGAGTATAAGGAAGAAGAGAAAGAAGAGTATAAGGAAGAGAAAGAAGAGTATAAGGAAGAAGAGAAAGAAGAATATAAGGAAGAAGAGAAAGAAGAGTATAAGGAAGAAGAAAGAAGAGTATAAAGAAGAAGAGAAAGAAGAGTATAAGGAAGAAGAGAAAGAAGAGTATGAGAAAGAAGAGAATAAGGAAGAAGAGTATAAGGAAGAAGAGAAAGAAGAGTATAAAGAAGAAGATAAAGATGAGTATAAGGAAGAAGAGAAAGAAGAGTATAAAGGAGAAGAGAAAGAAGAATATAAGGAAGAAGAGAAGAAGAGTATAAAGAAGAAGAGAGAGAAGAGTATAAGGAAGAAGAGAAAGAAGAGTACAAAGAAGAAGAAAAGAGAATATAAGGAAAGAAGAGAAAGAAGAGTATAAAGAAGAAGAGAGAGAAGAGTATAAGGAAGAAGAGAAAGAAGAGTACAAAGAAGAAGAGAAAGAAGAATATAAGGAAGAAGAGAAAGAAGAGTATAAAGAAGAAGAGAAAGAAGAGTATAAGGAAGAAGAGAAAGAAGAGTATAAAGAAGAAGAGAAAGAAGAGTATAAGGAAGAGAAAGAAGAGTATAAAGAAGAGAAAGAAGAATATAAAGGAAGAAGAGAAAAAGAGTATAAAGAGAAGAGAAAGAAGATAAAGAAGAAGAAAAGAAGAGTATAAGGAAGAAGAGAAAGAAGAGTATAAGGAAGAAGAGAAAGAAGAGTATAAGGAAGAAGAGAAAGAAGAGTATAAAGAAGAAGAGAAAGAAGAAGGAAGAAAGAGAGTATAAGGGATGAGAAAGAGAGTATAAGGGATGAGAAAGAGAGTATAAGGGATGAGAAAGAGAGTATAAGGGATGAGAAAGAGAGTATAAGAAGAAGAGAAAGAAGAGTATAAGGAAGAAGAGAAAGAAGAGTATAGGAAGAGAAAGAGAGTATAAGGGAGAGAAAGAGAGTATAAGGAAGAAGAGAAAGAAGTATAAGAAGAAGAGAAAGAAGAGTATAAGGAAGAAGAGAAAGAAGATATAAGGAAGAAGAGAAAGAAGAGTATAAAGAAGAAGAAAAGAAGAGTATAAGGAAGAGAGGAAAGAAGAGTATAAGGAAGAAGAGAAAGAAGAGTATAAGGAAGAGAAAGAAGAGTATAAAGAAGAGAGAAAGAAGAGTATAAGAGAAGAGAAAGAAGAGTATAAAGAAGAAGATAAAGAAGAGTATAAGGAAGAAGAGAAAGAAGAGTATAAAGAAGAGAAAGAAGAATAAAAGGAAGAAGAGAAAGAAGAGTATAAAGAAGAAGAGAAAGAAGAGTATAAGGAAGAAGAGAAAGAAGAGTATGAGAAAGAAGAGTATAAGGAAGAAGAGTATAAGGAAGAAGAGAAAGAAGAGTATAAAGAAGAAGATAAAGAAGAGTATAAGGAAGAAGAGAAAGAAGAGTATAAAGAAGAAGAGAAAGAAGAATATAAGGAAGAAGAGAAAGAAGAGTATAAAGAAGAAGAGAAAGAAGAGTATAAGAAGAAGAGAAAGAGGAATATAAGAAGAAGAGAAAGAGGAATATAAGAAGAAGAGAAAGAGGAATATAAGAAGAAGAGAAAGAGGGATATAAGGAAGAAGAGAAAGAAGAGTATAAAGAAGAAGAGAAAGAAGAATATAAGGAAGAAGAGAAAGAAGAGTATAAAGAAGAAGAGAAAGAAGAGTATAAGGAAGAAGAGAAAGAAGAGTATGAGAAAGAAGAGTATAAGGAAGAAGAGTATAAGGAAGAAGAGAAAGAAGAGTATAAAGAAGAAGAGAAAGAAGAATATAAGGAAGAAGAGAAAGAAGAGTATAAAGAAGAAGAGAAAGAAGAGTATAAAGAAGAAGAGAAAGAAGAGTATAAGGAAGAAGAGAAAGAAGAGTATAAGGAAGAAGAGAAAGAAGAGTATAAGGAAGAAGAGAAAGAAGAGTATAAAGAAGAAGAGAAAGAAGAGTATAAGGAAGAAGAGAAAGAAGAGTATAAAGAAGAAGAGAAAGAAGAGTATAAAGAAGAAGAGAAAGAAGAATATAAGGAAGAAGAGAAAGAAGAGTATAAGGAAGAAGAGAAAGAAGAGTATAAGGAAGAAGAGAAAGAAGAGTATAAGGAAGAAGAGAAAGAAGAGTATAAGGAAGAAGAGAAAGAAGAGTATAAAGAAGAAGAGAAAGAAGAGTATAAGGAAGAAGAGAAAGAAGAGTATAAGGAAGAAGAGAAAGAAGAGTATAAGGAAGAAGAGAAAGAAGAGTATAAGGAAGAAGAGAAAGATAGAAGGCAGATCGAAATTAAATGACAGAATGAAGAGGATGTTGAGGAAAATGAGGAAGAAAATGGGAAAGATGACACGAAGGAAAAGGGAGAGGAAGAATGATTGGTTAATGAGAAGAATGAGGGGAATAAGGCGTTAATTAATGTTTATTACAATTATGATAATGAGGAAGAGTAGGAGAAGGCAGGTGATTGGAAGCAATAAACATAGGGGAAGTAGGAGTTACATGGATATACTGTACACACATGTACGCACACACCATACATACCTATTGGTCCTAACGAAGTGATCGGGCCTTAATAATTATGTACTCGTAAATGACTCAAGAGGAGGATAGGAATGAAGGAAAAAAATAATAATAATACCAAGGAGAAGAAGAAGAAGCAGAAGCAGACAAATACAAATAAGAAGATAATAACAATAAATGCTGCAATATGGCCGTTGAAGATAATAACAATAAATGCTGCAATATGGCCGTTGAAGATAATAACAATAAATGCTGCAATATAGCCGTTGAAGATAATAACAATAAATGCTGCAATATGGCCGTTGAAGATAATAACAATAAATGCTGCAATATGGCCGTTGAAGATAATAACAATAAATGCTGCAATATGGCCGTTGAAGATAATAACAATAAATGCTGCAATATAGCCGTTGCACTCGTGGATCGTCTGGGGAAGGCATGGACATTGAGAGAGAGAGAGAGAGAGAGAGAGATTTGATTTGATTTTGCCCCGAGGGGCGAGTTTATTGAGCAGCGCCCCCCATCCTGTGAGGGGACAACCACTAGTAAGGCGATACATACTGCTCAAAGAGCCATTATTCCACTGAAACAACAGCATCGTCGTCTGGTTACATTCATATTTGTGTTTATAAGTCAGGTTGGCATTATTCAGATGCGTTATTATAGTTTCCTCATTTACTTGTCACATGGTCTGTATATACGTATTTCATTAAAAAAAAAAAAAAGCAAGCAAGCAAGCTTGTAGTGACTGAATTATTAATTGACAGGTTGTAAATAATAGCACTACAGAACTAGTGCAATCGTATGAGGAGACTATTCATATTTTCATTACATCAATGATTATTGAGATCATAGTTAGCTGAATACAATTATTACAAAAATAGGCAATGGTATAAATCAACATAATACATAATTTAATACAGGCGGACATAATCATGATCCGGTTCGTTGTGCACTGGGAGCTAAGGTGTCTTGAGATCGCCTCGTACCCATACACAACGAACGTATTATAGTCTGCATGGTTGGTATCTAATTGAATATACTTAGTGGGTATTTCAAGAATGTCAGGGGTAAGGAAATGTGATTTGTATATTAGAAGACTGTGATTAACGAGACGTGTAACATGTGGAGGGAGGTGGTAGAAGAGAGGGATCTCGTTGGGGGTGGAAGTTTCGCTCCAAGGAATTTTTGTTCCTGTGGTATTTCAATAATAGGAACGAAAATTCCTGGGAGCGAAACTTCCACCCCCAACGAGATCCCTCTCTTTCTACCACCTCCCTCCACATGTTACACGTCTAGAGAGAGAGAGAGAGAGAGAGAGAGAGAGAGAGAGAGAGAGAGAGAGAGAGAGAGAGAGAGAGAGAGAGAGAGAGAGAGAGAGAGAGAGAGAGAGAGAGAGAGATTACTATAAGGGGTAACAAAATATTAAAAAGAGGCATTACAAAGATGATACATGTAACAACTAGAGCCAGGATATGAACCTGGACAGGCTGGATCTTTGTCCACTAGACCACAACATATAAACAAGATATATATTTACTTGGCCAGGCAATATAAAGACAGAAAGAGAGAGAGAGAGAGAGAGAGACTGAGTGACTGTGAGAGTGAGAACAAGTGAGAGTGAGTGAGTAAAGACAAATTATATAACAATTGAGAGGTAATACTAACAAATTTCACACTCCACCGTTGCCGTCATACAATTTCTGAGGGTGAGGCATGAACTTTGAGATAAACAGACAGATACATAGATAGGTAGATAGATAGATAAATAGATAGAAAGATATATAGATAGATAGATACATAGATAGATAGAAAGATAGATACATAGATAGATAGATAGAACGAAAGATAGATAGATAGATAGATAGAACGAAAGATAGATAGATAGATAGATAGATATATAGATAGATAAATATATAGATACATAGATAGATAGATATTAAAGACAACAATATTCTAATAGAGAGGTAATGCTAACAAAGCCTGCAGGACCACCGTTGCTGGCATGTACTCTCTCAGGGGAAGGCAGGGTAGTGCAGAGCCAGGAAGGAAGGGAGGAGGAAGAGGAAGTTAGAGGGAAAGAGAACGATGAGGAGGGGAGGAGAATAAGGAGGTGGAAGAGAAAGCTAAGGAAGTGGAGGAAAAAAGGGAGGAGGAAGATTAAGATGAATAGGAGGAGACGGAGGAAGAGCAATAGGAATCGGAGGAGAGAGAGAGAGAGAGAGAGAGAGAGAGAGAGAGAGAGAGAGAGAGAGAGAGAGAGAGAGAGAGAGAGAGAGAGAGGACGGGTAAGTAGGGACATTGACACCTTGATGTAAGTCACTTAATTACAGTCGGATCTCCTTAAGCACCGCCAGAGACAGAACAAGGTTCACATCGCAACTCTACAGTTCTACGAAATTGCAGATGAAGTTTTTAAAGTAAAACTTTTACCTTTCAAAATACTTAATAATAATAATAATAGTATTACTAATAATAATTATTATTGTTGTATAATATTTTGTCCTTATACCATGGGGGTTGGAATAATTTGACAGTTCATCATAAACTCGGACTATATTAATTTTCATAAACCTCTGAACTCAGGTATTAATATTCCTTAATCAGTGATTCCCATCTCGGACTAATGTAATTTCAAACCAGAACCGGGGTTTGAATACTTGCGACTGGTATAATTACGTTCTTTGGAATTATTAATTCCCGTAACAAATTATCACTACTGGCGCTATTCATGGTATGACTTACTTTAGCTTCAAATGGTTTAGGTCACACTAATAGCCACTCAACTGAAACATAATAAATGAGACCCAATTTATGGATACTCCAATCTTAGTGAACAATATATTCTCGACGTATGCATGCAAACGTTCTATAATATAGTTTCCACAATGAATAACCAGTTTCCTCTTTACAGTAATATAAGATGGTTCCAATGGTTGGCTGAATTCGCAATTTCTGAGCTAGATCAAACTAAATTAGTCTATCCACAAAATGTTCTATCCACAAAATGTTCTATCCACAAAACCTTCAGAGTGTTCTCTCCCCTAAACTGTGAGAGACATAAAACTAGTGTCTCTCCTCAATGATCTTAATTTCTCCCTATTTAATAAATTGAAGATACGGCGGGACAATTATCCCTGATTACCATGTATCCAACATTTAATGAACTAAAACTCTGTAATTTCCTATTGCTTGATCTCAAGATACAGCAGGACATACGTCCCTGATTGCCTTGTATCTAACATTCAATAAACTAAAACTCTGGGCAATGCCTAGTGAGTTAATTGCTCAATAGGTGGCGTTCCGAGAGCGAGGGTCTGAGTCTAGGGGGTGAGACAGTGAAGCACTGGGGCGAGGCAGCTCGAGCCGTGGGTGGGCAACCGGCCTCGTGCATCTTGCGAAGGCAAGACAGCGGGGGCTGGTTGTATCTCAAAGTGCTTCACGTGTCCCACTACCTAGACTGGAACGAGACCTCAAGGACTTCACCATTGAATGTACGGTTGAATGCATAGGCTCTCAGCCTATGCCCGAGAGGGAGTAGATGAAATATATGCAAAATAAAATAAATACATAAATATATATATATATATATATATATATATATATATATATATATATATATATATATATATATATAAATATATATATATATATATATATATATATATATATATATATATATATATATATATAAATATATATATATATATATATATATATATATATATATATATATATATATATATATAAATACAGATAGATAGATTATGCAAAACAAGGCACGCGCTTCATATATTGAAAAGTTAATCAACGGCTAGACAGCGTCAACATTTTAATTAGTTTACTTCATAAAACCAAAATACCAGAAAATAAGAAAAAAACACACAAGCACATTAAAACCACAACGTACAGATACTCCGTCAAACATTTAGTATATAGGCCTACATATTTAATTAGTTTACTCAAAGAGTAAAAATAAATTAGACTGTTAAATCATCAGTGTTTATAACATAATGGTAACAACGATGTAAACTGCTACAGGCAAATCAGAACTCACTATAACACCCACAGTCTCTTAAAAATAGACTGTATAGGCTACCAACCCTTCAGGATTATTCAGCCAAAGAGAGAGAGAGAGAGAGAGATAAAGAGAGAGAGAGAGAGAGAGAGAGAGAGAGAGAGAGAGAGAGAGAGAGAGAGAGAGAGAGAGAGAGAGAGAGAGAGAGAGAGAGAGAGAGAGAGACAGAGATTGTATATATAGAGAAAGTGTGTGTGTGTGTGGTTGCTTACATGCGTGTGTGTCTCTACATGAACAAGATGAAAGAAAGGATGAAAGAGAGAGAGGCAGACAGACAGACAGACAGACAAAAAAACAAAAAACAAAAAAAACACACAGAAAGAGAACGAGTTAAAAAAGACAGAGAGACAGAGAATAAAGATAAGAGAGAAATTAAGCAAGAAACAAAAATATGGAAGGGGGAACTAGAGAAATAAAAACATAGAAGGGGAAACTAGAGAAATAATGACAATCCAGTAAATAATGGAAGAGGGGCGAGGAAATAGAGGCAAATACACTGACAAGAAAAAGAGGGAGAGGGAGAGGGAAGAGTGATGGTGGTGTACACGGACGAACACGCACATAGGCAAACAAGTACACACACTCACACGTACACATACACACGGAAATCATCATGAAATACTGTAGTATCCTGCTTTAAGGGGGGTCATCGGATTTTGTTTTTATCTTTCTCTCCTCTTCTCTCTTTCCCTGGCTTGTATCCATTCGGCCCCATTCAGCCAGCTGTTTTAAGACGTTTATCCCCATCCAGGTGTCGATTTCTTCCTGGCGAGCGATAGCGAGCCAGCATTGTATGGAGAAATCCGGCTTCGCCGGATACATTTTTCTATCGAAAAATGTACAAATTTAGCTTGCTGTCAAAACAAAAATATATATATGCTGGCTCGCTACCGCTCGCCAGGAAAATATTGACACCTGAACGGGGGTAAAGTCTTAAAACAGTAGGCTGAATGGGGCCGAATGGATACAAGCCAAAGAGAGAGAGGGAGAAAGAGAAAACAAGCGAGGTGGGCTCCCTTAAATCAAATAGTACCTGTATATATAAACATCTGCTGTCTCTATTTGATCTATCCTAACAGCTTCATTAACTGGATGTTATCAATTGCCGACTTGCGAGTTTCGTTCTATAAGGAAGTTGGAGCCGTAGACATAAATGTTTAGCAGAATTACCAGCTAAAATACCATTGTAGTACATTCATAAATACATACAACCCAATTCAACATACTTTTCATCCATCAGAAGCCTACACTATTATTGCATTTAGCGATGTTAACGGCTCCAACTTCCTTATAGCCTGAAACTCGCAAGTGGTCAATTGACTGTGTTGGTGAAAGGGAGGTTCTGTTTTGGTATTTTAGATGTTCTTACTAATATTTTGTTTGTTGCATGTTGCAGCGCCCACACCAGAGATAGAGAGATACACTTTTTCTAGCCTATAGAATCGATCGACACCATACCTACCTTACTAAGTGTGGCAACTTATATACTGTACACTACACATATATATAAAGTGAATCTCACAAAGGCTTTTCGTCAGTACGATGTTTTACAGGGGTGTGTGGAGTGGATTATACTGTAATAATTGTCTACAGTTGTTTTGATACATGAGACAAAATTGCTTACCTGTTTTGTTAAGGCCAGCTCACGTGACTGGTACCAACTGGTCTGTAAAAATAAGAAAAAAATAAATGCAAGCGTAACAAACGAAATACTCATAGTAAGAGTTTCAAACATTAAAATGCACTAATATGAACAGACAAGCCAACCAATAATAATGTATGTATAATAATTATGTTACATTTGAACACACATTGTTTACAGTGTGGTCTGTGCGTCGATGTAGCTATGTGCTGTTGTCTAAGTCTATCTCTCAAGGTGTCCAACCTTGAAACAATCAATCTTAATCTGAGTCAATTATCTATTTTCCCTATTCAATCCTCGCTCACTCTCACTCTCTCTCTCTCTCTCTCTCTCTCTCTCTCTCTCTCTCTCTCTCTCTCTCTCTCTCTTTTAACAATTAGGCATGTTTATCATTACAACTGTACGTGCAGCTGTCACCGTGAGTTCTGGCCTTCTCCTTATGAGAAGTTACAGCATTTCAAGGAAATATTAATCATATTGATTATTTCCCTTTATATATTTTCATAACAAGTAGTTGGGAGGAGAGCAACTTGCCTGGCATCTGTACCCAATATGCAAGATGGTTATGTAATGTAAACCATCATGTTGAATTATGTAATGTAAACCATCATGTTGAATTATTCAAGTTCTTCATATGATTGTTTATGTCAGTCACAAACACTTATCTTATTTAGGTTTTCAAATATGCCATTTTTCTATGATAATATATATTTGTCCCCTGTGTATACTCAGCTGACCTGGACCTAGATATCCCAGGTTAAAACTAAGCATTAGACCGGTGTTCTTCACATGATTGTATTGTTTTCACATTAGTCCCAAATATGAATGTAACCAGACGACGGTAATGTTGTTTCAGCGGAATATTGGCTCTTTGAGCAGTTTGTATCGCTTTACGTGTGTATGTGTGTGTGTGGGGGGGGGGGGGGGGGTGCTTCTGCTCGATAAACTCTCCCCTCGGGGGCAAAATAAAAATCAATCTATCTCTTTTGATGCTTCTGCACAATCTGTTTCTTTCAATTTCCCTTTTTAGGAGTTGTGTAATATTTACTGGAATAAGTCCTGGCACCTCGCTTTGATCGTATAAGTAAGCTTTGCATGGTCAGTGCATCTATGTAAATCTGTATCATATATATACTGTATATATACAGTATATATATATATATATATATATTTGGTTTTATTTTTGTATAAGCTGATGATAAACCCTGGATACTACACCGTCCTCGAAGTTTGAGGACGTCTTTTAGCAGTATGCTGGTTAACATTAGACGCCTTTATTCAGCTAATGAAGGACCTCTACGATTTAAAGGAGAACAAATGATATAAAAATAACCTTATGACTCCAAGAAATCTGTTTTAAGCAACATAAAATCGTCCAATGACATCCAATATAATATGAAGCAATTGTGAAGAATTTGGGCCCCTCGCCATGGCAGAAAATTGTGTTCCTGCAAGAGCTGCAGGGTTATTAAAGTTTGTTAACTATTTAATCAAGAGGCCATTTACCTGGTCCCGTTGTGTACCTTTGTAGCGCTTCCTTTGGTGAATAATGACCATACCAAATCTCTCTCTCTCTCTCTCTCTCTCTCATCGGCGGCTTCGGGGATGTACGCGGCACAGTTATGAAACTAATTTACGTGCGCTGTTCGAGTGAGACGTCCTGGACATTTCGCCTTTCAGTCTTTTCACATTATAGTATTTCTACCCACACTACAAAATCTGTGCATGCAATTTAGATCACATAGTCTTTAGCATAGTGGGCAGCTTTTTAAGAGTAGTAACCTGAACACATTTTTGAAGCTTATGGTAATTTGGTGTTCCCCATATGACACGTTGATATTAAGACTCCTAATGTACTTCAAATTAAAAACGTATAGTGTTCGAATTGCTATGTAGATTATTACACAGTGTTTATCCATACATATTTGCATACGTTAGACAATGCCGAATCGAAATGTGTAAGACTAGATTCAGTCAACTTTGGATATGCTAGTTAAGGTACGGTAAGGTCAGGTCAGGATTACTTTAGCATAGGTTATAATAATATTACTTTCTTATCGTTAGGTCAAGTTAGGTTAGATTTGGCTTGGTTCACTTAGAATAGGTGATCGTAGGTTTAGTTTAGTATTAGTTAGGTAAATATTACGTTAGTTTAAGGTACTGTAGCTAATTAGGTGGTACAAAGGTTTAGTTTAGTTAAATCAAGAAGTGCGAAATTATTATGAACGAAAGGACCTGTTGACGAAAATGTATCAAACTCTGGCCAGGACAAGGGGTATTAATTTCTGGAAGCTCGGTCACAGTAGACGGGTGTTTGTGTTGCAGCAAGTTCGGTACTGGTGATTGTTTCTCTGGATTTGTGATTTGCTGGTGAGTGTATGTGTGTGGGTAAGTGTGTTTATGTTGGTACACATGACAGAGAGAGAGAGAGAGGTATTAATGTTTGGACGCTCGGTCGCAGTACCCTGGTGTCATTAAATAATAATAATAATAATAATAATAATAATAATAATAATAATAATGATAATACTAATAATAATAATGATAATTATAACAATAATTATAATACTAAACATAAACGGTTTACTAACAAGAAGCAGTCAAGTAGGCTGAAAATATAAACAAGTTTGACAATTAATTAGTTAAATGAGTACAGTAAAATATAGTATCAATATAATATGTGGAAGTGGAATAAATTTGAGTTATAATAGGGTGAATGAGGTGGTGGGGGCAGGACACAAAATCACAGAGATGTTAGTACTACGGTGGCATTAAGGGGAGGTTTTTAGTGTGTTTCCTAGACTTCCATCAAGCTTGAAATTACACCTCCTTGACCCCCTTTCAAGATAAATTTGTAAATTTTTCGGTAGAAAAATGTCCCGGCCGAAGGCCGATTCCTCTTAAATTACAGGCTCGCTGTCGCTCGCCAGGAAAAAAATCGACACCTAAATGGGACGAAAGGTCTTAAAAGTGACAAATGGGGTGAAACTTCTTAAAATCGCCAAACTAATGGGGCGAACGTCTTACATTTTCAAAAGCAATGGGGCTAAACATGAGGGAGAAAGGGGCAAAGAAAAAAATCCCTCAAGTGGAAATGTCCCCTTAACCCTGGTGAAATAATATAGTTCTCACCCAGGTTTGTGAGGATAAAATCTAACGTCCTCTTGTCATGGGTAGAGAAATCGACTATAGTTGTGATAGGTGCAGCTGTTATTGTACCTCACTAGTATCTAGTTCACTAAAATCCTAACATATTACTACACACTTGAAGGAAACCGAAGTATTATATCATCCGAAGTCTTGATGTGAACACCCCTTCTCCCCACTCAACACTCTTCTCTGAGCTAGTGCCGATACAAATGGCCAGTCCTGTATAGAATCGTGAGGTTCAGAGTCGTAAAGATTCCAGGACGAGCTCCATAGAAACTGAAACTGAAACTGAACTGGTCGATAAGTGTGGGCTCGGTGTGTGAGTTTGGCGTGTGATAGACGACACAGTAGATAAGAGAGGCAGCGTTGGTAATTCAATTTTACCCAGAGCGCCTCAAACCTCTCAGGTACTAAATTATCCAGGTGTTTACGGCGGTACAATGCCAGTCCTCCACCCCTTCTCCCTGACATGAGGTGCAGTGATAAAGGTCATAGTTCTGTATCCTGCCCTGAGGTGGTGATAAAGGTCATAGTTCTGTATCCTGCCCTGAGGTGGTGATAGAGGTCATAGTTCTATATCCTGCCCTGAGGTGGTGATAAAGGTCATAGTTTTGTATCCTGCAGCTCTAGGGAACTAACTGCAAGGGTCCCGTGACTGCCACAACATCAGCACTAACAAGTTTATAGCACAATGAAGCAACATTATCTAATAACTGTGAAGGAAGATTGTACCATTGGCGTGGAACTTCATAATGTCTGTATGACCTATTTTCAATTGATTTTCGTGGTACTTTTCGTTTAGATTGTATTATGGGATTGCAGTTTGCCAAATTTCTATCACCTTTTCAACTGTGATTGTGAACTATATTGAGTTATAAGTAGGTAATGATGGCTCTCTCTCTCTCTCTCTCTCTCTCTCTCTCTGGAAGAGTACAGGTGCCGTGTGTGTGGATATGTTTCTGAGTATGTGTGTGCATATTATATATATATATATATATATATATATATATATATATATATATATATATATATATATATATAGTAATTGCAACAAACTAATAAAGTGAAACGTATTAGAATTGCCAAACTTATGGGTTGAAACGTCATAACATCTAGAAACTATCGCTGGTTGAGTTGTCGAGTCACCTTATAAATGGTACACATGACACAGCCTTCAAAACGTTTACCACTGAATTAAATCGTTCCACCCAGAGATAGTTTCCGTAAACGTTGGTGGTGTAATCAGAGTAAGGGCCCGCTAACTAGTTGCTCTTCCGACTAATTGGAAGTACTTTAACTGGTGAACAACTTTCTTTAACTTTTATCTCTTTTAAGGAAGTGAGACTGAGAGTCGTAGAGCCTGCTAGGGATGTACACTTGAGGATTTATTTGTTTACACTACACTACATATATAGTGTATATATATATATATACAGTATATATATATATATATATATATATATATATATATATATATTATTCAAAGTTTCCAGGTCTCTGATGAGTTTTCGCTGGGTGGCAGGAAGTAGATGAAGGAGATGAGCAAAATTATATATATATAGTATATATATGATGTTTCATTGTATTTATGTCTCGATTGTTTCAGGGCGATCAATAGAAAGCCTGCAAATTGGAGGAAGCAAATGAAACCATGTTATACAACCACACTATTTGCTAAGGTGCTCGAGCGTGTGATTAATTATGTCAGTACAATAACGCTATTTGTACTATATTCTGACAAACGTCGAACGTTCGACGAGTTTACTCAACTTTGGAAGGATCTCTGTGTATCTCAAGTATCCCTCTAAAACGGCTATCACACGGGGTCGAAATGTTGTCAATATGCAGGTGTAACTAATATAATATAAACGGCCGACTAGCTGGCTATTATGTCAGGCTTCTTACTTGTTAGTATAGAAGAACCGGGCATAACAATATGTGATCAACTTTTCACATGTAAGTATTTTTTTCCCCACATCTATTTATTAACCTTTTATCATTCAGTATAAATCCAGCCACAGTCTAGCTACCTCACCCACCACACAACCGCCACCACAACATGCTTAATTATTCCATTTATCCGTCTTTCCATCTCTCATTTTATCCCTCCATCATCCATATCCCATCACACCAACACCACAACATACTGATCTGATTAAATACGAACCATCCTTTATAGCTATCTATCTGTCTAATCACCCTTCCACTTCTACTTACCTACTGTATAAATCTATCTATCTGACTATATATGTATATACCTATCCATCCATCCATCCAGCTATCTCTCACCACACCACCGCCACCACAAAATGCTGGTCGGGTGTAACACGAGCCAGCCTCTTAACTTACTCCCAAGGTAAAAAAAAACTTGAGGATGGAGATAAATTGGGGAAAAGTTTGTCTCAGAATGGCAAGGAGAGTGAAGAGGGAGAGAACCGCAGTAGTTCAGTAAAGGACTCCATTAACCAAGGTTCGTTGATTATAGGTAATTTTATGCAATACCTAACAATAGTCTAACATACTGTCTTGATAGCGTAATGCATAAGTGCGCGGAATTTCGGTGTGAGTACCCTAGGTTCGAGTCCTTGGAGTGCCACATGTATTTGTTGATTTCATTAATTGAGCTTAGAAGTGAAGTTGGTTGGTGAACAAATGTAATAACATACGATAATAACGAGTCATGAATATCTAAAATATACCGGTAGGATCCGATCGTATTTCAATCGTAATACATCAATATACGGTATGTGTCATTTACTCTTAGTGAGAGCTCCGGGTATTATTAACTGTATGACAACATAATTTGATTGCTGTTGCTGTCTATTTGTAGTATCTGACATTTGTTTGCATTAAAGGGCACTTATCAATTTTGTGACCACTCTGTGATGTTATTGATATCTGTTTCCAGACTGATTATATCGCTTTCTGTACTTAATGCATTTATTATCTTAGTGGCATCCGCAAATTTGGAAACTATGATGAGAGAGAGAGAGAGAGAGAGAGAGAGAGAGAGAGAGAGAGTACAAAGGAGTACAAAGGAAATCAAGCAACAACAGATCTAGTGACCCTTCTAGGCTGCTTGTCCTCCAAAACACTGAGGATCAAGTGTCCAAACAGTGGTTTAGAGTGGGTAAGGGAACATTGGAAAGGGAACTACTGCCCTGCCACTAACGTGGCAGGACTAGGAAGTTAGTAGGGGACATATGGGTTAGTAACTGAGGGGAGGATAAAGTTATTCATTTACAAACGCAGTCAGTCGCGGGTTTGATGCGAGATATTTGTCTAGGCGGAATTTAAATTAATCAACGGTGCTGCAGTCTATAACGTCTCGGGGAAGCCCATTCCACAAGTTGACAACTCGATTGAAGAAGAAATTCTTAGATTCGTGCGAGTTAAAAGATTTACCAATAATTTTGCAACCGTTTCCCCGCGTGTAATTAGATTGGTCGATAGTGAAGTACTTACTACAGTTCATATTGTCGATGCCTTTGATGATTTTGAACACTTGAATTAAGTCGCCTCTTAATCTGCGCTGGGTTAAAGGAAATAGATTTAATTCTCTAAGACGCTCTTCGTATGGTTTGTTCTTTAGGCTAGGTATCATTTTGGTAACTCTACGTTGAACTCGTTCTAGCTTGTTTATATCTTTTTGGTAATAAGGGCACCAGGATTGAACGCAGTATTCCAGAAGAGGGCGGACTAAGGAATTGTAAAGGGTTAGGATAACTTCTTTGGATTTATGCTCAAATGACCTGCCTATAAAGCCAATTATTTTGTTTGCCTTCTTAACAACTTCTGAACATTGTTGACTCGGTTTTAGGTTACTCGATATTGTTACTCCCAGATCAGTTTCTCTGTTTACATTCTTAAGCTGAGTGCCATTCATCGAATAGTTTGCTTTCTCATTTAGGTACCCGACATGTAGTACTTTACATTTATCCGCATTGAAACTCATTTGCCAAATTTGGGCCCAACATGACAATTTATCTAGATTGTGTTGCATATCGTCAACTTGTTCTTTTGAGAGTACCTATTTGCAATTTTTGTATCGTCAGCAAATTTTGAGATTGTGCAGGTGAGACCCTCATCTATGTCGTTGATGTAAATTAGAAAGAGAATTGGTCCTAGTACCGATCCCTGGGGTACCCCGCTACTTACATTGGTCCATTTAGATGCCTTACCGTTTATGACTACCCTTTGCTTTCTGTTGCTGAGCCAATTTTCTATCCATTTCAACACACCGTCTTGTATTCCATGCGCTTTTAGTTTTAGCAGTAAACGTTTGTGGGGAACTTTGTCAAAGGCCTTTTGAAAATCAAGGTATATAATATCTACAGCTTTACTCTCATCGTAGAGGTTGAGGATATCGTGGAAGAAGTCTAAGAGGTTTGTTAAACAGGAACGTTTTTTACGAAAGCCGTGTTGAGTATCTTTAAGTATGTTATATTCCTCTAAGTGATTTACGAGTCTGTCTCGTATGACCGTTTCTAGCATTTTACATACAACTGAGGTTAAGCTAATTGGACGATAGTTACTGGGTAGGGATTTGCTGCCTTTTTTGAATATCGGTGTTACGTTGGCTAGCTTCCACTGATCAGGCATAGTTCCAGACTGCAAGGATTTATTGAATAGTAATGTCAGTGGTTTGGAGAGCTCATTCTTAGCTTCCTTTAGAACTCTAGGCGAGATTGTATCAGGTCCTGGCGTTTTATTTACCTTGAGTTTATCTAAACAATTCAATACTTCTCTCTCTGTAACGGTGATATTGCTTAGAACATCTGAATTATCAATCTGAATCGGCGATGGTGTAGGGATATCACTGAGGTCTTCTGTTGTAAAAACTGATGCAAAGAAGGTATTGAGGGCATTACTCATTTGTACTTCGTCTTTGGTGTATTCTCCTTTTTCATCGACTAACGGTCCAACAGTTGAAGTAACTACTTTTTTCTTTCTGATATAACTATAGAATTCTTTCGGGTTTGTTTTACTTTGATTCGCAATATGTAACTCTAAGGTCTTTTTACTTTGCTTAATTAACTTTTTGGCTTTGCGTCGTAGCTCTACAAATTTCACCCGTTCTTCGTCATTTTGTAAGGATTTTAATCTATCATTAGCAAATTTTTTAGCAAGCAGGCAGTTTGAAATATCTTTATTCCACCATTTGGGCTTATTATTATGGCCTGGACGCCGTATTTTCGATGGTATGCAGTCTTGCACTGCTTTTAGGTAAGTGGTTTCGAATAACTTCCAAGATGTATTTATGTCGTTATTGTTAATTAAAAAGCTCCAGTCAGTTTCTGTAAACATAGCTCTAAGTTTATGGAAGTTTGCTTTCTTGAAATTAGGGACTTTTTCGATGCTACTATTTGGTTCGTTACTAGTAAACTTTAAAGTGAAAGTTATCGTACGATGGTCGCTGTTACTGAATTCATCACCAACATTCAAATTCTCTATCAATTCTTCTTTTGTTGCAAGTACAATGTCAAGAACGTTATTACCACGGGTCGGCGTTCGAACAAATTGATAAAGCGAACTCTCTTGCAAGTTCGTATACAAGTCATGTCCGGAGTGTGAAGTAAGAGTATCGCCCCACTTGGTCACAGGTAAATTAAAGTCGCCAAAAATTACGGTATCTTGTGAGTTACTTACATCTGCAATTTGTTCGTAAATTTCTCGGTCAGTTTGCACTGATTGAGCTGGAGGTCTGTATATTAACGCAAGTATTATTTTTGTACCTTTATTATTCTTTATTAGCACAAAAGATGTGTCGACGTTCACAATTTGAGGTTTTGACACGAGGGTCGGGTTAAGACTTTCTTTGATATAAAATAAAACGCCACCTCCATTTTTATTTATTCGGCTGTTCTCAAACATTACATAACCGGGAAGTGAATACTCTGCTAAAAAGTCTCTATCTTCTGTATTGAGCCAAGATTCTGTTATGCCAATCACATCATAATTTTCTGTAAACACTAGTTCCTCTAAATCTGTAAATTTATTGCGTATGCTACGAGCGTTTGCATAGAAAACCTTTAAAGTTGCGGTTTTAGAACTCGCAGAACGTTCTTTCATCGAATTTTTGGTTCTGGTCGGATCTACATTTACATTCATGGCTGTCCTCGGTCCTCGGTCGTTATCCCTGACGGTTTTGAATTTGGGTTGTGTTGGTGGAGCATTATCCAAATTCGCGGTTCTTGACGGATTAGTATTTAATTCCTTTGTAGGTTGCCGTCCTCGCTGTCTTCGGTCCTCCTTCCTGGTTGTCCTGTGCTGAATCGATTTCTTCTCCGAAAATCCTTCACCGCATCGTTGAGAAGACGCCCAAAACGTGCTGCTCCCACCTGGTTCAGATGAACTCCATCGTCCGAAAACAAATAGTCATCGTAGTAGAAATTGTCCCAGGTGTCGACGAATCCCACGTTCTCCTTCCTGCAGAGGTTTGCTAGACAACGATTTGTGCTGGTGGCTATGTTGTAAAATCGGCTCTCTACACCGAGCCGGGGGACGATTCCTGAGACGATGATCCTTGATGACTTCTCCTTAAACGACTTGATCAGCTGCTGGTACTTTAAAAGCAGAGAGAGAGAGAGAGAGAGAGAGAGAGAGAGAGAGAGAGAGAGAGAGAGAGAGAGAGAGAGAGAGAGAGAGAGAGAACAATAATGGACGCCTCTTGTTTTTAATACCGTTTTCTTACATGTATTCGCTTATTCTGTGGCAACAGAGAAACAAGTGTATTGGTCATACACCAATCAATACATTTAGATGTGTTGAAACATTACATATCCGTGGCTCAGCGATGTACAGTCACGAGCATAAATGCTGCAACATAAAACAAGGTAGATTGAAAGCGATACCCCTCCAACTAAATAGGGTTAATACATGTTCACTGAATCAAGTCATCATAGAAAACTGTAACACCTACTATAGTCTGTTCAGTATAGTTGGACCACAAATCTTTACCACTAACCTCTATTACTAAAAAATTAGAAAAGTAATCGACCTAGTATGTCCTTCATTTGGGAAGAGTCAGCCAGTGAATCTTTGTGAAAAACTTACAGCTCATTTGTTCTAGCTTTTTTTTTAAGTTGAAGGTTATGGGTCACGATTTTGGCCTATTTACAATGAATAATCTTAAGTGCAGGAGATTGTACGGTAGGCATTGCTTTCACTCCTTTCTTTCCTTTGTGGAAATAATTGTATGGACATGAATACTGTTTTCTCAATATTTGTTTATATTTTTTAACGTCATTTTATCGATATAAATACTGTTTTCTCAATATTTTCTTTTATCTGTGAACGTCATTTCATGGACATAAATACGGTTTTCTCAATATTTTCGTTATTTGTGAGTGTCATTTTATGCAAATTAATACTGTTTTATCAATACTTATTTTTGTTTATTCTGTGAACGTAATTTTAATAGTTTTCTCAATATTTCCTTGCAATCGTATCTCCAAGCAGGCAGCGTTACTGATCAAGCAACTCCAGGCGTGATTGCACTAAGAGGATCAAGACACTGAGAGAGAGAGAGAGAGAGAGAGAGAGAGAGAGAGAGAGAGAGAGAGAGAGAGAGAGAGAGAGAGAGAGGTTGAAATTTTCTTCTCATCATAATTTTATTTTCAGTGTCACGATCACAAATAATAAGTATTTGATAGGCAAGGCTTGTAAATAGTTTGGAAATTAAGATCTTTTGTCACTTTTAAGTTTTCTATTTGTAAACATTTAAAGTGTTCGTTATGTGAATTATATTACATAAGCTCGTATAAGAATATAACAAAACTATTCCTTGTTTGTCAAGGAGATACGGCTAAGCCGACTCTGCAGTACAATCTGTATATGCATTATATATTTGACCCTACCAAGAATTCACCTGAGACCTCTGGTGGACACTTCAAAAGTAGCGCCAGAGCTACGACTGTCGACATCAACAATACCCAACACCTATAGGATATGCACAGTTTATCTCGATTTTTTGTGATTCTACATGTTTTTATTTTAAAGTATACGACTACACTAAGTGCTTATATAGTATAGTAATAAAGGAAACATCCATATATAGCTGATAATGACTACAAACATAATAATAAGCTGATTAATTATCATAACAAAATAGGCGCGAAAATACTTGCTGACTTTGTATTGTAAATATACGTTATTTATGAATATGGGTGATTTTAAAATATATAAAACAACAGTATGCACACACCAAAGTGTGTGTCAGCTACAGACATTTTTACTAACTGCTTATAATAAAGAATTGTTGAAGGAGAGGGAGGGTGGATAGGTCCGCGATGTCTCCAATTTCCCAAAATGCACCTCGGTAAACCTTGCTTTCAACGCCTCTATCGGCTACTGTAGGCAGTTATTGGCAGGGAGAATTGTATTGCAGTATATTAAGATAACATTTTAGCTTGAATGCGAAATTTGAAGAAAACAAATCCTAAACATAAACCAGTGAGTGCTACGAGCTTGCAATAAGAGGATCAAGAATGAGAGGGAGAAAGTCGGCCTAATTTAGCTTTCTTTACTTCCAGTCTAATTTTGTACCACTCCATTCTTCTTCTTCTTCTTCTTCTTCATCTTCTTCTTATTGTTCTTGTTATTCTTCTTCTCTTCCTCCTCTTCTTATTATTATTTTTTCTACTTCTACTTCTTCTTCTTCTTCTTCTTTGATTCGGTTAGACACTTAAGAATTGCAATGCATTGTTTATATATTGATCTTAAATTTGGAAAACAAATTGAAGAGAATAAACATTCACAATTTTGAATGGTTACGCAATAAAACCACATCCATTAAAAAAAAACGTAAGTTTTGCCTTGTTAAGTTCCTGAAGGCTTCTGTTTTAAACATATAAATACATTTTGTTTTTAAAGTACTTTTACATCATGATTATAATCGCAAATACATAAGGCAACTCAGACACGATTTCCATGAACACTATCAGGTTCTACCTCGTGTGGATTATTATGTTTTGTTCTGTATTTTGTTATTTTGGAAGATTATTAAGGATTTTGCTTGTATCGTCCATTTTCGAACAGTATATTTTAGTTTGTTCCCTAGGCTAAAGGAATACCTTCCCTGGGTTCCATCAAACTAAAAAATTCCAACCTAGAAACCCTTCAAGCTAAATTTGTATATTTTTCGATAACAAAATGTCCCGGCCGAAGACCGATTTCTTCTAACTCACTCATAACAAATTACATATGAATGACATATGAATGGGGGAAAACGTTTTTAATGTATTCATACTCAAATAGTAGAATCCATATTCCAGGATGTTGAATTGAAAATACATTCTCCAAGTAGGATTCCCCCTCTCTTAAATATTGATAGGAAAAGGTGAATTATCCACCATCACGCCAAGGTGTAGTGTATTAAAGCATGGGCTTTCGTGCTGACTGTCGGTGGTTCGAGTCCGGCTGGGAGTAGAAAGTATATATATATAAGATAATGATTAGATGATTATTCATTACATAGTTTGATAAAGTACGAAGTACGTTGGTTTAGGAAATGTCAAACAGTCTAAATCTGGATTTGATCTCGAAAAATACATAGCAAGAACAAGATCTACCGCAATATCCAATGGTTTGAACCATTAGGAAGATTAACATGGGTTGAGTGGTGTACCGTAAATGGCCTAAGTTTTGTCCATATATATCCTCGTATAATGCTAAGTGGGCCGTACATTATAGCTCACAAGATATAGTGAAATATATAGGTGATTACTTAGGTTCTTTTCCGTAACTATGCCAAGAACTGTGATTAATTTCTTAACCCGCCCAGGACACAATGATTATATTCAGGGCAAGGGCACAATAAGCAATTCAATGGGTTAAAAGTACCATCCTTAGATGCATATGGCGTCTTCGTGTACAAAAAGAGTTTTTGATTCTGATAGCGTTTGCGAAATACAGGGAAAACTAATGGATCGTATTGCTTGACTCATTTGTTGCTTGATATATCTCTGTATCCTAACATAATCTCTTCTCCAGCACACCTTCCCACCCCTCTCCACCCTACCTCCGCTCGCTCACTCAATGTTTTCCCCTCCTTGCCAAAGAGAGGGGCTGGAACGTTACAGGACCGTCGAGCCAGTTGACTGTACACTCTCGACAGATCCCAAGTGTGTGTGCATAGCGTGTGTGTGTGTGCACGTGTGTGAAGGGGGGGAGGAGGGTAGCCGTTTATGTGTGAGTGTGTGTGTTTGTGTGTCTATGGGGGGGGGGGGGTAGCCATGTATGTGTGTGTGTGTGAATTCCTGTATGTGTGTGTGTGTGTGACTTTTGTGATGTACGTGTTTTTATAGTTATGTGAATGTATGTTTTAATCTGTGGACATGTGTGCGTCAGTATGTATGAATGAAGTTTGTGTGTATTTGTCTATCTAAATATAATATATATATATATATATATATATATATATATATATATATATACACGAGTGTCCAAGCCAGTGCCAAGCCTCCTCACAGAGCCGTGGTGTGAGAGGCGGGGTCTGAAATGATCAAGTACACTACGTGTATACACCCGTCCAATTCAATGACTCAACAAACATGGCAGCTCTTTTGAAAAAATGGCAGAGAGAGAGAGAGAGAGAGAGAGAGAGAGAGAGAGAGAGAGAGAGAGAGAGAGAGAGAGAGAGAGAGAGAGAGAGAGAGAGAGATATTGATTTTATGAAAGTACTCGGAGGTGTGTTATGTTTACGTGTGTGTTTGTGTTTGATGTTAACTATTGTTATTTACTAAGAAAATATATACTATTTTTGTTATACTCCAAATAACAACCTGGATAATGATAGGAATGGTAGGCACTGAATAGTGGAGCCTCTGCACTGGCTGCACTGCATAAAGAATGCTTCTTGCAATTATCCCTGCTTGTCATAAGAGGCGACTAATAGAGACTCGTAAATGAGATTTGTTAGCCTTGGCAGGCAACCTCCAAAATCAAGGAATGTTCGAGCCAAAATGTCTGGACACACGGAGTTTGAAGCAATTTAAGTCATAGATGAGGGAAAGATGGATTCAGGGAGAATAAATAGATAAATACCAACATTATTGTTTTACTAATCTATCGCTGGAAATAAACAAAAATATCTACTGATAATATATAGCTAAATACACAACAATATCTACTGATAATATATAGCTAAATAAACAACAATATCTACTGATAATATATAGCTAAATACACAACCATATCCACTGATAATATATAGCTAAATAAACTACTGAAAAACATAACCATGCCATTCACCATTACAGTATAAATAGATAAATACCCAGTTTATGGCATTGCATTAAATTTATTATTCAGATTTAAAGCAAAGGAATCTACTGAGTATGTAGAGTGAATATAATCTACTGAGTATGTAGAGTGAATATAATCTACTGAGTATGTAGAGTGAATATAACCTACTGAGTATGTAGAGTGAATATAATCTACTGAGTATGTAGAGTGAATATAACCTACTGAGTATGTAGAGTGAATATAACCTACTGAGTATGTAGAGTGAATATAACCTACTGAGTATGTAGAGTGAATATAACCTACTGAGTATGTAGAGTGAATATAACCTACTGAGTATGTAGAGTGAATATAACCTACTGAGTATGTAGAGTGAATATAACCTACTGAGTATGTAGTGAATATAACCTACTGAGTATGTAGAGTGAATATAACCTACTGAGTATGTAGAGTGAATATAATCTACTGAGTATGTAGAGTGAATATAACCTACTGAGTATGTAGAGTGAATATAACCTACTGAGTATGTAGAGTGAATATAACCTACTGAGTATGTAGAGTGAATATAACCTACTGAGTATGTAGAGTAAATATAACCTACTGAGTATGTAGAGTGAATATAACCTACTGAGTATGTAGAGTGAATATAACCTACTGAGTATGTAGAGTGAATATAACCTACTGAGTATGTAGAGTGAATATAACCTACTGAGTATGTAGAGTGAATATAACCTACTGAGTATGTAGTGAATATAACCTACTGAGTATGTAGAGTGAATATAATCTACTGAGTATGTAGAGTGAATATAATCTACTGAGTATGTAGAGTGAATATAACCTACTGAGTATGTAGAGTGAATATAACCTACTGATTATGTAGAGTGAATATAACCTACTGAGTATGTAGAGTGAATATAACCTACTGAGTATGTAGTGAATATAACCTACTGAGTATGTAGAGTGAATATAACCTACTGAGTATGTAGAGTGAATATAATCTACTGAGTATGTAGAGTGAATATAACCTACTGAGTATGTAGAGTGAATATAACCTACTGAGTATGTAGTGAATATAACCTACTGAGTATGTAGAGTGAATATAACCTACTGAGTATGTAGTGAATATAACCTACTGAGTATGTAGAGTGAATATAATCTACTGAGTATGTAGAGTGAATATAACCTACTGAGTATGTAGAGTGAATATAACCTACTGAGTATGTAGTGAATATAACCTACTGAGTATGTAGAGTGAATATAACCTACTGAGTATGTAGAGTGAATATAACCTACTGAGTATGTAGAGTGAATATAACCTACTGAGTATGTAGAGTGAATATAACCTACTGAGTATGTAGAGTGAATATAACCTACTGAGTATGTAGAGTAAATATAACCTACTGAGTATGTAGAGTGAATATAACCTACTGAGTATGTAGAGTGAATATAACCTACTGAGTATGTAGAGTGAATATAAACCTACTGAGTATGTAGAGTGAATATAACCTACTGAGTATGTAGAGTAATATAACCTACTGAGTATGTAGAGTGAATATAACCTACTGAGTATGTAGAGTGAATATAATCTACTGAGTATGTAGAGTGAATATAACCTACTGAGTATGTAGAGTGAATATAACCTACTGAGTATGTAGAGTGAATATAACCTACTGAGTATGTAGTGAATATAACCTACTGAGTATGTAGAGTGAATATAACCTACTGAGTATGTAGAGTGAATATAACCTACTGAGTATGTAGAGTAAATATAACCTACTGAGTATGTAGAGTAAATATAATTATTGGAAAGAAATACCGTTCTCAATACTCCCAAACTGCAGTATATATAAACACATACCCAGCTTATGGCTTAGCATTAGATCTATCACTCAAGCTCAATACAAAAATATCTATTGATAATGTATAACCCAATTAATTCCCCTTGTTCAAAGCGCCTCTTCAGTAAAGTGATTAAAAACTCCCGAACCTTTGTGACCGATAATTGCTTTGTCATTTTTAAAAAAGCCTCATTTTAAAGCCTTTTTCTGGATAGAGTCACTTTAGTTAATATAGAGAGGACATCTGAATACATTTTGGGCAATAATGATTCATATTCTTAAGGGGACACTGACTGCTTTTCTGGCCTATAATTAATTCATTCATACACTTTTAGTTTCCTCACTAGATATCCCTCAAACTTAGAAAAACATCTCCTAGACCCTCACGATCAATTTGTACATTTTTCGATAGAAAAATGTCCCGTCCTAAGGCCGGTTCCTCTTACAATTATGGGCTCGCTATCGCTCACCATGAAAAATCGACACCTAAATGGCACGAAAGTCTTAACATTGACAACGAAATGGGTCGAAAGGT